>JAODAL010002179.1:0-203622 GCA_025379985.1 Phyllomedusa bahiana | reverse complement strand
GTTTTTTGGGGACAATGCCCGAGCACCGGCAAAGGAAATTTAAGGAGGGGCTGTAATAGCATTTCAAGGTCCTGAAGGGGCTACCCAAATTTCCCAAACCCTAAACCCTTGAAAAATCTTTGGAGGGAGCTATAATTTATGTACCCCAGGCAGCCTGAAACTGAAAGATTTGGAGAATCTTTATGGGGGAGTGGGAAAAAAAATCCCGTGCGTGGTAAAAACTGGGTCAAGAACTACAGGTAAGTCTGACCTCTGTAATTGCAAAAAAAAGGTTTCTGTATCAAATATTAAGTTTGCTTTTTATTGTATCAAATACTTATTTAATGCAAAAAAATGCAAATTAATTTTTTAAAAAATTTCAGACAATGGATTTTAGGATTTTTTTTGATTCTGTCTCTCACAGTTGGAAGGTAACTATGATAAAATTACAGATTCTCCATTCTTTTTTGGTGGAAAACTTGCAAATCGCAGTGTATCAAATACTTATTTTCCCTGAAAACATTTTTTTTATACGTCTTTTTGGTAAAACAAATGGTTTTTGGCTGTTTGTGCTTTTTTTTCTGTTGCCAGTGAAAACCTGGATTACTAACATTGCCGCCTGAAGACTCCTGCAGTTTCCCTCGTTCTCCCTGCGGACATTTAGATTCAACTGGAGTTTTCCCCGCACTATTTTCCAGTGCCCTTAGAAATAAAAAGATGCCCTGTATCGAAGTCTCCATTAAAAGCCATGCATAGATTGTCTGACACTGTCTCCTTAGAAAAGTTGATACTTTAATCACCCAAACCCCAAAGAGCCTGTGATTGCCAGAGACAGGACAAGATTAAAAGACCCCATCAAGATTACCTTAACCCTGAAATCAGTCTCATTTTTTGGTATTCTTTTTTTTCCCCCTCCATCCAAGACCCAAAATTTTTTTATTTTTCATTCAAAAAACATTTGGGGGTTTTGTTTAGTGAGAAAAATAGTTTTTTTTAAACCCTTACCCCACCCATTTTTAAATTTTCCCTGACAGGACCCCTTTTAAAATCTGACGTGGGGGAAATGGGGGAATATTTTTGAAAATTTACCTATTCTGTGAAAAAGAGAAATCAGAATAAACCTTCCCATTTTTGCAATTAGGTTACCAAAATTATTAAAATTTTTTCCCTTTCCAAAAAATGAAGAGTAAAAAAAAGTTTAAGGGATTTTTTTTGCTTTCTGCAAAGGGCAAAGTTTACATTAACTAGAAATTTTTATGCTTTAAAAAATTTGGGACAGGGGGGCCATATGTTGGTGTCAATTCTTTGGAAATTTGATTTGGGTTTTTGGCACACTGAGTTAATTAGGGCACATCTGTGGATGTTTTTAATGAACAGAGCCCACTGTTCTGCGTGTAACATCATAAAAAAGTTAATGAAATCCCCCAAAATATCAGGAAGAAACTTGGCTTGCACAAATCTGGATCATCCTTGGGGTGCAATATCCAGATACCTGCCTCATTCATCTGTACAAATAATTATACCAGTACAAAGAGGGAATGTCCCGCCATCTTTCAGTCAGGAAAAGGGGAAGGTTTTGTGTCTCAGAGATGAAGTGCTGTGGTTTCGAATGTGCATTAAACCCCAAGATCAAAAGCAAAAGGACCTTTTGAAGATGCTGGTGGAAGTTGGTAGAAAATACAAAAAAGAGGCTCATGAGAAATGAAGATTATTGGGCTCTGAAGCAAAATATCAAGGGAAATCAGAGAAAAATAAAAATTTGGGGAGAAATGGGTCTTTAAAATGGACAAAGACCGAAGCATATGCCAAACTGGTTACAAAGTGGTTAAGGACAAAAAAAAACAGTGTTTTTGGGGTGGGCCCTCCCAAAAACTGATCTCAACCTATTGAAAATTTTTGTGATGGCGATTACGTTGATATTGTAAAAACGGGTCGATTTTCGATATCGGCAAATTTTCAAACGATTTGCGTAGTCGATTATTTATGCGTGACCCTTAAAATCATGGGCAAGGAACAACCTTTATTTTTCACCAAAAAAGGGTGGAGAAGCTGGAATTAACATCCACAAATCAAATGGTACTGCTACATCTCTGGCAACACACTTAGGTTTTAAAAGCCACAGAAAAAAAAATACAGCCTTTCACTATTCTCTTCTTGTACACAGCAGACCCTTTTAAACCCGCATCACCCACAAATTAAAAAATGCCAGAAGGCAGTATGATTTGAACCACATTTTACTTTAAAAATAGACATTGACTATACTGTCCTGGAAGCAGGGATGAGCCCCAAACTGCATGACCCCCCCCATTAAAAAAGTGCGGAAAAGGAGTCTTTCTACCAAAATTTTAGTTTCAGGACATTGACTATATTGTCCTGTACCCCGTAGACCCTTAACCTGTTGACCCCCCGATTAGAAAGTGCTGGAAAAAGAGTCTTAACCACCATTTTAGTTTCACTGGACTTAGCTATCCCTGTCCTGTACCCCAGCAGAGCCCCAAACCTGCATGACCCCAGATTTAAAAAATGCTGGAAAAAGGAGTCTTTGAACCACCATTTTAGTTTCACTGGACATTGACTATATCTGTCCTGTACCGCATTATGACCATTAAACCTGTCTGACCCCCAGATTAGAAAGTGCTGGAAAAAGGAGTCTTTCAATCACCATTTTAATTTCACTGGACATTGACTATCCCTGTCCTGGGCCACAGCATGAGCCCCAAACCTGCATGACCCACAGATTTAAATTGTGCGGAAAAAGGAGTCTTTTCAAACACCATTTTAGTTTCACTGGACATTGACGTATACCCTTCCTGTACTACAGCTCATGAGCCCCAAACTGCATGACCCCCAGATTTAAAAAGTGTTGAGGAAAAAGGAGTCTTTGACCACCATTATTAGTTTCACTGGACAGTGAATATTACCTGTCCTGTACCCACGCATGACCCTTAATCTGTTTGATCCACAGATCACAAAGTGGCACATGCTATTTTTACTGTGACTGACATTTAGTATATATTTTGGTAACTGAAATTTGTTTACAGAAATTTATTTAGGGAAGTTTTATTTATAGTTTTACATTATTATCATTTTTGCTTTTTTTTCAAGTGTGATAACATACAACATACACCCCTCCCTTGCAGTTTTTAAAGTGTTTTTGTTACACGTGTAGATGTGTTAATTCGTCCGCCACATCCCATAAGTAATAACAAATGTCCTAATCATCCCAAAAACACGTCTTAGTTGAGAAGACATTTGCCTCTGGCTTTCCGAGTGTGATTTAGCCAATCAATTCAATGTTTCTTTTTCCTTCCAATCCTTCTTCAGTGATTAGGACAGACTCCCCTGGAGATCAAAGTGACTCTACGACCACAGTAGTGACTCCAGCCCAGAAATTTTAAGCTCAAATTGTGAATTTGTGTCCAGCCCTGGCAGCCCTTTTGACACTACTTAACCTCACAGAAATCACCTTTCAAATCTGATTTTTTGAGAAATTTGAAGCTCCTACCTGATTGCCCCTAACGGTGAGAGCCAGTGCTGCATCAGCCATCTCGTTAACACGGAGGGATCCCACGCTGCCAGGGCCACATTACTGTGGGTGCGGTGAGAGGCCCAGCTAGCGTCTGTCATCTATTAAACACGCAGGGTTCAGCAGTCATCGCCGGAGTTACGTGGGTGCGGTGAGAGCCCAAGGCTAGCGTCCGCGTCATCTATTAACACGGTAAAATTGCCCTTATGACGAGTGCAACGAAAACAGTCGTGCTTGAAGCTGTGTGCGGAAGGGAAGTTTGAGGTAAAGACTCCAGATTTCCTCAGTACACAGTCAGACCTGGTAGCGCTTGCCCCTTATATGGTGTGGACTATTGAGCTTCACTTGGAAAATACTTGTGGTTAACGCACCTGTCTCAACCAAGTGCCCTTTTTCTTGGCATTTTTCTTTTTCTCATTTATCAACGTGCTGGAGGAAATTGTCTCTGTTCTTTGTTCTCTGTCGTGCTCCTTACTCCATGTCTCTGAATAAACCTAGAATCTGGTCATGTCTTCCTGTACCTTCCCTTGTTCAATTCAGAGGAATTTTTTTTACCAGCTATTTTGTACATGCCAAGTTTTTTAGTAGTTTAGTTCAAGGAAAAACATATTTAAAATAGGATGGAATCCCACCATGTCTTTGTTTCTCTTTTTATATTGTATTTAAATGGCGTTGTTCTCAATTACTGGATTGCTAGCTATGTTAAAGATCTTGCAAAAACAATGTCATTTTGCAATATGTGTCCATTAACAGTGTCTACCTATTCCTGTTTCTGACAGCACCATCACCTATAGAGCCACTCTTGGACAATGTGAAGGAACTAAATGTATGTTAGAAACATTTTTTACTATAGGACTGTAGTCAAGATGCATTTCACAGCAAAATGCCCCCGGGAAAATTCATAACTGACCCATGAGCCACTTTTGACACATTGTAAAGAAACAATGTCTGTTAGAAAACAACAATTTTTTTTTAATTATAGGGACCTGTAGTATAGCTGCATGTCAAGCAAAATTCCCCCAAAAATTCAAACAGGACCTTGGAGCACCTTTTGACAATGTGAAGAACAAATGTCTGTTAGAAACAACTTTGTTTTTATAATAGGACCTGTAGTTTGTTGCATTTCTAAAGCAAAATGACCCCAAAAAATTATAAAAATTGACTTCTCAGCCACTGTTAAAAATTGTGAGGGAGAAAAATGCACTTAAAAGCCTCATTTCTGTTCCAAAAGGACCACGATTATTGTGTGTTCTCACAGCAACATGTACCCCAAAAAAGTATAAATATGCTTTCACCTGTTAAATTTGTGCGGAGAAATGCCACTTAAATAGACACAATTTCTGTTACAAAGGACCTCGATTATTGCTGTATCTCACAGCAAACTCGACCCAAAAAATTATAAATTTGACTTTCAGCCACGGGTTAAAAATTGTGAGGAGAAATGCACTTAAAAAGCCACATTTCTTTCCAAAGGACACACGATTAGTGCTGAATTCTCACAGAAACATGACCCCAAAAAATTATATATTATGATTTCTCAGCACTATAAAATTGTGATGGTGGAAATCCACTTAGGACAGCCAAATTTCTGTTCCAAAAGGATCTAATTTATAGCTGTAACTCACAGCAAATGACCTCAAAACCATTGACCAATGCGCAATTCTAAAGATAATGTGAGTACATGGAATACCGTGTTTGTCATGAAACCTTGCTGTCTTTTAGGGTTCCACACCGCAAAATCCTCAAAATGAACTGTTGGAATGATGAATTAATAATTGCAGTAGAATGGTCATTTTTAACGAACATTTTCAAGAGGACCATTTCTGTCTGAAGAGGATGGTGAAGTAGGGAACGGCAACTAATCGGTAAACCTCGGGCAATTGGTGCCACAACATCATCAGAGATCCATGCCTGATTCATCTTGATGAAAGTCAAACGATCCACATTGTCTGTGGAAAGCCGTATGCGTTTGTATGTAAGACTCCTTCCAGCTGTGCTGAAAGGTCCGCTCAGATATGACGCTGGCTGCTGGACAGGGACAAAACTCTATGGCGTGGCGAGCGGCTCGGGCCATTCGGTCATTTTGGTAACCAGAAGTCTTTTGGGTCCGGAACACTATACAAAAACATCGGTGTGAGCGCAGATAGTCGTGCACCATGGATCTTAAGTGGTCTTGTGTGTTGGATGTGTTCCCTGCATTGCATGCATGGGTTAGGTGGTTAATAAAGATTGCCAGAGGATCACCCATTTAGGCTTCTGCCACCCTTGCTGCTCCTGCTGCTGCCCCGCTACGGCTACTTGGCACTTCTACTAGCTGTCACGTCCGCGATGACGTTCCACCGTGACATTTGAAGAACGTGAAGCAGACGCAACACGATGTTCTCCAGTGATCAATCAGCAAGGTCTCCATTTCCTGCATTTTACTCTCTATTTGGGTTGGGTGAAGGAAAGTGCTGAGTTTGTTTTTGGACCGGGACCTCCAGGAGGGAGGCAACCCAGTAACTGTTGTTAATTTTGATGGCCTTAATGCGAGGATCATGTTGGAGGAAATGGAGCTATCAAGCACTCATGTTGAGAGATGGAGCCTTGATTTCCCAAGCCTCTGGGTCGGGGGCACTAGGCAAAACTCATCTTCCTCATTCTTCCTCCTCCGCCTCAAATTCGCGCCAACCTCTTTCCAAGGCAGGGGACGTTGGTAACGTCGGGTCTTAGGAATACCCACTCTCCACCTCCTGCTTCCTCCGGCACAGCTTCAACACAGCCCTGGACTTGCTCCAGATGATGCCCTGAGAGCTGATGCGCCGCCTTGCACTAGCCCTGGGACCCCGAACCACTGTCTAATGAAGACGATAAAATAGAGAAAATACTGTCGGGCCTTGTGGATTCGAGGAAGATGAAGGCACTGTGGTCCGCATCTGTGTCCGTCTCCTCTCTGCTCGCAGGTGGGAACCTGATGTTTCTCAGAGTATTGCAATGTTCTTCCAGAACTAAGATCACTTAAATGCTCATGCTGACCAAAGGGCATCGTCCGGCCTGACCATTTTGCTGGCTTCTTCAAAACTGGGCAAGGATGGTGCAGAGCCTCTTTCACTGCATCACTCTCGGTGGCTCAACCACCGCCGAGGTCCGCACCGCGCTTGTCAGGCCTTGTGTCACTTCGTCTGCGTATGGCATTGCGCTGCTCCCGTAATCGCTGGAGCATGTGGAGGGTGGAATTCCAGCGTGTTGACACGTCAAAAATTAGACGGTTGGGACGTGGAGCCGAGCTGACGTGCCAACGCAAGCCTGGACAGGACGAACGGGCGGAAGTGCGATCTCGAGGCCCTTCTTCAGCAGGGGCAGTGCCAGGACCCGGGTAGGCTTTAGAATTTCTGGTCGCGACGCGAGGTTTCATGACATGTGCCAGGCAACGGATGTGCTCCAAGCCTACCGTCTTAAGGGCGGGCCAGCAGATTCGGCCGTTATCGCACACCACCCTTGCATGGCACAAGGTTCTTGTTCACCCAGCAGCGCTGGGTCTCGTTGCGGAGAGCCGTCCACAGCTCCTGACCTGTGTGTGGACGGTCTCCAAGACAGAATTAATTTCAACACGGTGGTTTCTCTGGGACAACGTGATGCCATCATCAGAGGAACCTTGGGGGGGAAAGAGCCCATGCACGATACCCTGTGGTTTTGAAGAAGCGTGCGCCTGAGCCTGAGGAGCCGACGTCCACCCCCCCCCCAACCAGAGACATCCACCCAGTCAACACAGTGAGCTTGTCACAGAGTATAGACGGCCTTGGCCGTGCCTTATCTAGTATCATGGTCGTGTGGTGAGATGGACTTTTCTGGACACAGATGCCGGACAACGCGCTTGAACTTTTAGATGACCACGTGGCTGGCCAGGGAAGGGATGGCTTTTCTGCAAAGAATGCCTGCTCTGGATCTGGTATTGGGGGCAGGCAAGGGCCATGGACGTGGCGGAACCCCATCAGAGTGATTCCCCAGACGGAAAGGCAACATTTCCAAGGCCAAAAGCCTTGGCAATGCCTCGGAATTCAGGCTTTTGGCTTTGGGATGGGTTTGTGTTTAAAGTGTTTCAACATCACCCAACACATTCACTCCCTCCTTCTTTTCATACATTCCTCATTACCTTCTATCCTTACTGTACATACCCATTCTTTCATTCTCCTATTTACTTTATTTACAATTATTCATCATTATTACCACTTTCTCCATATTCTCATCCTCTTCTTCATCACCCATCACCATCCACATCTCTCCCATTTCCTATCTCCTCAATTATTATTCTTCCTCTTCTTCTCCCTCTTTTATCCTAATTAATTCCACCCCTTATACATACATTCCAAAAAATCCCCTATAATTCCACCCAAACCCCACCATCCCCCAAATCATCCATTATCTTCCCATAATCCACACCCAACAATCCACACCAACATCTAAACCTCCCCTCTCCACATCCAACCATTTATCCACTTACAATCACCCCTCCTCCCTTCAATCTCTGTTCCCATTCCAAAAAAATCCTTCTACCACCTTCTCTTTTTAAACCTATCCTATTCATTCTTCCACCACACCTCTTCCAACATCTCCCCTCCCCCACACCAAAAAATCTTCTTTCCCTACAATCCCCACCCCACTAAAACCAACCACCCTACCCCCTATATCCACCTCACTCCTCCCCCAACATCCATCCCCTCCCCCCCTAATTTCACCCCCCCTCCCCATACTACCCACCCACCACCACACCACCCCCCTTATCCAACTACCTACATCCCCAACATTCACCCCCTTGTCTCCATATTTACCCCTTTCCCCACCATCTTCCATCCCTCTAATCCCCTGACCACCCACTATTCCTTCGCATAAGAAATCCACATACCACTCCATGCTACTCTTGAAGCAATCATCTAAAGACCAACCTAACGCTTGGACTCTGAAGTGTGCCTCTACTATTGACCCGCGTTGTCATGCAACCCTTGCTCCCAATCTCCTAATAATATCCTCCAACAGCTACACTTGTAGATAACTCACGTCACTAAAAACTCCCATCTCATACTAGATGGAACCCCCCACCCTGTGCACACAACAGTTAATCCAAGACCTCACCTCGCGTTACTATGACGATGCTCTTCACACCCAATTTACTCTACACCACCCAACGCTCTGATAGTTTACTGCCCCTCTCGTCCTACCAGAAATGTTTAATTCCTGAGACTGTGTCAACTAGTGAACTTCTTATTAATAGTTTATATGTGTAAAATGTGTCTGTACAGTGTGTACCAAATAGATTTCACTAGTTTCCATAGTGTAGCACGTGCCCAACAGCTGCCGAGACTTCTTGTAACTCTAACATGTGTCTGTGTGAATCTCTGATCTTGTCTCATCAGTGCAGTATTACTACACTAAAACCCATAATCTTACTGTGTCTGTACCCTATATTGTCTCTCTATCATTATACCGAAGTCTCTATGTTCTGTAAACATGACACCGCACGCGCTCACCCAATGTCAACCCTTCTCTAATAAGCACGTCCACCATTTCCGCATACTGCATGTTCTATCGTGCACAGTGATCTGCTATGTCCTGTACCAATATTTCACCAGTTTTATCATGTGTTACTACCACCCCATTTATAACAACCAATCCTCAACTCCCCTCCCATTCCTTGCACTCCCCCAAGGTTGTCAAGACCTGTTGTATCACCACTCACCTATACAATATCACCAGACCTATAACTCCATTCCCCCACCTCCATCAAGTCCACTGTATACCTACCCAAAAGATTCACACGCACTGTGTCTAACGAACCTCTCCAGCCACAATACTAACCTGTGTCCCCTCTATGCCCTGAAAGTGTTCCGTGCTCCTGATACATTCACGCACTTGTGTAGTGAACTCGGTGCACATTATAACGCATCAACAAATAATCTCTGAGTCTATAACTCGCTGCTCATCATCCATCACCGTCAACAAAATCATCTACTAAGTCCTCAATCCACACACAAAAGATCACCATCCACAACTCACACACTCTCCCCCTCCATAACAGAAGTCATGATGTCTTGTATAAGATACCCTATCCCCATCCCGCTACATACACACCAGTACCTAGTTCTAATCACACACTCTCCACGCAATAGATACTCCTATGTATCTCATCCACTCAACTCCCAGTAGTGTCACACACATATACCCTACCACAATGTCCTCCAATAACAACCCTGTTATACAATCCCAACACTCACTTTGTAGACGTAGTATTGAAGTTGAAATCATCGATCGATCCTTATCCTACCTAGTCTCTCGCGCAATCACTCGGGTGTGTGGTGAGATCTTCTGTGTCCCCTCTCTTGCATTGATAGTTAACCCAATGAGTCCGTGAATGCGCCCCAGATATGTTTGCTCACTCCATACGTCGCTACACACAATGTTGTCCTAGTATTCACATGATTCGCACGCGCTCCTTATCGCACCCCCACCACAAATCCCAACACCTTCTGACGTGTAGACACGCCCGTGTGAAAATATAAAAGACGCTCCCTCACCACAAACATCCCACCACACACGTATCCAGACTGTGTGTGTGTCCCACCCCCAATTGTTGACTCAACAATAGAGAGATACCATTATTCATCCTGTATTCGTTATACCCAGTCCCCGCACTACAATCTTAAATAATAATGTTCCATGCTGTGAAATATCGTGCACTCTGTGTAGTATCCCTACCCCCCTACACATCCAATCATGTGAAATTGTGTATAGACTGATAACACTGTCTATAATAAGTGCTCGCTCCTAATCTCCATATCCTCCTACAACATATAGAAGTCACTCCTTCCTGTACAATATCGAGTTGCTATCTCTATCTCAACGTGTGACTACTACTGAATGACACCCTTTACCCTCAATACAGGATCAAGAATCACACCACTCAATAGTCATATGACCCTACGTGTGTGACCACATCCTCACTCTGTGCCTAATAGACACACGTCCGAGTCATTATCCACTCCCACTACCTACGTCTCCAAGTCTGATTACCACTCTGTGTCATGTGTCGCTAACAAAATAGTACCTCTCGCTGATGTCACCAGAGTTTCCTTCTAGCGTGTTCAACCACCTGCCCCCTGAAATATACCATCCCCAGTGCACTCACCCCCCACTGTTGAATGTTCCTGCTCCCCTCCCACCAGAATCAGAATGTCTTTGTTAACCAGATAAGACCTGCATCTCTCTCTCAACTCAATAGCTTCACCACAACACTTACGTGTGTCGTATGTCCACGTCATGTGAACAGATGCTCCATACACTGAGTTGTGATCGCTGCACTATGTTGCACGTCACTACTCTATCTCCATCGAGATTACCAGTGTGTACATCTCCCTAAATAGTCTAGTATTACCTATTATATAAAGATGTTACGTGCAACCTACTGTGTCTTCACCTAGATCCTCGTCGCGCGAGAAGCGTGATTCACACTACGTCTACCACATCTCGCCTACGTAATCTATGCAATCTCCTATTCTCCTACTCTCGTGACAATATATTGAGTAGTGATACACTGTAACTGCTCCATACGTGAAAATAAATGATATCCTCCATCTCACACACCTAATACAGTATCGTTCTAACACTATCCTCCACCACACTATATCCCTCAATTGTAAGTTACTCAATAATGAAAACACTAGTGAGTCATCCAATCTCACCAGTTATTATCTCGCGCACACACACATAGACAAACCTCTCATCTGTGTGATACATAACTAGATAAATGTTGAGATATACAGACACACTCACATCTATATAGTCTGTCCGCTGAATGTTGAATCATAAAAAATGTTATGCATATCTACGCTCTAACTTGTAACAGTTGAAACCACTACAACGTACACATGTATCTGCACTACCAATATCCCGCACGTGATATTATTACATCGTTATGCAGTTCCAATCCTCCAAATTATTCCATACTTCAAACAAAAATACCACCATCCACATCCAAATGTGATTAGAGTATACTACAGTAATAATAGCTAAAAATCCACTCACACTCACTTGAGAAGTACAAAAGTCATCTGTCTCATAGAAAAAACTGTTCATACTAATCGTATCTTTAGTGTCCGTATCACATAACACAAGTAACGTCTTCTCTCACGATAAAAGAACTATATCACTCGTCTAGATCATATCTGTCGCTATTCTGCTATAATATATACCTGTCTCACCCCACGTTGTCCGCACTGTTCCATGTCGCCTACTTCCGCTATAACACTCTGTGCGCTCCAAATCCCTCCCTCTGACCAAAGTTAATATTGTTTACCAACTGTGATAAGTTCAAACAAATATTAGAGATAAGAATATGGTGTGTGATATAGAAATAGTCACATCACACACACTAAGTTTGTTGAGATTCACGCATAACCCCAGTGACTCAAAGAGCCAGATTCTATCTCACACCCAAACTAACATGCTCGCACACCATCAATGTGAAACCCAAGTGACTTCATACGACGCCACTGTCTCCATTAGACATGTCGACCCCCCAAACATTGCTACTGTCTACCCCCTCCACACGTATACAGACATATGTAATAAGCTTATACAAATAACAAATTTGAGAATATGAAGTGTGAATAACATTTGTGACTGATATGAGCTCTAACCGTCAACATGTCGAGTTCACTCACATCTGGCGCACCCTCCCTGTCTGTAGATGATCAAACCACACCTAACTACTACTATGTGTGTGCCGTTATGTGTACCTATAGATTCAACATCTAATCCCCCTATCTATCGTGCATTACACAGACTCACACCATGCTGGACATTTATGTGCTATATGATCCACTGTATGTAAAGAATAACAAATGTCTTTGAGTCGACTCTAGATATATTATATAATCCCATCTATGTACATGAACAAGAGAAATTGTATGTGATCCATACTCTCACACTTCCCCCCCCATATGTCGTCTGTGACACCAACTCACCCCCCTCTCGTCAAGATATCAACACTCTCCTTAACCACTTACACACATCGAGAAGTGATACACTAAACCCTTCTACGTCCACTAACATCCCTGTGTTGAGTGTACACAATGTACTCTCTCATCACCTCATGATGAAGATACATCTAATATACACACATACCACGTAAAACTGTCCATGTGTACGAAATGTCCACCTGAAATCTGAACTACCTGTTCAATCGTAAACAAGAGTCCTTGTACAACTCCTAATCTACAAATCCCACACATGAATGTATGATATCCACTATAACCGATCCAAAATCAAGTTGTCAAGATAATCTCCCAAGTATCCTATTTATCCTGAAGACTCGCCACAGAAAATATGTCTCCATATCATGATCACTCTGTGTGTCCTACCTCGATCTATGTCACGTCCACTGTATCACATAATCTCATATAACCGATACATGATACCACTCGTGAGAGATAACTCTACTGTCTCGTGTCTGTATAAGTACTCTATACTCACTATGATCTCAAAGAAATTTCATACTCATTATAACTCTTCTCATCTGTACACCATCATTCTCACATCATTGTTGAATCGCGTATACAACAATACAAGCTAAAGAAAGTATCGTCAAAGACGAAGACTAAATGACCTATATATACTATGTTGTGTTACTCCCCCTAATTAGATTGTGTCCACCACGAAATCGCTCTAGCTCTGACAGAACCTGTCTCTGAACTCGCTCTCTCATACACCGCCCAGTGTCCTGACACATGTCCCATGACACCAAAATCTGTTTAGACTAAAATACCATCTGAATATACATGTAATAATAGTCAATCATATAACACCCCAACTCACTCCAGTGTGCTTTATGTAAAAATTACCTCGCTAAATATACCCTCATCATATAGACACATCTACTAAAGACCTCACCGATCACACTGTTTGTTCTCTCCTGACATTCACTCTATACTAAATCATTTATATGTGAGAGTGAACTCACTCCCTAGAATCTAAGCCACTATCCAGAGCTCCATACCCCTACTCACATCCTGTAGCCAAGTTGAGTTAGATCGTGTTGTTCAGTACACACCACTCTCGCACAGCGTACATCAATACAATATCAATGCTCCACACTGATCGCCCACACCTCTGCCATTCTACACCTTTTTTATCCAGTACACACTCGCACCACTCAGATAAAATCTTATTAAATGCCATCAATGTATCTACATACTCACTGAATAGTCAAGAATACACCGTTTGTCCATCCCCACTCAATCTACCACTTCGACCAATCACACAAACTATCGAGATGAGATATTCCAGCTAATCCAGCCATGATCCAAGATTACACATATCATGTAGTAGACAATTACTCTACCTCTCTACTGTTATCATATCCAAAATCGTCATCCCACGCCTTCCATGACCCTCTCCCTCTCATCTCGTTGTTGTCTATACTACCACCTCTCTCATCTTCACAGTTTCTGTTAAATCTCCTTCTATGTGTGCTCACATAATTTAAATAAATATACAACATACACATAAATAGATATCCTGAAACACCCATCTAATGACCAACGTATGCTCGCCTCACTCCATCACACTGTAGATGAATCACACCATACATCTACCTGTCTCTGATAGAACATTCCCAATGTAAACTAGTCATGTGTTACATATAGAACATCGATCGCAGTCATATTACCACATTACCTCACCAACAGTCTACTGGACATGTATCACATCATCCCCTACACTCCGTATACCTCTGTGTCTGTGTATATACTCACAAGTCAAATAGCCAACCAATGTGCATTCTCCAACCTTCCAAATGGAGAGATGAGAGAGTCACTCTGTCGCCAACATATCATCTACAGAATGTAGTTATACTTGTCTGATAAATATGATACATGTTACTCTATCTATTTGCACCATACATTCCTTGAAAGAATCTGCTTCTGACACTGACTACTACTCACTTACTCATCTATACACTAATCCCCCGCTTTGTCTGATATTTCCTCACATGACAATGTTCGCTCAGATACTGATCTGCACACTCGCTCTGAGATATAATGTAATCTCACTACCGCTCACACAGGAGAGACTCACCTGTTCAATATAATTGGTGCTACTCCACTCCTCACAATGTCCCTCACTATCACCTATAGAGTACCCGCATCACATTGAGATGATGTGAACATCTCTCACGACTAGACTACTGAGCTATATAGTAAGAATATAGCATGCACATATATATGAAATACTCCAAATTTGATGAGATTTATCTCTGTTTCGGCATCTCGTTGTGCTCAAGTTGCGTGGATCTCACACTGAGTCACCCTGCTGTGTCTCATCCTCCTGGACAAGTACGACCACACCTCACAGAATATTATATGTAGGTCATATGAGTGTGTATTGCAGCTGAAGACGTGAAGTGTGTATGATTATGTCAGTATCGTAATTTGATACTCGTAGAGTATGTCCTGTTGCTCTTCTTGTCCTAGCTCACAATCAATCCTCCTACCATTTGAACTCAATCAATCTTTCACTCTGTGCAAAGTTGTCGCGAACAGCTCGTGTGATCATAGATCTGTGTCCTTGTCCACTGCTTCTTATTTCTGCCTGACTAAGATCTAGATTGGTAGTGCTGTGTCTCGCACCACTACTACTCTTAGATCATATATAGCCTATCTGCATATAGTTATGAAAATGTGTGTCTTATCAATGTGAGTGGTCTGTTATTGGTGCTCTCTCTCTCATAAGAAGTACATGAACTGGTCGATAAGCTATGTTCTCTATGATCTTGATAGTTAGACTCAGAGTCATCCTGTGATAGTTCACACACTGAATATAATGAAGTGACCGCGCCAGTGTTCAGAACTATAATGAATCTATACCGTGTTACTGCGTTTGACGACCCATCGTGTTGTGGTCTCTCCTCTGATAATATGCCTCCCTATAGTGCTACTTCACTGACAAGTACTCTACACTTTCGCATAATGCACTCGCAATATGAGTGTCGGTGACGCTCGATCTGTGTTGTGTGTGTCGAATCCTCTTGTACCTCTCTGGTCTCCTCATGTACCCTAGTACTCCTGTTGTCAGAGGGATGGAAAGGGCCCAAGATGAGTACTCTGTAGCCAGTGTTAATATGTTGTGTGGTTGAGAAACTATAGCTGTGTAGTAGCTTAAGGCTATGTGTAACTCACTTAGAAATCTGTTCTATTGACCTCTCTCCAGAAGTGTCACTAACTGTGTAGTGTTCGCCACAGTGTTGAGCAACATATATGATGTGTGACTTTGTCATATAGGTGTACTCCTATTTGCGAGCCATAATGTGTTAGATTGTTTTATAGTGAGGGATCGCCACACATAATATGTTGTTGATGGTCTCTTGACCTAAGCACTGTGGCATATTAGTGCGTCTCGCTGCAAGCGACCATTCAACTCCATGACATGTAGATGTGCTGGCGTATGCTCACACTCGAAGTCTCTCTGCAGATAACGCGTTAGAGAATTGTAAGTAACACATATATCGATAACGCCACCACAGAGGAGAAAATTATCTCCAAAACTCTGTATCTTGGTGTGTCGTGACTCTTGGAAAGATTCTCTCGTTTTTGTAGCGATCCGTAGTTATTTGGAAGTACATATTATCCCAATATGGTTGTCAGATAATGGATAACAAAAGTTCACATTCAGATACATTATCACTCAGCTGAGTATCTGTTGTCCATAAGCTGTATTTGTCGTGGATATATCACTAGTAGTTTCGTGTGTGCTCACCATCTCACGCTTGATGTCTGTCAGAATGTACTGCGGCTGCCACGGGACATAGTGGTGTGTGTAAAAGTGTGCAGGCGGCGCATGGTTGCTAGGAGAGGTTTGTGTTTCAGTTATGTTGTTTCTTGTGTCTCGCGCGATCTTGGCTCCTAATCGCTGCTAACGCTGACGGGTGTGTCACAGAATCTGAGGGTAAGAGACCTGGATTTTGAGGATAGATAGTGATTGGGTGGGTAAAGATAGTATTAGGGACTGGTGCTTGCAGACTGTGCAGGGGGTCACGCTGTTGCGCTTATCTATTGTCGACGAGAGTCTCATGCATTTCCTAGCGTAGCACCGAGTTTGCGCGTTTTGAGTGAAGCTATATGGACCCTTCTAGCTGCCTCATGGTTCCTGCAACCTCCATGCTGCACCTCCCAGAATCTACACCTGCAAGTGATTGATACCACCATTGCTCCAAGCTTTTTTTTTCACTGTATTCATTACATACTTAGCCACACCCCCATCCACAACTCTTCTCACAAGCGCACCCCTTCTGCACGAGTCTAAAACACATAATACATGTGGTGTAAAGCGGATGCGACCTGATTTCTGTTGCAAATTAGGCCCAAATTCCAGCACAACTGCCTTGATAAATGTGCTGCAATGACTCCAAACAATTCCACGTTTCGTCCTCCTGTCCTGGAGCCGGGAAGCAGCTCTGTCCCATTAATCAGCGCTGATCTGTGTCCTGCAGCAGAGAATAGTGACACACGTGTCAGTGATCTCCAGGTGACCCTGGGTTTATCCCACCCATCACACTCTGCGCATGTCCCCTGGAAGCCACTGAACCCTCCCTGTTCTGCACAGAAAATGCCTGGAACATCCAGGAGCAAATCCTCTCACCGCGCTAGAATGACGCAGACTGCGGATTCCTCTCCTAATCAGGCTCTTATGTGTAATGTGTGTGACCAGCAGCAGAGAAGCCCCCGCGCACACAGCGCCCTCTAGGAATCTTCCTGTCCAGTATCATCAGCTACAGCAGCGAGCGCACTGCGCATCCTCCAGCAGAAGTCACGTGACCGCCGCTTCCGCCAGTCCTTCCCAGCCGCTTCCGCCCTGACACTGCTGGTGACGTCACTCTCGTCGCGCTGACCATTGCGTCACAGACCTGTCGCAGGCTGAGCAAGATGGCGGCGAGGGCGCCGGGTAAGGACGAGCGGCGGTGTCATGTAGTGAGCGGGCTCGGCTGGTATGAGGCGCTGGGTGGTGGCGCAGTGACGGGGGTGCTGTATTCGGGTGCTGTTACTATGTAGCGCTGTATTCCATGAAGAGCAATGGCGCCGACATCCAGTGTGTCCTCTAGGTGACCCGGGGCTTGGGGCAGTTCTGGCCCCTCGCTATAGGGTGCTGCCTCCTCCTCACAGCTGCTGCAGTGTTGGGGGTGTAGTGAGGACCCGTCTATAGTATCCTCACCCTGGAGCCTCCCTGACATTGTGGGGGATAGTGAGGACCCGTCTATAGTATCTGTCCTCTCCCTGACAGTGTGGGGGTGATTGCAGCCTCTGTGCAATGTGTCTGTTACACAAGGGGTGAATGCAGTTTTATAGATTTGCTGAAAATTGATAAAAATTGGCTCCTAATGTAAAGTCAGATCTAGACATATATCCACCGGACAGGCGAAAACGTGGGACCCCATAAGCACCGGGCCGGGAAAGTTTTTGCCTTCCTGCATTTCAACAGTCATAACTTTATTTTTTCTGTATGCAGTTATAGGAGTATTCGAGGCTCTAACAATGCTCGTTGTCCATCGGGACACATAGAAGATAAGGTTCACACGGTGTTGCTTTAGTCTGTGCTTCTGGGCGTAATTGTGCTGTAGTCCGGACTGTAACTATGGTAACTACAGCTCTGGTAATAATCTTTATATAGCACCAACATATTCTGCAGCACTTTACAGTTTAGGGTGTATAAGTACAAACATAATACAGGAAAAGCTACTTACAGATGAGACACAAGGTGTGAGGACCCTGCTCGCGAGAGCTTACACTCTATTAGGGTGTATGGGGGAGATAAAGGGTGAGAAGCTTTGGGAGTTGTGATTGTGCCTGATCGCCCACAGTAGCATGTTCCAGAGAACTGGTGCTGCACGTGTGAAGTCTTGGAGACGGGCATGGGAGGTTCGGATGAGTGAGGAATGTAATTTGATATCATCAGCAGAGTGGAGAAAGCGGGCAGGGTAGTAGACAGAGATGAGGGAAGATATATAGGGGGTGCAGCGCTGGTGAGAGCTTTATGGGCGAGTGTGATGAGTTTCTGTTGTATTCTAAATGGGCAACCAGTGCAGTGACTGACACAGGGTAGAGGCATCAGTATAGCGGCTGGAAAGAAAGACGAGCCTGGCTGCTGCATTCATGACAGATTGGAGAGGGGAGAGTTTACAGAGAGGGAGACCAATTAGCAGGGAGTTACAGTAATCAAGAAGAGAATGAATGAGAGCAGTAAGAAGAGATTGAGTTGTTTTCACTGTGAAAAAGACAGATTCTGGAGATGTTCTTCAGGTGCAAGTAACAGAAGCGGGCAAGGGATTGTATATAGGGGGTGAAGGACAGATCGGAAGATAGAGCTATGATTACCCTCCGATGTGTGGCCACCCTGTTATGTACTGCACGCAGGGAGAAAGAAGTAACGTCACTTCTTCCTGGTGCGTCCTCCCTTCCCCCACCCAGCACAAACTTCCAAAGCACCTGGCGTATTTCGGCACCCACAGGACGCCATGTGAACTCGCCCTTAGGCTACAGTCACACGGCTTATTCTGGGACGTAGTTCAGCCCGTAATTTGCGCCGTACTGCGCTAAATACGGGGTGAGATACGTCCCAGTCATTATGGTAATCCACAGTTCTCATAGAGAACGTCTCCTCTCACCGCTCGCACAATACGCCGAAGGGGGAGATAATTGAAATGTCAATTATTCACAGCGTATGCGCGCCGAGAATAATGAATGTCTATATGTAAATATTTTTTACACCCTTCAAATTAAACTGTTTAGTTCTACAGCTTATTATGGCCGTGGGGATGCTGGATATATGTAGGGGTTTTTTTTGTGTGTATGCTTGCACAATAATTTATTAAATATTTTTATTTTATCTTTCTCACTTTTTTGTTTTTCTCCTTTTTTAATAAGGAATAATTATTGTACATTTTTTTTCCCTTACACTTGGTAATGTATTAGCATACTCCTGTATACCCCTGTATGCTAATACATTGGCTGCAGTCAGGGCAGCACACAGTGTGTCCTGACCACGGCTTACTATGCAGACAGCCTTGGGGTTACTCCAGGGTCCCTATGGCTTACTGTATAGATATTCCCCAATCATGGACCACAGCAATCAAGGGGTTAAACGCCAGAGATCGGCAGTATCCCGGCATGAAGGACTGCTCTAGGAACAGAACTTAACTGGGAGCTACAAAACCCAACTTTCTGCAGCAACGTCTTAAGATGTCGCTGCAGAAAGAAGACCGGCACTTCCCGCCGTCAGAAGTTGGTGGGTGTCTGTCAAGGGGTTAATCACCCTGGGTCTCGCTGCTGGAACCCCCACCAGTTGCTAAAACAGACCGCCTCCTCCCCGTCCGTCACACTCGTGCAGCATGGAAGGTTTTGAATGGAGCAGCGGTCGAACGTGCACTGCAGCCCCATTCACAATCTATGGGACTGGCAGAGATAGGTAAGAGCTGTACTCGCTTTGAGGTCATTGTAATGGGGAGAGGGAAATGTATGGGTTTTATTTTGTGTTTGTCTCACAATTTTTTTTTTTACTTGTACCCAAGGGAACTTGGTTCTGCGCTCTATTATATAACTGATATAAAACATATCAGTATATTACTCTACTGCTATATATTGTAGCAGCCAATCAACATGCCCAATTGTGCCCTTTTAGGCTTCCAGGTTGCCATAGAAGCCATTAGCACAATGCGATCGCGGCGCTGCTGATGGAGACAGAGAGCTCCCTCCTTCTGTCTTTCCCTTAGCTGCCACGGTTGGGATTAACCGCAGCATCTGAGAGGTTAATCGACCACGGCCCAAGCAAGCGTGTATTGCCCTTTTTAACCCCTTAACAACCAAACCATTAGGGCATGTCCCCACGGCAAGGGTTTTCAGACGGTTTTTCAGCCGGTTTGCGGTTTTGCAGACTGCCTGAAAAACCAGCCGAAAATGACCCCAATGTTTCTTATCCTATGAAAACCCGTGCAGCAGTCCCCACTGCACGGGTTTTCCGTCCGGTGGTTTTTCCGCCCGCGGTCCACCCGCAAAGCATTGTACCTGCACATTCTTCCGACCGGTTTTCGGACGGAATCTGTGCAAGTCAATGTGAAGGGGGAGGGCTCATCCCGGAGAAAAGCCGCATAACCGACCGGTATTTGTCACTTGCCGTGTAAATGGCCCCTTGATGTCGATGATCAAGAGAAATGTTCTCGTTTTTGCCTCCTTGCATTATGTCTGCTGCAACTTTTCTATTTTCAGGTAGCTACAGTGCTCGGCTTAAATGAGTGTATCCCCTTTGAAACGTAAGACTTGAATCAATATCTCGCTGAACACAAGAATATTTTTACAAGACAGTTTTCTAGAACATTTTTTTTATCCTGTTACGTGAAAGGAAGATTAATACCAAAACTTGGATTGCAAAATCTTTTGCTTTACTCAAATGTGATGTAAAAAAAACAAAAACTACTGTATCTTATGTATGTGTTTTGTGTGACCTCCATGATTTGTTAGGTCGGCACCGGGTCTTTTAAGTCTGGAATGTACAAGTTGGTGACATTCAGTTGTGCTCAAAAGTTTGCATACCCCGGCAGAATTTTTGCTTTCTGGGCCTTTTTTCAGAGAATATGAAGAAATAAAAAAACTAACTTTTTTCCACTCATGGTTTGTGGTTGGTGAAGCCATTTAATGTCCCAAACAAAAACGTGTTTTCCCTTTTAAATCGTAATGACAACCAGAAATATCCAAATGATCAAAAGTTCACAAACCCTGATGATTTTGGCCTGATAACTTGCACAGTTGAAACAGATGGGTTTGTGTGGCTGCTATAGGTAACACCACACCCTGACCTGTTACTTTTAATCAGGGGGTGTGTGCATGAAAGCTGAGTGAGTTTCTGGGATCCAGACAGACTCTTGCATCTTTCATCCAGTCACTGACGTTTCTGGATTGTGAGTCATGAGGAAAGCAAAAGAATTGTCACCGGATCTACGGGAAAAGGTAGTTGAACTGTATGAAACAGGAAAGGGTTACAAAAAGATATCCAAGGAATTGATAATTCAGTCAGCAGTGTTCAAGCGTAAATTTAAAAAATGGAAAACGGGGCTCTTGTAAAACAAAACATGGTCAGGAAGACCAACAAAAATTTCTGCCACAACTGCCAGGAAAGACTTCAAACTGTCATTGATGTTAGAGGGGGCAATACACGGTATTAAGAACTGGGGGATGTGAACTTCTGACCAGGGTCATTTGGATGTTTTTGGTTGTCATTATGATTTCAAAAGAGAAAACACAGTAGTTTGACAATAAATGGGTTCACCCAACTACTAACCATGAGTGGAAAAAGGGTTTTATGTTATCATTCATATTCTCTGAAAAAAAGACCAAGAAAGCAAAAATTCTGCCGGGGTATGTAAACTTTTGAGCACAACTGTATTGCAACATCTATCATTCTCCAGGAACGACCTGTGGGATATATTACTTTTTACATCAATGAATTTGAGTAACACAGAAGGTTTTGTAATCTGTAATGTTACTAAAGGGGTATTACAGGATCTAGCGATACTCAGTTGTCCATCGGGGTATGAGTAAAAATAGAAGAAAAGACTCATACCTCCCGGACGCTCCTGTTCACTCCTGGTGCATTCATCCCGGGATGAAGCAGTGAATGTCCATCATTCACGTAACGGCTCCAGCCAATTACAGGCCAGAAAGGTCACTTGCCGTACTTTGTCCTGTGATTGCTGGCCCCTCCGGAAGGTGGACATTCACGTTTATTTCCCGGGTTTTACGATCCCCGGAGTAAACCTGGAGCCCCGGGGAGGTAATATGATCTTCTTTTTTTAATCATACCCCAAACCAATAGCATTGATCACCCCTAACACCCCTTTTAACCTTCCTTTTTATTACGGGATAAAAAAAGTTAAAAAGAAACCCAACTTGAAAAAATGTTTTCAATTGTCCTTGTGCTCTGAGATATATTGATAAAAATCCTACTTTTCAAGGCGATGCTTCCTTCTATCCCTTGTTTTAAGAAAGTCGTCCCCCTTTCCCCCCACTTTCATGTATTACACTATGAGAATAGGCTGTTGGTTCTTTGATATTCATTTCTTGTAATTCTGTATTTTCTTGCAGTCGCAGCCTCGGGGCGCTTTATGGACACTTTTTGCAAGTGGTACTATGGTCTTGCTGGATTCAACAAACTAGGTAGAGAGATGAAATTTTGCAATTTGGAAGTTGCTTTAGTGCAGAGAGAACACAGGTTTTATGTCTTTTTGTTCATGGGTTTAATCCGATACACAATCATAGACCCCCCGATAAAAAGGCAAAAAGGGCCCGCCCAAACTTTGAACACGGGATGTTCCGCACAAGGGGGCCGGGACCTGACCAAAAAAACCACCCTTTCCAAAAGGATCAGTGGAAAAAGATAAAGTGAGGCCCGTCTGTGCGATGTCTGCGGGGGTCTAGATCAAACACCCCAACACTTTTTTTCCAGGAAAAATATTGACTGTTGATCAGTTTTAGGCTGGTTTTACACTGGTAATATAGGCACAAGTTCTGTTCTGACCTAATGACTAGAACTAGAATCCCTGGGCTGCTGCTAGTTGAGACCTTGAGGCACATTGGGGGGAGAGTTACTGAGGCAATTTGCACCACAATACCTGGCACACATGCGTTACGTCACATTTATTATGCAGTTTAGACGGTTTTAAACACTTCTAAGGCTATATACGAGAGCTATGGATTACCGTAATAAATGCGCGCCGAAAATGTGAAGTTAGTAACAAATCCAGCCAAGTTGCTACATCCTCCAAATTTATATATATATATATATATATATCTATAAATATATATAATATCTATCTATCTCATATAAATATATATATATTTATATATATAGATATATATATATACACACACTCTGTAAACAGCGGGGCCCCAAGTAATGCTATCAGTCAGGGTGATGGAATAATAAAACTCCGTTAAATGCAGGGAAGTACAGGTCATTTTATATCACTTGATACGTAAGCATTTGTCCATAACATGGTATAGCCCGATCATTTGTTAATTAACATTTCATGGACGAGTAATAAGAATCACATAGTTCTTTTATATGGTAATATACTTTTTCTGCATGTTTGCATAATGTTACACTGCCCTGGCCGTTTGAGAACTGTCCCGGAGTCCAGTTTTACTGTTCCCGGATGCATGGTGTCGCAACAAAATGTCCAAATGATATTTCTGTTCCATTAGTCTTTTCCGCTTAAGCTATCTTCTTGGGTTAGATCTATAGTGAATCCATTTTAAAGTCCTTCATATCATCCAAGACATATATCTTGGAGGTAATTTTCCTTGCAAAGCAGTGCATTTCCAGCCAATAATATCATTAAACTGGTCAAGGGAAAATAGGATAGAAAATAATTCATGCAAATATATAATAGACAGTTTCGTTATATGTAAGCACTGGATATGAAAAGTAACAAACAGATGTTTGAATCAATTTCCCACACCAGACATTCCCGCCCTAAAGCATAAAACTCTGTTCCACTTAACCCTTTAAACTTATTTAGACGCTAGATGAATATGTGCTCTCTGTGTTTATGTGGCTAATGGACATGGTGGAGCGGAAATAAACCCCCCTGCATCACTGGCCAGACTTGCTCCAAGGGGGCGTACCAAGCATCGCCGGTCTCATCTAACATTGCCTCAGATGGGTGAGATGACGGTGGGTAAACCAAACTGACCACCAGATGCTACCTTAGAGCAGTCCCTACAGTGACAGTTGTGGATTGCTGGCAATCCATATAGGGAACCCTGAAATTTGGTAAACAATGATTTTGTTTTTATACGGAAAAGATAAAGGGATCAAAGACTGATTCTAGTGTCTGAACCAAAACGGTAACTCCTAAAGGAACCTCTTCCACACTTTATTCTCTCACAATCCCCCCCCTTGTTGAGTGCCTTATGTGAAGATATTTTTTCCAAATGCTAGCTATTTTGGGTAGGCCATGAAATGATAGGCTTCTAATTGGCTGTCCAAATACGTCGCGATATCTCCGTTGTGGTTTACCAAAATCTCTGTTGGTTATAATGGATACTATTATATCCATTTACACCTTTGTTTTATCTTTATTTCGTGGTATTATTGTTTCGAGTCTTGGTTTAATCTGATCCCTTGCTTTGAAATTCAACCACCAACCCCCTGATCTACCCATGGTATTTCACACACACCCAATTAGCCACCAACCAAATGTAATAAAGAGTGATACATGAGGATTTGTTGGCTCCAGCTGCTCTCTCGAGGCAAGAGCTCCAAGTAGTCTTCCTTCTGTTTCACTGAGGTGGGGAACACCAGAAGAACTTGGAATGTTCCTTCTAATCTCGGTTTCCAGAAAACCTCTCACAATGGCCTTTTCTTTTTTACCCGTATAAAATCATCAATGCGGAGCTTATAAATCGTTTGGTCAGAGTCATGAGTCTGTGGAACAGAAGAAACACTGAAGTGTGGATTAATTTCAATTCATTAAACAAGTTTAGGACATATTTTTCACAAATGCTATCATTCCCTTTTTCCCGCAATCCAACTATCGTAATGGAAGCTACCCCTAATCTAGTTGTTCTAGGACAATATTTCATAGGGAGGTGAAACTTATTGGGTCTGTCTAAAGGTGTTTCTGGTGAGTACATGCAAGTGGGTAGATTTCTGGCCAGGGAAGGTGCTTCCTTACGGGCTTTTAGAATTTGGTTTTGTAAGTGTGGCACTCACATTTTTAACGACTTTTCCTGAACTCTGTGGATAATACGGGGGTTTGGGTCACCTTACTAGCTTCCAAATGTCTCTGGTTACTTCTGATGTGAAGGCAGGTCCTGGGTTTGAAAAAAACTTTGAGACTCTCGGTTCACATATTTTGATCAAAAGATGTTTAAGCTGCCCACAACTTTTTCAAACGTGATCATCAAAATGTCGCATCTTATGCTATCTTACCTCTCAATCGAGCAATTCAGGCCTCTCACAGGGGTCAACCGACCTCTCCATTATTCAGAGAGAAAAAATAAAAAACACCCAACAACCTGCATGCTGCCCTTCTATGACACCTGTAGAGTCTCACGTTTTTTCATGTATGATTTATTAGCATAAATGCTTTCTTTAGGATTTCCACATAGTGTATTGCCCTTTTTGCAGTAGTGTGCCCGCTGGCGGGCAGTCCTGTGTGTTACATGTATAATTACATGTGTGCCGCAGCCCTGCCATGGCCAATCAACCCCAGTTGCATACGTTTTTTTCAGAAATGTTTTTGTGTGGCTATAACCATACGATATTAATTTGGTGTATATTATTTTAACCTATATGGGAAGAAGGGGTGCTTCCATTTGGGTTCTTGTCCCCCCCGCCCACTCCTCACATGCTGTCATAAGAAGGCAGCTTGCAGTTGGAGTGTTTTTTATTTTTTCTCTCTGAAAAGTAGGTCGGTTGACCCAGTGAGAGCCTGAGATGGCTCGATTGCGAGGTAAGATAGCATAGGACTGCCCGATTATTGAGATCACGTGAAAGTCGTGGGCAGCTTAAACATCATTTGATCAAATATGGTCGAACCGAGAGTCTCAAAGTTTTTTCATTGTAAAATAGATACAATAAATCGTTCTTTAGGATTTCCCCACGTAGTGTAAGGTCCTGGTTTTGGGACTCAATAACTTCTGGGAATTTCCCAAATCTGCACATCAATTTTAGTCAGTAAATTCTTTTCCAGGTTAGTTCTGACAGACATACTAGGGACCTGGTAAGGCCTCAGGCCATCCAAAAACATGTATTCTCCTTTCTTGATAATTCAATGTAGTTGATTCTAGAAGCTTTGGAAAGGACTGACTTGTTTTTCTTCTGTTTTGACTGAATCTTCCGGGTTGCAGGGTTATCCTATTTCACATTTCTGAGACAGTTATTTTACTGTAATGGGAATTCTGAGTGCTAAGTATACCTGTTGATTGAAGGGATCATCTGGTTTTGTTCTTTCTATTGTATAGGCTACTATATAGCCCATCAACTGCGGCTGGAGACATGCTCTTGGTAAACAAAGTTTATCATCTTTCCTTTCCAGAATCCAACTTTGGTGTATCCCTGCTCTTCTTCCTCCCAACTCCCTCTTTTCCATTGGTTTTGTTCGGGACATGTATTTTGTTTTCAAATCAGATTAACATTCGGGTTCAGCATGCCCTGTTTCTTGGTCCTGTTCTCCATCTTCTTCTTTCCACTTCTTTCTTCTTTCAATCTTCTTTCCTTCAGTCTTCTTTTCTTCTTTTGTTTGGTACATCTACAGCCAACCCTGCGTTCCTCTCGAAATTACTGAGACAAGCTACAGCCTTTTGTAGCCTTAAAGCTTGAATATGCCTTTTTCCGCTCCTCTGTCATTATGTCTTCATGTGCTCTGATCTCAAAAGCACAGCTACCTATTGCATGGCCAACTGGAAGAGCATCTATTAAGCTTGTAGGACTGTCATGTTCTTGATTGGCTTCCACTAGCTGACCTGGAAACCTTGCAGGGCGGCCCACGTCAGCCGAAGTCATGGGCCACTCCATATACGTAGGCTAGCGTCGGTGTATAAGATCACCTTAACACGGTCCTTTCCTCAGCGAGCTTGCAAGCTTCAAGTCACAGCCCTGAGTGTCTGCGACTTGTGCTGGACATCCTAGAAGGGTAAAGACCATGCCTTACACAATTATCCGCCCGCAAGGTATCCACAGCAAATCCTGAATGGAATCGTCCCTGTTCATCTGCATATTCTGGATCCATCTGTGAAGAAAGACATAATCTGGAATCCTCCAGCTTGGATGTAGAGACAGTAGGAAGAGTGGATGTTTCAGCTTCCATTTTGTCCAAGGCCAGTCCATGAGAGGATCATCTGTTGCGGGTGATCCCAATCATCAGTGGACAGTTAGATCTTCATCTTCCCTCCCGGCTCCCCCCCTTGAGAGTAGGAAAGCAGGGTTGCTGGATTGAGGGTAGTTGCAAATCTCTTCAAGGTGACATTTTGCAGGCATCAGTAATGAGACATTGTAGACAAAGAGTTCTTCACTTGGTAACACAGTTGCTGGAATTGTTTTCAGGATCCCCTTTAGGTCATGAAGTGCCAAATAGTTCACAGGAAGTAAAGCTTGGGCTATCAGTATATAGTCTGTGATTAAGAAAGGTCCAGAAAGAGCAATAAAGAGTTCGGCATTAAATCAGAAGTGCTGGGTATTCATTTAGTGACTGACATGATGAGGCCTAGAAAGGCTTGTATAGAATGTGAATGGTAGGTGAGTGGAGTGGAACATCACAGCTGGCTTGCAGTCATCGGTAAGGCAATTGGTTTTTCAAGTGCTGCAGATCCAAGGCTTGTTGTAAATAAATTAGGGTGACAAAGGCGACACATATGATTGAAAGCCATCTGTCACTTCTTCTGAACTGTACTGCAAGGGTATGAAGCTAGGTCAGGAGCGATGGTAAATTGTTCTTCCGGGAGAAATGTAAAAGGTGAGGCTGAAAAACATCTTCAGATGCATTACGATCCATTACTTCAGAAAGGATCTGAGGAGAAGCCAAGCTCAAGAGGAAATAGATGAGTACTAGATCACACAGGATGAAATTATGGGTCAGTAGTTCGTATTAGGAAAATGAATAATTTATGTGGAATGATCTGGATTTCAAAACAAATGAGGTAAGATAGTGGTGCAGCTTCTTTGGTTTAGTAGGAGAGGAGGACAGGTTAAGGAGCATTTTTTCCAGTGGTTCAGTATGGGTATATTCCTGTCCAGTGTAGGCCTACATTACGTCGAGGATTGTGTCTGCTTGATGTTTAGGAACCATTGGCTTGATGGTAGTCTTCAATCACTTTTTCTAGCCCGCAATGTTGATATATGGCCAGTGCCTTTTGCAATAATAGCAATATTTCACGGTGCACGTTTAGAAATCTATTCTTCAGGGACACTGGAGAAGGAGAGGCAGTAGGTAAATATCTGTGATCGCCGTTGTTGCTGGATGGTAGGAAATTGAGAGAGAGAGATCGGGTCAACAGCAGAGGATAGAATATAAAATGTTCGAAGGGGTGGATTATCGTGTAAATGGCTGTGGGGTGAGCGGTGGATACCAACCAGCGGTGTAGTGCTTAGGCTATCCTTCTCCCCTTGTCATAACAGGGGAAGTATGCAGACTGTAGATTTACTGTTGGTTCATTGGGAATATAATGCTACTAAATAATTATGAATGTTATTACTGCAGCCAGATGGCCGCCGTTGAACCTTGACCCGGAATACCTATGTCAGGGGAAGGATACGAGGAACAAGATGGCCACCAGGAAGTTCGGGTGGTTCGGGTGAAGCAATATGGCAGACAACAGGAAAGTTTGGGAATTGACTGCACCAATATGGCTCTCCAGTAAGGAAGGGGCAGGGCTTTGTTTAGTATCTCGCGAAGGAGAGGGAGTGGAAAGCCCTGCCCGTGGTGGAAGGGTGTAACCTGCATTGAAGCTAAACAGGAAAGACAGTGAGGTTTTGGAGTGGGCGGCTCCTCCCACATCTAGCACAATAATTTGCAGAACGAAACCTTGCAGCGACAATGGGGGGGCTTAAGACAAACATATAATCAGTTAAAATCTTATGCAAAAAACACAAACATATACATGAAAATTTGTCATAACTGAATAAAAACCCCACAATGAAATGTTCTGTGGATAATGTTTAGCACCGATAAGAGACAGTGCTTCCGGCAGAACAACACTAAACATCTGAATTCACACATTGGCAAACCACGATAATTGAAACTCTCAGTGTCTCTAGTAAACAGTCTGAAAGATAATGCTTAATACACCTGCTACCTTGTCTGCGCAGATATAAGAGCAGCCGAGAGAACACTAAGAAAAATCAAGATAGCGGTTATGAGGACAACATAGTGAAATTAAGAAATGCAACTGTGGATAAAGAGTAGCACCGAAGAGGTGGTGCACGCGCGCTGAAACAACAAAATACTACGCTCGAACAATTGCAGGACACGATATTTTAACGCTCTGTGTCTTTAAAAACTGTCAAAGAAACAAAAACAAGAATTATTCTCAGACCTCAAAAGTGCGTCCAGCACGATAGCAGCTAAAAATGAGGAATCAGATAGTAGACACGCAGTTTTGTATCACCACTACTGATCCTTACTGATTCTAACCCTCACGCTAAATGTAGGAAGCTGGCAATTTACGGTGCTTATCACCGGTGCAAAAAGGTGCCTACCACTGTCCCTAACTAATAATGACACCAGATCCACTGGTAAGTCTTTACAGCTCATGGGCATTCCAGCTGACCAAACTATTCATCCAACCAACCCTCCCCGGTGGGTCGAACAGTAGGCCAATCTGACAATGGCCAACCTAGTGGAAACTTTGGCAGATCTCGGAAGACCCTAGGTAGTAAAGTCTTAGTATTCATGAATCTGCCCATGGTCCAGCCTTTCTTTCCTCTTAATGGGATGCATGACATTGGTGCGTGTATCTCCACACATAGTCTAGATCTGCACAACACACAACCCACAGGCTGCTTTTCTTTTTCTGCTGTTGGTGTTTTTCTGTCCTTTTATAAGATGCAGCTTCTTTTTCCAAAATGCAGCCAGCTGTAGGGTGTGTTTTTTTTTTTTTGTTTTTTTTTAAATCATCCTCGCATAGACCTGCATATATGCAGGTGTGGTGTTTTTTGGGTGATTTTTTGTTTTTTTTATTGGTCTTTCCAGCATTTTTCCAAAGCAGGCAATGAAATGATTCAACTAGGTATCACTGAATCACATTCTACAGATCACATGATTTGTTACGAAAAAAAGCACCATTAAAACAAACTATACACATCATTTTTGACAAACTGCTTAAAGCAAGCACATGAACCATGGAAAAAAATAAGATACCATGGAAAACATTGTGTGTGTGTGAAGGACGATTAACACTACGGAATTGAAGCAGTCGTTGCCATTGCCCTCTGGGGTACTATTTTAGTGCCTTACTTGGAATTTGGGGGTGTAGGTGCATTTAAAACATTGCTGAGATTTATATATAGAGACTTATGGGACCTTGCACAACAGATAACTGATTATTGGGGCCCCACTGACCACTAAATTTGGAGTCCTGGGATCCCACTTTTTCCTCACTATGCGACCACAGTGAGCTGCAGTTTGGACAGAGCAGTGGTCGAGTATGTCCACTGCCATTGCTTTCAGAGTCTGTGGGGCTGAGGGAGACACGATGCACTTCATGGTGTGTACATAGTGGCGTGTGTTTAGCTGGTTGCTCCATGTTTAGACAGGTTAAGAGGGCTTAGGGAGCCCTGTTTTATTCTTTGATGGGAATCCCCACTGTCATACCTTTCAGCTGTCCTCTGGGTGAGTGCTGAATGGCCAATGTGGGGAACACGAACTCCTTTTAATTCACTTTTGCAGTATTTTTATTTCTCCTCGTTATTCATCCTTTCTTGGTCCTAAATCCGTTGTTTGCACCTCGGTGTCAGTATAAAACAATAATATGAAGGATAGATAGGGTTGCGGCACAGCCATCATCTTTCTCCTTCTATGGTAGGTTTTCATTGCATTGTGTCTTTCTGTCTCAGTTTATTAAAAAATAAGTCACTTTCTTTTGTCACTCCTTTTTCCATTTCCTCAGGACATATCCTATCTGCAGCCGTACCTCAAAGAAGTCATCCGTGAGAGGAAAGAAAAGGAAGAATGGAGCAAGAAATGATGCGGCCTTCCCCGGCCAGAGGTTATTGTAATATTTATCAGCCATGTACCCAATGATGGACTGAACTTTCTGATCGCTCAAATCGATCCCTCTACTATAATGGAGTCAATAAAGAAACCGATTCATCCATTACTTATGTGTGTTTAGTTGGTAAATTCCCAAAGCTGTAGCTGTCAATGTTGTTTAGCCTACAAAAGTTCTTTAATGTTGGAGACGGCACATCACTAGGGAAAGTAATTAAGGAGGTTCCTGTGTTTGGCACATCAATCAAAATTTAAATCCCAAATCATGGGGCATTTGTCAACCCCCCCACCCTTTTTCCATCTAGGAACATCCTCAAATCTACCAGAAACATCTTGTTAAAGGAAACCAGCTTGTTCATGCTGCTTAAATTACAGGCAGGTTTCCTGGTCTCAGTAATGTGTTTTATCTTGTGTGATGACTATCGAATTGGATCCAAGGCCTTGTAATCAAATACCAGGCCTCAATTAGAATCTGTTCCCACAGGAAATCAATAATTACTTGCACACTCTAAACCTAGCAAGCTGTTTGGTGCATAGGAAGCACGTCTCACCACAGAGTCAAGATTCAGAAGCCTTTTATTATTCTGTTCACATCTTAGCCAGCGTCAAGAGGGCATATGTAGATATTTCTTCCAAAGGCCAAAACATCAAAGAAGGTGTAGACGCCCGAGAACTGAAGTTACATATTGAATATTGGGACTACATCCATCATACACATATACCGATTCCATATTTTAGTAACCAGAAGCGAGACGAATGCCCTCATGTGTTTCGCTCCCTTCTTGGACCAAGGAATGGGGAGAAACAGAGAACGGGTGTGAGGAACCTGGCTGCCAAGCCGTGTTTGGTATCAGAACGTAGCTGAGGCCCAGCCAGGTCCGATGATCCCAGCGCCGCCTTTCTGTGACCTCCCCGGGAGATGTTAGGACCCATCTTAGGTTATAGGTACATGTAATTAGCCCAGAAGGGAGGCGGGGGCTTAAAGCCATTCCAGGGGCATGTGGGGGTGTGATCGACTTAAGGTAAGTGCATGTACTCAGCAGCTACTGGTTGTCTCCTGTGGGGGTATATACAGCACTATTAAATCACAAATTTCCCAATATGTTGGAATTATATACAAAACTACCCCACAATAAATAATTCCTAATAATACTTAACTTTTATTATCAAATATATTCTAAAAATAATTATCGAGTAACATAGACTACCTATAATCCTAAAATAAATCCTATTGTAATCACCTTCCTATCAAACAGGAGTAATGTCATAAACGGAGACCCCGCCCCGAAAAGGGCGACCCTGTAATCTGTCGACAATCTCCTGGGTAGTACCTATCAGGACCACTACTTGTATTTGTAATCTCAAATGTTCACATATGTGTATGTAATCCCAATACAATAGAGGTAAACACATATGTAAAAAACCAATACACTGGTATAAGTAAACACGCCAACACCAGTGCAGTAAGAATAGTAAACAATCCATATGCTTTTGTAAAATTTTATAAAAGTTTACCACCCAAACGCGTTTGATCCTTATTCGGACCACAGTGGGCCAAAGGCATTTATTTGTAACATTTTCAAAATCAGTATTACATACCACAAGCATCTGACGATATCAAAAGTTATATATATCCAGGAAAGGTCTCCCTAAAGAAAAAAGGTCCAAAACAACGTATTACCAACACATAACCTATACCTTAAGAGTAAGTCTAATAGCAGGTATACTCACTGAAAAATGACAGGAAAAAGGGGTTTTCCATCAGGGGCCCAAACTGCCCCCTGAACTCAGGTGGGTTGTCCAAATTTTTAGTTATGGGTGGTAGGATATATATATCCATAATCCCCCCCCCTAATTGTTTTCACCATATGGTGACCAGCCCGTCATGTTCATCCCAAGCCTAAAATTTTTAAATTTTAAAAGGGCTCCCTTTTTATGACATTACCCCCTGTTTGATGGGAAGGTAAATTACAATAAAATTTAAATTTTAGGTTTATAGGTAGCTGTTACTCAATTTTTTTATTTTTAAAAATAAATTTGATAAAAAAATTTAAGTATTATTGGGAATTTTTTTATTGTGGGTTTAGTATATACCCACTGGTAAAATCGGGGGAACCCAGAAAGGTTTGGATCACCCCCCCAATGTGCTGGGGCAGCGCTAATGCTTAATAGCGAGTTATTGCCATTGTCTGTATAAATGTTTTTTGCATTTTATTTATCGGGAAAATTTACGTATTATCTTGTCAAATTTTTCCCTTAAGTGAACGCCTAAAAAAATTTAATTTAAATGACACACTTTTTTTTTTTTTTTTTTTTTATTTTTGTTTATCATTCAAAAACTTTTTTTTTTTTCCAAGGGGCGCAGTTTTTATGAGGGACTTAGACAAAAATAGTAATATGCAAGACTCACCCACATGGGGTTTTTAGATAGCTTTTTCCCCCGGGGCCAAAAAACCCTTTTTCCCCCCCCCAAAAAAAAAAAAATTTTAAAAAAAAATTAACCGGGAAAATTTAAAAGGGCCCCCCCCCTTTTTTAAAACCCGGGAAAATTTTTTAAGGGGTTTTTTTGGGAAAAAACCCTTTTTTGGGGGTTTTTAAAAAAAAAAAAAATTTTTTTTTTTTTTTTTTTTTTTAAGGACCCCCAAAACTTTTTTTAAAGGTTTAAAACCCCGGGGGGGTTTTTTTTTTTTTGGGGGGGGAAATTTTTTTTTTTTTTTTTTTTTAAATTTGTTTTTTAATTTTTCCCCCTAATTTTTTTTTTAAAAAATTTAAAATTTTTTTTTTTAAGGGGTTTTAAAATTTTTTTTAAAATTTTTTGGGGGGGTTTCCCCCGGGGGGGTCCCAAAAAATTTTTGGGGGGGGGGTTTAAAACCCCAAAGGGGGGAAAATTAAAAGGGGGTTTGGGGGGGGAAAAATTTTGGGGGTAACAGGGGAAAAAAAAATTTTTTTCCCCCCCCGGGGGGGGGGGAAAGGGGCCATTAACCTTTTGGGGAAATTTTCCGGGGGGGGGGGGAATTTTTGGCCTTGGGGGGTTTTGGGGGGAAAAGGGTTTTCCCATTAAACCCCCTTTTTCCCCGGAGGAGTCGCACACAGGGGGGGGAGATCGCTGACAGGCACGGGCCATGAGGCCCCGTGGGGGTGTCAGCTGTACTCGGCCCCTTCAGCTATATCGTTTCCTGAGGAGCCGCATATAGCTGAAGCGTTCCCTGTCGGCGCAAGGGCCATCGCAGCCCCCACCGCCGACAGTGACTCGAGTATAAACCGAGGGGGGATTTTTCAGCACATTTTTTGTGCTGAAAAACTCGGCTTATACTCGAGTATATACGGTATATATTCCAAAACACTCTGTAGACTGTAATCCAGCGGAGTAAATGAGCTTCGTCTGAATCCTTGTTCACAGCCTAGGCAGTTGTATGAGGCGTTGTTTTATTTGGGACAAGTTGTACTTTTTGGGGGAATAGTTTAAGTTCACTTATAAAATATTGATTTTTTGTTTATTTTATTTTTTTTTTTTTACACTTTACAGTGCACACTTCAATAACTTGTTAGATTAATTCTACAGGTTATTACTGTCGTGTGGATACCTAATATGTGTAGTTTTTTTTTTTGTGTGTAATGTATTCACAATTATTTTTTATTAAATATTTATTTTATTGTTTTTCTACACTTATGTTTTTTACTTTTTTTAAAATTCCAACAAGGAATTGTTTGTTTTTTACACTTAGCAATGTATTAGCATATTCATACATGCTAATACATTATAATCTGTGTCAGTCTGACACAGGCAGTGGTCAGGGCAGCACACAGTGTTCGCTGATCGCTGGCTTATTACATAGACAGCCCCGGGGCTACTCTAGATCTCCAGGGCTGACTGTGCAGCCCTTCCCCAGGCTCTGTCGGGTCACCGGAGTCCTGCTCACCCGATGGAGCAAGGGAATGTCCTTTGATTATGTAGCGGTCACGAACCGCGGCAATCAAAGGGTTAAGCGCCTTGGAGCGGAAGTTTCCCCTGCTTCTTGCAACCCCAATGTCTGCAGAGATGACAAAAGACGGCAGATGCACTTCGCCGGCCCATAGACAATCATTGCTAGCGGCGCGTATACGGCGCTGGTAATTCACATGTCAATTATCTCCCCCCTCGGCGTATTCGCCGAGCGGGGAGAGGAGACGTAATCCATAGTTCTCTATGAGAGCTGTGGATTACCGTAATGAATGGGCCGTTTTCAGCCCGTAATTTGCGTACTTCGGCATGTAATTACGGACCGAAATACGGCCGATTTTAAGCCGCGTGAACATGGCCTAAGGGTGCTTCCACACAGTGCGGTTTTTGATGCGTTTTTTGGATGCGTTTTTGTGCAGGAAGGCACAACAATTAATGCTATACATTGTTGCACAAAAAACGCATCTAAAAAAACGCATCATAAGCGCACCAAAACCGCACCGTGTGAAAGCACTCTAAAGTTTCCTCTCCCCTATGGGAAAACTTATGCTAATCAGTGATTTAAACTCCATAGATAATTGGAGATTGGACTGTTTGAAGGTCCTCCTAAAGTTTTGCAATGACTGTTTGAAATTGGGAAACTCATTTGATATGAAATGCATTCTTTTCTTAAATTTGGTTTTTAATTGGTTCCATCAAAGGAATGTGTTGAGACTAGCACTTACCACAAGTCCTTCTCTGGAAATATACAGTTTTGCTTACCCTCCTAGACATCTGTGGGGAAATTTATTTTGATCCAGGAGGAATTGTGATTTATTATCCCAGGTTCCGTAATAGATGCTACCATCATTGGGTTTTCGATAGAGAAATTTGCACTGAAATAATTTATTTGTTGGAGAAGAAAGTATAAAAAGACCTAGCCAGGGCTTTCTTAACAGTATTAGGGGATGTTCACATGGCTTATTTGTGGGGAGTACTTCAGTGTGTAATTGTGCTGCAATACGCCACGCAAATATGGCAAATCATAGCACTCAGTAAGTGCTATGATTACCTGCCAGTTTCCGCGGCGAGTACTATGCACCCACAGAAAGAAGTGACATGCCAGAGAAAGTGAATGTGGATGGGAGGCGGGCCGGAGAGCTGTTTGAAGTACGTTGGCCAGCATGTACTTCTAACAGCAGGCATATAGCGGCACTCACAGGTACGCACCCTTATACATCGTCTGAACATACCTTTATGGGCCTCTGGGCAAAGAAAGAAAAAAACTTTGAGATTCTTAGTTCACACGTTTTGATCAAAAGATGTTTATGCCACCCCCGGCTTACAACCGGATCTCAAGGCGGGTGGGCAAAGCAATGCACTAGGCCCCACCAAGGCAGATGACATCACACAAGGCCTACCCCAATATGACACATCAGGCCACACTCCTGACTACCCTCCAGCACACCCAATCAGACTTTTTGTCCTCTAGCAGTAGCTATTTTTAATCAGAACAGGGTATAGGACTCTTACACCTTAAGTTATGGAGGCCTTGTAAGCGACAGAGAGAGGTGAGATTGTCCCCATCTGAAAAAAACTTGCCATTGGTGCATGGGCCCTCACAGTTTTGTTCAAAAATTTGTACTAAGAGCATCAAAATTTCATGTGTACTTTATGCAGCAGAAATGCACTCTAAGATAATTAATTAATTCACTGTTTATCTGTGCTGCTGGTTTATTTTTGGGTTTTTTTGCACAACAGTATACAGTTTTATTTATCTAAAATGCAGTGGCCTCAGGATACAATTTTCCAACATACAATGCTCTTTCCTGGGACATTGTATGTTGAGTGTGGTTTCAAGATACAATGTCCCAAAGACTAATTAAACCGATTATCATGGACATTTTAGTTGTAAGACATCTGTTTTAGTGAGGTGCATGCAGTGATTGATGGTCTAGTAGCGCCTCTCTACAATACAGTGCGGTATTGCCTGTCCTGTACTGCTCTTACATATTCAGGATGAGCGGCTCCTTTGGGCTCCATTTTCTTTTCTTCTGGTACATTGTGTATAAAGTCCATGACCCAAGGAAGTTCCTGTCCTAAATATAGAAGTGATTTCCAGCTTCCAGCAGCTCTTTCTGATGTTATATGGAAGGACGCACTTTATCTGTGTGAGTTATCAGCTTTATCTTCTTTAATCTTTATTTTGCATTATGTCTGTGACATTTGAGGTCTCTGAACTAATTAACTAAGGGGACTCCTTAAGTGGGTTCTAACACTAAACATTGCACTCCGCCCACCTTCACAGGTTTTTAAATCAGTGCAGCGTGTTCAGTTCACTGGTTCTTTCCCTGAAGTATGGAAGTCTAAAAAGGCTCCAATGAGAGGTAACATTTAGTGTTAGGACCCACCTGCATTGGGGTCCCCATGGCGAAATCGGGAGGTGGGTTTAAGCGGTTTTGATCGAAGATGTGAACTAGGAACCCCAAATTCTCGTGTATCCCTAGTAGCAGAAATGCTTTTTTTCAAATATTCCTATGTACCTTGGATGGTTTTTTAGTTGATAGTGTGCTACTGGCATTTGGAATGTGTATGTATATTACTGCTGCACCAGTGTGCACCTATACTCATTTTTTTCAAGAAAAAGGTTTTTGGATGTGCAGAGCCAAATATTGTCTTTTATTGTCCTGCTGGAAGACCCAGCCACAATCCATCTTAAATGTTCTTACTGGGGGAAGGAAATGTTGGCCAAAATCTGGCGATACATGGTCCCATCCATCCTTCCTTCAATACAGTGCAATCATCCTGTCCCTTTATAGAAAAGCACCCCCAAAGTATGATGTTTCCACCTTCATGCTTCACGTTTGGGACGGTGTTACCGGGATTGTACTCCTCCGTCTTCATCCTCCAAACACGACAAGTGGAGTTGATACCAAAAAGTTCTATTTTGTTCTCATCTGAACACATGACCTTCTCCCATGACTCCTCTGGATCATCCAGATGGTCATTGGCGAACTTCGAATAGGCCTGGACATGTGCTGGTGTGATCAGGGGGACCTTGTGTGCCTTGCAGGATTTTAATCAATGATGACGTAGTTAATTACTAATGGTAATCTTTGAGACTGTGGTCCCGGCTCTATTCTGGTCATTGACCAGGTCCACTCATATAGTACTGGGCTGATTCCTGACCTTTCTCAGAATCATCCTTATCCCACGAGGCGAGATCTTGCCTGGAGCCCCAGACCTAGGAAGATTGACAGTGTTGTTTTTTCTAATAATGGCACCAACAGTTGTTACCTTCTCACCAAGGTGCTGGCTATTGTCCTGTAGTTCATCCCAGCCTTGGGCAGGTCTACAATTTTGTCCCTGGTGTCCTTAGTCAGCTCTTTGGTCTTGGTCATAGTAGAGAGGTTGGAGTGTGATTGATTGTGTGAACAGGTGCAATTAATACAGGTAGTGAGTGCAGAGTAGGAGGGCTTCTTAGGCTATGTTCATACGGCTTATTTGCGGGGCGTAACTACGCCCCGCAATTACGCCATGTGGGCGGGAGCGGGGGGGCGGCACCTCGCCGGCCCACAGACTTTCATTACGTTTACGCCGCTAGTAATTCACATGTCACTTATCTTCCCCCGCGGCGTATTCGCCGAGCAGGGAGAGGAGACATAATCCATAGTTCTCTATGAGAACTGTAGATTACCGTAATGACTGGGACGTATTCCAACCATAATTCGCGCACTAAGGCGCGTAATTACGGACTGAAATATGTCCCATTTTAAGCCGTGTGAACATAGCCTTAGGTTTCTTTCACACAGAGCATTTTTGGTGCGTTGTTTGACACGTTTTTTGGCCGCCGGCCCCATCGACATTCATTATTCACGGCGCATGTACGCCGTGAATAATTGGCACAATACGGCGAGCAGGGAGAGAAGACGTAGTCCATGGTTCTCTGAGAACTGTGGATTACCGTAATGACTGGGACGTATTTTGCCCGTATTTGAGCGCAGTACGGCGCGAATTACGGGCTGAAATACGTCCCAGTCATTGCTGTATGAACATAGCCTTAGAGAGCGTCCAGGACGACTGAAGGTGGTCAACCACTTCATCCCAGGAAGGAAGAGGGCGCAAGGAGGTATGGAGTGGGCTGAATTTTCCATTGGGGCGTGCTATTGTGCCTTATTTGCCTGGTGCACCAGAATACCTTGTCGCAGTCCTGCCTTTAGTAAAGAGTTTAAACAAATACATTCAATAATCACTAGATACTCACCTCTACTGCATTCAAGACTCTGTCTTGAAGTAAATTTTGAAAACAGTGCAATTTTTCTATTAAATCCCTCACCCCCTACTTTTGGGTCTTTACTATCACCTAATTATATTCAGTGTGATCTATGGTTGGAAGCAAACAGTTTTTTTTTTTTTTTACAAGTGTGGCTGCTGTAGATATGCTCAACAGCAAAAAATTATTATGGGTACAATAGATGGCTAGAATTCTGCGATAAAACATTTCATTCATTGTGATTCCATGTGGGCGGTATATGGAACATACCGTATTTTTGGACTATAAGACGCACTTTTTTCCGTCCAAATTTTTTGGGGAAAACAGGGGCGCGTCTTATAGTCCGAATATACTCTCAGGCCAGCAGTAGACTGGAGTTCCGCGATGATGCAGGAAGCCGGCGGCGGACTGTAAAGGGTTAAACCCCACTGCCGCCTTTCCGCAGCATCGCGGAACTCCAGTCTCCTGCCGGCCTGAGAGTATTCAATGTGGGCGCTAAGTGCTGAGTGCGTGCGGGCGGCGGTTGCTGCTAGCAGCAGGAATGGCCTGCTCTATCCCTGCTCTTAAGGGTATGTTCACACGGCATATTTGTGCGCGTAATTGCGCATGTATTTCGCCATGTTTTGCGCTTTATACGCAGCGAAATGTGCGCTGCAATTACATTAATTCATAGCTCTCATAGAGAGCTATGGATTACACGTTGTCTCTCCGCGCGTACAATACGATCATATTGTACGCACAGGGGGAGAATTGACATGTCAATTGTTAGCAGTGAATACGCGCCGCTGACAATTATTATTATTATTATTTATTTTAAAGCGCCATTGATTCCAGGGCGCTGTACAATCGAGGGGTTACATATAATACATAAGTCAAACGAGTACAAAGATAAATGAACAATGACAATTGGCACGACAGAGGGAGAGAGGGACCTACCCCGCGAGGCTTACAATCTACAAGGAGGGGGAAAGAGACAGGAGGTGGGGGGCAGACATGTATGAGGGGAAAGTAGTGACAAGTTTAGTGAAGGTTGTAGGCAAGCCTGAATAAATGGGTTTTCAGGTTACTTTTGAAGTTGGTGAGAGTGGGGGAGAGTCTGATGTGTTGGGGCAGTGAGTTCCAGAGTGTGGGGGAAGCACGAGAGAAGGCTTGGAGACGGTTGTGTGAGGAGCTGATAAGGGGGGAGAGAGGAGAAGGTCCTGTGAGGAGCGGAGAATGGAGATTCGAGTGAGGGGAGATACCTGGAAATTAGGGCAGAGATGTATGGAGGGGATAGGTCATGGAGAGCCTTGTAGGTCATGGTTAGTAGCTTGAAATGAATTCGCTGGGCAATGGGAAGCCAGTGAAGGGATTGGCAGAGGGGAGAGGCAGAGGAGTAGCTGGGAGAGAGGTGGATAAGACGGGCAGCAGAGTTAAGGATGGATTGGAGGGGAGCGAGGGTGCTAGCTGGGAGGCCACAGAGAAGGATGTTGCAGTAGTCTAGGCGGAGATGACAAGGCATGGACCAGCATTTTTTGTGGTGTCATAGTTGAGGAATGAGCGGATGCGAGAGATGTTTTTCAGGTGGAGGCGGCAGTCAGAGGCGAGGGTTTGGATGTGCGGTTTGAAAGATAGAGCGGAGTCTAGGATTACCCCAAGACAGCGGACTTGTGGGACCGGTGAAAGTGTAGAGCCGTTGACTGTAATAGAGAGATCAGGGGCAGGGGTAGAGTTGGACGGTGGAAAGATGATGAGTTTCAATGGGGCCGATGCATTTCAATGGGGCCGATGCCCGGACGACCTCCCCGAGCTTTGGAATTAAGCGCTGATCAACGCGTGGTTCCAAAACACGGCGTATTGCAGCGCATACTTTACACGCCACAATAAGCCGTGTGAACATACCCTAACGCTTCCACCACTGCCAGCTTAATGAGGAGCGGTGCTGTGCAATTTGCAGGGGGGCGATCGGTTGCCATGGCAGCTGAAGCGACATGCAGGCTTCTGCAGCTGCTACGTATGTGTACCTATTACACACTGCCATAGGCAATAGGTAATGAATGAAAGTCCTATGTACAGCAGTACAATAGTACTGCTGTACATCAGACAGGAAAGTGTGCCCCTAGTGGTCAAGTACCCTAGGGGACTAAGTATTAAAGTAAAAAAAAAAAAAAAGTTAAAAAAAATATTAAAAGTTTAAATTACCCCCTTTTGTCGTTTTACAAATAATAAAATAAAAAAGTTACACATATTTGGTATCGCCACATCCATAAAAGATCTATTAAAATATAACATAATTTATCCCGTACGCTGAACACAATAGAAGAAAAATTCCAAACGCCAAAATTGAGTTTTTTTGGGCATTTAATATCCCCAAAAATTTAAATAAAAAGTGATCAAAAAGTCACATGTATCCCAAAAAAACTACACTTTAGGCAACACTTTTTGCTTCAAATTCTTTTCCCCCTATTTTCTCCCTCTAAAACCTAGATGCGTCTTATAGTCCGAAAAATAGGGAATTATCTGGAGTGTTATTGGTTACAGATAGGCTGTACTAGTAGAAAGCTGAAAATACGTATTAGAGAATATATTTATGGGGATAATAATATGCAAATTGGAAATATTTCTAATGCCTCTAGATATTTTAGAACCATGCATCAAGGTGATGTCTTAATTTAGTCTTTTTGGGATCGAACAGGTACATAAGTTTGTTAGAGGAGGCGATAGAATATCATCTCTTCTCAATAGAAAAGGATATTGGATAATGATGTTAGTCACTATACGGTACCCAATGGGTAAAATCATAGGTTTGAGTAATTTTTTAACGGACACTTCCATCAGAAAGGAGTATTTTTGTTAAAATAAGTTTTCCTGGAAAACCATTTTCTTTTAGAACTTTTTGGCAGCATTTTTTTTTTTTATTTCAGCAGTCCAATGTAATTAAAAATTACATATAAAATCGTCATTATTTAGCTATGATTAGTGTTGAGCGATTACGTTGACTATCGTCATATGGTCGATGACGGCAATAACCAATAAGATATTCGATGGTCGATGATAGATTATCACCGATGGCCATTAAAGTCTATGGGAGAGCAACAACACCTTCATTCTTACACCCAAATAGGGCTGGAGAAGCTGGAATTAAAATCCACAACAGTCAAATGGATACGTGCTACATCTTAGGCAACACACTTAGGTTAGAAAAAAAGTCACACACCATTCACTATCCCTGTCTTGTACCACAGCATGACCCTTAAACCTGCATCACCCACAAATTAAAAAGTGCCAGAAGGCAGTATGATTTGAACAATCATTTTACTTGAACTGGACATTGAATATCCCTGTCCTGGAACGCAGCATGAGCCCTAAACCTGCATGACCCCAGATTAAAAAGTGCCGGAAAAAGGAGTCTTTCAACCACCATTTTAGTTGAACTGGACATTGACTAGACCTGTCCTGGACCGCAGTATGACCATTAAACCTGTCTGACACCCAAATAAAAAAGTGCCGGAAATAGGAGTCTTTGAACCACCATTTTAGTTGAACTGGACATTGACTATACCTGTCCTGGGCCACAGCATGAGCCCCAAACCTGCATGACCCCCACATTTAAAAAGTGCCGGAAAAAGGAGTCTTTGAACCACCATTTTAGTTGAACTAAAAATTGACTATACCTGTCCTGGAACGCAGCATGAGCCCCAACCTGCATGACCCCCAGATTAAAAGTGCGGAAAGGAGTTTAACCACCATTTTAGTTTCACTGGACATAGACTATCCCTGTTCTGGGCCACAGCATGAGCCCCAAACCTGCTCCTGTGCATAAAAACACTTTCTTGTTTATGCTTTGACTGAGAAAAACTCTTTATACTAAAGTACCGGCACGATAAGCACATATAGCATGGCAAGCGATCCAGATAATGATCGCTTACAGATGGCAGCTAATTTATTCGGAATGGGAGGAGGTTGTATAAATGCAGACACTAACACTGAAGTAAAAGGCTTTTCCGTAAGCTGGAAAATCTAAAAAATAAAGAAATACGTGTATGGTGGGATAAGACCACTCTATCCTCATATGTTGCTAAACAGATGATACCACGAGGATTAAGATTGCGTAAACATGTAACTTCACAGTATACAGAAGATTTTACCTTGAAATGGAACAATATTCTATCAAGTTGCTCTTTCAAATTAATGGAACTCATCATTCAATATGAGCAAGAAAAACTTGATAACATCAAAAAGGAAATTCTTACTATAGAAACATCAATCAAAGCATTTGAAGATCAACCGATATATAAAATTACGTGTGAAAAAATGCTAACCAATAATAAAAGATTAGAGCAGCAAGTGATGGATATCAAGAAAACAAAATTTGACAGAGACTTAAGAGATTACGAAACTGGTAATATCTACACCTGGAAAAAGGAGTTCAAAAGCATTAAGCCTATATTGAAAAAACAACAAAATGCAGAAAATGCAAATAAAAGAAGGCACATCAGCTTCTCAGATATCGATACGTCTCTTGACAAGTCTTCAAATTCCACGCTAGAAGAACTTGTGCAAAACACTTCAATGACATCGGCGCAGAACCGTCAACAATATAAAAGAAAAAGCGCAACAAATCTGAACTCTATTCAACAGAGAACATAACGTAATAGGCAATCTTTTTTACGGGAACAAACCGCTCCAACACAAGAAGAGCTGGGCGCAAACATAGAAGATCTGCAATACATTCGGAGACTCCGTCCAAATCGAGCAAAGAGATCCCGGTATTGAATCTCTCAGCTACCATCCTATTAGAGGCTGAATTATCACTCCTAGCAAAAGGTTTAGGTTTTGTTCCGACGAATTCATTCGATATCTATAAGACTCTCCTCGATGTCAACAAGTTTACAAGAAATCTCACTGTTAAAAATCATTTTTTGCCTCAAGAAAAAAATGTTTGTAGTACTCAAGAAAAACTGCAACCTGTTATGGACACCATCACGGATACTACATATTTAACCTTTAAAGAGATGCAAGCTCTTAACATATTACAAAACCTGCAATCTGACAGAGGACTTGATCCTATGGACACACAAAATAAAGAATTTCATGTTCCTAATCCCCTTTTCTATCCACTTATGTCGAGACCTATGGTTTGTGATGTTTTTCAGGAATTAGTTGAAAGTGATCTTATCCAACAAAAAAATAAAGTAACCAAAAAAAACATCTACCAAAACAACAATCTTACACCACAAGAAAGAAAAGCTTTAAAATCATTACAAAATAAAAAAACAAATTAAAATTAAGAAAGCCGATAAGGGTGGGGCTATAACTATACTCGACACAGGTTTATATAAAAAATTAACTTTAGAAATGTTAAAAGAACAAACTACCTATCGTACTTTGGATAAAGACCCCACCCCAGAATTTAAAATAGCCATGAAAAAAATATTAGATTGTGGAGTAAATCTTGGAGCTATTACAACCAAATTAGCTGAGAGTCTTTATGTTGATTTTCCAATTATACCTATAGTGTACACTATACCCAAATTGCATAAAAACACATTTCCACCCCCTCTATGACCCATTGTAGCAGGAATGGGGTCCTTAACCGAACAATTAGGAGCTTGGGTAGACACGTACCTCCAACCTCTTGTGCCTATGATACCTGGCTATCTTAAAGATACAGCTCATACCATCAGCATCTTAGAAAACCAATGCTGGAACTCCTCGTCTATATGGCTATCATGTGACGTTGAAAGCCTTTATCCATCTATGATCCACGAGGTTTCTTTATATGCTTTGAAAGTCTTCTTGGATCAGTACAGTTACTATACTGACTCAGTTAAAGAATTTTTGATTATTGCTATACAGTTTCTTTTACAGCATAATTACTTTATGTTTGATCGCACTTTCTATCTACAGACAAAAGGTGCTTCTATGGGGGCAAAATTTTCGCCCTCATTAGCCAATATCTACATGTGCATTTGGGAAAGTCAATATCTATTTTCTGAAAATAACCCTTTCTCCTCCCATATCAGGTGGTACGGGCGCTTTATTGACGACCTCCTCCTGATATGGGAAGGTCCTGAGTATGACATAAAAAACTTTATTCACTACATCAATAAAAATTCAATGAATTTGCATTTTACATATAAACTTCATCCGTCTCAAATTGACTTTCTTGATATAACTCTTACAGTTTCTGCAAACCAAATGGTCACAGTTGTACCCTACCGCAAACCAACAGCGTTGAACTTCATGTTATTGGCTACCTCAAGCCATCAATTACATGTTATAAATAACATACCACTAGGTGAATATATTAGAACAAAAAGAAATACCACAACCTCAGCTGAATATCTAAACCAGGAAAAACAAGTTACATTACGATTAAAAGAGCGAGGATACAGTACAGAAATTCTAGACTTAGCAAAGAACAAAGTACAAGATATAACACGTGAAAATTTACTTGATCAGAAAAAAATGCAAATAAATGACAAAACACGTCAAATTACTTTTTCCACGCCATATTCACCTCAGTATTCCAAAATTGTAAATATCATTAAAAAACATTTACCTATTTTACATAGACATCAAAATTTAGCAACAATACTTAGGAACGGTATCAACTTTGTACCTAAAAGAGGCCCCACGCTAGGATCTATCTTCCTCAAGTCTTTTCTTCTCCGATCATGATAGGATAGAAAAGAAAAAAAATTGGCTATATGCTTAGGGTAGTCACAAGTGTGGCCAAAATTTCTGACATGTTGCAAGTATATACAAACTACCGATCCCTTTTGTATCTTCCACTACAAAGAGAAACAGTATAAATTTTTCCCCTATATAAATTGCAATACAAAAAATGTCATATTTCAAATTACATGTGCAAAGTGCAATTTGCAATATTATTGGCTGTACAAGCCCCCATTTAAAAAATCCGCATCAGACGACACATCTCTGAATCGCATATAAACTGAATGTCAAACCTGGTAAATGTCATGCCGAAGCAAAAACAATTCTTAGAAAAGCACAATAACGATACTACCCACATGAAAAGTTTTAGGAAATGAAAAAAGTCCACGCAATCTATTAGAGGTGCAACCTAAGATATAAACTATTAAGCCAGATAGCAAAAATGTATTTTTAGACTAGGTACACGGCAACGCCAGCTGGCCTAAATAAACCCCATGATTCTCTGTATCAATACTAAGGATTGCTTCTGTCATATATTTGTGTATTTTTTATTTCTATTTTTTTTCAGTTTTTAACTATCAATGTTAAAATGTACAGTATACTTTACAATAATTGTCTTGCATAGGGTACTCAAATGGTTAATTCTGTGACTACTCCTATAGTAATTTGTTGACCCCGCAGAGTAATCCATTGGCCACAATGAATTAAGACCTGATTTAGTCCGAAACACTTTGTGCCAGTTCTGAATCACTGGTGCTATATTAAACTCATCCTACCCTTTACCGTTATATTTAGATGGAATGCAAATAAATTTTTCTATATTTTAAATATAGAGCTGCAAAGTCATCTATTAAACTCTACTTTACCAGCAGCTGGGAGTATAACTGCTTTAAATTCTGATTCCAAACCTGCTATGAAGTACGAGTTAAAAAGTGCCGGAAAAAGGATTCATTGAACCACCATTTTTTAGTTCTTCTGGACCATCAGACTATCCCTGTCCCTGGGCCTACAGCGATGTTCCCCAAACTTGCATGACCCACAGATTTAAAAAGGTTTTTCCGAAAAAGGAGTCTTTTGGAACCACCATTTTAGTTTGAACTGGACATTGACTATACCTGTTTCTGTAACCACATATGACTTAAACCTGTCTGACCTCCAGAATAAAAAGTGCCGGTGAAAAGAGTCTTTTCAACCACCATTAAGTTAACTGGACATTGACTATATCGTGACCTGTAACCGCAAGAATGACCATTAAAACATGTTCTGAACTCCCACCGATTAAAAAGTGCCGGAAATAGGAGTCTTTAACCACCATTTTTAGTTTTACTGGACAATTGACTATACCTGTCCTGGGCGACACATGACCCCAAACCTGCATGACCCCATATTAAAAAGGTCTTGAAAAATGAGTCTTTCAACCACCATTTAGTTTCAACGGACATTGAATATACCTGTCCTGGGCCACAGCATGAGCCCCAAACCTTACAGGCCCCCAGGATTAAAAAGTGCCGGAAAAAGCATGTTCTTTTTCAACCACCATTTTAGTTTCAACGACAATGAATATACCTGTCCCTGGGCCACAGCATGAGCCCCAAACCTCTATGACCCCAGAATTAAAAATGTGCCGGAAAAATAGTCTTACAACCACCATTTTAGTTGAAACTGGACATTGACTATACGTTGTCCGTGGACCTGCAGTATGACCATTAAACCAGTCGGACTTGGGGGCACACCCCAATTAAAAAAGTGCCGGGAAAAGGAGTCTTTAAACCAACCATTTTAGTTGACTTGACATTGACTAAATATCTGTCCGTACCGCAGAATACCATTAAACCTGTCTGACCCACAGATTTAAAAAGTGCCGGAAAAAGAGTCTTTTCAACCACCATTTTATTCTACTGGACATACACTTTCCCCAGTCCCTGGGTAGCGCTTTCCCCTCCTATATTGGCGGACCAATGTGATGCTCACTTGGAAATAACTTAGGTGGATAACGCTCACTAGTTTCCAACCCAGGTGCCCTTTATCTTGGCAATTCTTTTTCCTCATTTTGACTCAACGGCTCTGTACTTTGTTCTTCTGACCGTTGCTCCATACTCCATGTCCTCTGAATAACCTACATCGTGGTGCAATGTTTTCCAGGTACCTCCCTGTACAATACAGAGGAATATTGATTTACCAGCTAATTATTTACATGTGCAAGTTTTTTAGTAGTTTGTAATTCCTAGAAAACACAATTAAAAAATAGATGGGAATCCCACCATGTCTTAGTTTCTCTTTTTTTTTAAATTGTAATAATGTTGTTGTATCAATACAGGATTGATAGCTATGTTTAAAGATCTTGCAAAAACAAGTCCATTTTGCAAATGTGACCATATAAACAGTGTCCTACCTATACCTGTTTTCTGACAGTACCATCACCCTCAGAAGTTGGAGCCACACTTGACAAATTGTAAAACAAATGTCTGTGTAGAAAACAACAATTTTTTGAATAGGAGCTGTAGTATTGCTGCATTTCAAAGCCGCATGGACCCAAAAAATTATAATAATTACTTCTCATTTGCCACTGTTAAAAAGTTGGTGAGGGATAACAATGACCACTTAGAAGCCAAATATCATTTCCAAAGGACCATGATAAATAGCTTTTATCTCACAGCAATATGACCCCAAAAACTTAGTAAAATAATGATCTTCTCAGCCCCAATTAAAAATTGTGAGGGAGAAAATGCCACTTAAAAGCCAACATATCTGTTCCAAAGGAACCGAAGATTTCAAGCAGTAAAACACCATGCACCATGACCCCAAAAAATTATAAATATGACTATCTCAGCCACATTATAAAAAGAATATGAGATGGATCCATCCCCTTAGACGCCCCATTTCTTAAAAAAAAAAGGACCAAAAATATAGTATTTTGTACTGTCTCACACATTCAACAAGCCCTCACTCCCAAAAGACCAAGCGTAAAACAACTACAGATCCCGATCTACCCATTCGCACCTTATAAGACCATTCCACCTAAGCAGACCTTTACCATACTCCTCCCATCCTAACCCCGCAAACACCCAGTAGTTCCCCGATCCACCCCCAAGCCGACCATCCACTCCAAAACCCCCACGATAAAACCCTCGTCCACCAAACATAAAGTCCGTCGTTCCCCCCCCATATACCTACGCCGCTTCCCCCACCACCTGATTCCCACGTCAAATATTGGCCACAACAACAAACAGAGATCCATGCCTGAATTCATCTTGATGAAAGTCAAACGATCCACTTATCTGTGGAAAGCCGGATTTGCGTTTTTCTGTAATAGACTCCTACCGGCTGGTGGCTGAAGTCCGCTCCAGATAGCGACGCTGGCTGCTGGGCAGTACAACACCTCTATTGGCGTGGCGAGCTAGCACGTCCATTCGACCATTTTGGATACCCAGACTCTATTGTCCCGAACCACATACAAAAACATCGTTGATGAGAACGCAGATATTCGTAGGCACCAAAGATCTTAATCTGGTCTCTGTGTTGGTGTGGATGTGAGCCCTGCATTCATGCGTGGAGAGGTGGTAAATAAAGATGAGCCAGAGGGTCACCCATTAGGCTTCTGCACCTTATGCCTGCTGCGCTGCTACGGCTACTTGGCACTTGCCTTACTCGCAGTCACGTCTCTTGAGGTTGTTATCCACCGTGACATTTGGGAAACTTGAATCAGACGCAACAGAGTCTCCAGTTGATCAATCCAGCAAGGTCTACCATTTCCTGCATTTTACTCACATATTTGGGTGGGTGGTTAGGAAAGTGCTGAGTTTTGTTTTGTACGAGGTAGATCCAGGAGGTTGGCCACCCAATAACTGTTTGTTCAGTTTGAGAGTGGCCTTTAATGTTAGTGAACATGTTGGAGGAAAAGGAGTCATACAAGCACTCATGTGAGATATGGAGCCTTGTTTTCCCAAGCCTCAGGGTCGAGGGGCACTAGCAAACTGATTTATCTCCAGTCTTCCTCCCCCCGCCTCAAATACGCTTCCAACCTCTTTCCAAGGCATGTACGTCTGTAACGTCTTTGTCCTAGGAAAATCTCTCTCACCTTCCTGCTCCGCTTCCCTCCGCACAGCTTCAACACAGCCTCCTGACGTTGCCTGAGATGATCACCCTGATAGCTGATGGCGCTGCCTTGCACTATTCCCTGTGACCCGCGAACCACAGCCTAATGAAGACCGATAAAAATAGACAAACTGTCCGGCCTTTTGGATTCGGACGAGAGAAAGGTCTCCGTTCGCATCCTGTGTCCGACACCTCCTCCAACGCTGGCGGGACCTGTTGTTTCAGAGTGTCCACGATATCGATTCCAGAACTAAAATCACGCACAATGCTCATAATGCTGACAATGGATCGTCCGCACTGCCATTTTTTGGTGGCTTCTTCAAAACTGGCAAGGAATGGTGCAGAGCTCTTTCACACCTGCCCTCCACTCTCGTTGGCACCACACCCCGAGGGGACCGCACCGCAGCTTGACAGGCCCATGTGTGCACTTCGTACTGGGTTATGGCATTTGCGCTGCTGGCCACAATCGCTGAGCATGTGGAGGGTGGAATTCCAGCCTGTTGCCACGACAACAAAGAGACAGTTGACGGGAGGCCGAGCTTACGCTGCAACGCAGCCAGGCGGGGACTTTGAAGCAGGGTTGCGGACGCGGCGGAAGTGCGAACTTAGACTTTCGAGCCTTCCACAGCAGGCAGTCCAGACCCGGGTAGCTTCTTTTAGAATTTTCTGGACGACAAGGGTTCATACATGTGACAGCGAATGGAATGAGCTTCCAAACAGCCGATCTTAAAAGGTGGCCACAGATTTCGCCCGTTATCGCACACCACCTTGCCTGGCACAAGGTTCTTGGCACCCATCCAGCGCTCGGTCTCGTTGCGGAGAGCCGTACACAGCTCCTGACCTCGTGGGTGGACGGTCTCCAAGACAGATTAATTTCAACACGGCCTGGTTTCACTGGCCCGTGAGCCACCCAGAGGACCTTGGGTGAAAGGCCCAGCACCATCCCTGCGGTTTTTGAAAGAGCCCGTTGCGCCGAGCCTGAGAGCCACCGTCATGAACAGAGACATCCACCCAGCACACCCAGAGAGCTGTCACAGGAAGATATTAGCGGCCTTGTGCCGTGCTTTTACTAGTCCAAGTTTCGGTGAGAGATGGACAATTCCGTACACAGATGCAGACAACCGCCTTGAATTTTAGCTGACATCGTTGCTGGCCAGGGCATGGAGGCATTTCAGGCAAAGAAATCCTTGCTCGGCATCTGGTAATGGGGGCAGGCAAAGGCCATGACGTGCAGAACCCATCTGAGTCCACCAGACGAAAGGCACCAATTCCAAGTGCCAATAGCCTGGCAATGCCGACATACAGGCATTTTGCTTTGGGAAGTTTGGGGTTAAAGTGTCTTCATCTTTTTTCTTCTGCTCCCAAACCCTGGAAAGACAGAAGTCTGGCTGCTAACTGGCGCTGTATGCTTGCAGGTCGTTCAAACTGGCCGGAAGGAGAATGGGTAGATGGGTCTCCTGGTCTGCTTAGTGGTACTCGTTGCGACGGTGGAGGCTGAAGCGGAGGCAGATCCCGTGATCGATGACCTAGAGACATTGGGCAGCTGAGGAACGCTTGTGGTGGCGAGGAGAGATGAGGTGAGACAGAGGGTGTGACAGTGGTTGAGGCCCTCGTCGTTCTGGCCTTTTTTGGCCAGTGTTGCCTCCATTATTCAACTCATGCATTACGACATGTGACAAGACCAATGTTGGTGGTGGTTAAACCACCTAAGGTTCTTTCTCCTCTACTTAAGTCGTTTTACGGCAAAGGCTGCAATATGACATCGGCTGGGTGACATTCAAGGGCTTGCTCAAAGAAGGCCCAGCTTGAGAGGTCCTGGACCTTTTAGAACGGCGAAAAGCGAGGAGACTGGGATTGCTCTACCGTGTCTGTGAATCCATATCAGCGGACTTCCTCGCCTGCCCTCTCCCTTTTTGATGCTGGACCCGTACTGACACGTACCCCATCGTCATCCTCCTCGTCCATAGTATGAGAAGCGCCTCGCAATGCAAAACATCTAGACAAGACCAAGATTGGAATCCCGGCAATGACTCCATCAACTCATCAACAACAGGTGTCTTTGTCGAGCCTGACATTCTGCATCCAGGAGCTGCGGCTACAGCAAGAGGAGACTGCAAGGCTTTGCGACAGCCCTGGATTTTTGCCGTATGCCCGCTTCCTTTCTCCACCTCTGATGGCCATCAGTAACTGTGCTCAAGCAGAGAAATATCATCCTCTTAGGCCTCTTGATCTTTTAACATCCTTCAGACCCCAACCGCATTTTGTCATCAAAGTAGGGTTCCCCTTCAGAAAAGGGAATATCCACAGTGGTTGGTACACTAGTTGACATTAGGGCTGCTATCAAGTTGACGGATGCTGAATGACGACATAATGTGGCCGTGACTTGGAGGACGAGGAGGAAGACTGCAGGATGCAGTGTTAATGCATTAACAACTGAAGGACAGATTGGCGACGCTGTTTCGTTACTGAGATACACAGGCCCTGACCCAGCGAAGACAGTGCCTGAGGTCCTTGCAACTGACGATCCCGCAGGCATGCGTGTTTGTCGCCAGCACTGGAAGGAGCACCATCCATCTCGAACCTCTACCACCATGTCCTACACCCGCCCCTCTTTCGCTCGCTTACCACCTGAATTGTCCGCTCATGAAATATAAAAATTTGAGAAGGTATGAAAGTTTTGGAAAGTCTCTTATTAAAAGAACGCCAAAATCAGAGCTAATCTCTAAATCCCATCAAATCAAAACAAAATTGCTGATTCAAATATAACTGCAAGGAGGCTTCTATCAACAAAGCTGGCCTGCGCCAAAAGTGAAAAAAACACTTATCTGAAAATATACGTGTAATAATAAAAGGTATTTTTTTGGCGAACCTATCAATTCACCTGTGGGGTGACTACTAAATGCTGTGATCAAACTTAACTACAAAGTACTCTATGAACAAAGCTTTGGACTGACGCAAAGTGAAAAAAACACGCAGTCCCTGAAATTATAAGGGAATCATTAAAAGGTATTTTTTGGCACCTTTCAAATTCACCTGTGGTGACTACTAAAAGTTGCTGTATTCAATATTTAACTACAAAGTCGCTCTATGAACAAAGCTTACTTACCAAAGTGAAAAAAAACCTGTCTGAAATGTATACGTGATAATAAAAGGAATTTTGTTTGGCACCTATCACAATTCACCTAGTGGTTGACTACAAAAATTGCTTGTAACCAATTTAACTACAAAGTAGTTCTATGAAAAAAGCTTGACTAAACCCAAAAGGAAAAAAAAAAAAAAAAAAATTGTCTGAAATGTTCGGTATTAAAAGGTTTTTTTTTGGGGCACCTTTTAAATTTCACCTTTTGGGACTACAAAATTGCGGCTTTTTCCCTGAAAGGTTAAAGGGTTTCCTCAATGAACAAAGTTTTGTAGGGGCCCCCCAAAGTAAAAAAAAACCCCATATCTAAAATTTATTCGGATTTTAAAAGGTATTTTTGGCCCCTTTTTTTCAATTCACCTGTGGTGCTAAAAAATTTTGGGGTTTCCCACATTTAAGTGAAAAGGTCCCTCAATGAAAAAAAGCTGAAATTTGCGCCAAAGTAAAAAAAAAACCAAAATCTGAAATGTATTGGGTTTAAAAAAAGGGTTTTTTTGGGCCATTTAAACCCTTTTGCGACTAAAAAAATTGCGGGGTTCCCAAATTTTTTAACTGCAAGGTGGCTATATAAAACAAAATGGAATGGGAAAAAATTTGAAAAAAAAAACACCTATTGAAATGTTTTATGATAATAAAAGTGGAGTTTTGCACCAAAACCAAAGAGACCTGCAGTTACTAAAAAAAGATGTGTATCCTTTTTAAGTTCAGGCTCCCCAATATCCGGGAAATTTTTAAATGGGAAAAACTGTTAATAATGAAGTTTATTGCAGGGGCAATGTCTACACTAAGTCTTGGTGAACTATATCCGTTTTCTTTATTGAGCTTGTCTGGGGTTGCCCCCCGGGGGCCCCCCCCCCCCCCCCCCCGTTCCCCCCCGTGACTTTTTTAGTGGTTTGATGCTCCTTTAAAATTTTCTACCTTAAATACATTTAAAACTTCCAAACTCTGATCTAACTAAGTTGTAAGGATCACAGCTAATAGTAGGCTTTATTTTTGAAGAAATAAATAATTTGCTGAGCTGTTTCTGAGCTGTTTTTGGGCACAGGCAGAGCGCACGTCCCCACTGCTTGAGACGCCGACCCGACACTGATCATGCCAAAGGGGGGTTGTTCTATGTAAAACAAGGGGCATGTGAATTTTTTCCCGCCAAAAAACAAACCATACACATCCCAGTCATTTACCCTCGCACACAATCTCACCCTGTCTATTCTGGGAAATGATTTGCTGGCCGCCCCAAAAAGACGGAAAACGCCCAAAAATGGCGCGATATTAATAGATGATGCACAGATTTTAACCTTTAAATTTTTCGCTTGATCTTTAAAAATTTTGACAAAATAAAAACTGCCCATTTCAACTTTTTCGATAATAAATCGTCAACAATAGTATGATAATAAAGAGATAAAACTCCTGAATGGGGGGCAGAATGGGCCCCAGTTTACTGCAGTGGCTTATTTCTAAAGTACTCTCTTTTGTAGGTAAAGGGATAATGAAAACGTCTATACATAAATTTAGACTAGAACCCACGAGGGAAAAAAAAAAGAGCATTCATAAAAAAAGGGTTTTTTTTTTCTGCAATGGGGGGGGGTTTCCTGCTTGCTTCACACCTATCAGGTTCGCTGTTTAAAAGTTACACCTCTCGGTCATTTTTTCCCAAGGCTATGTTCCACCCGGTTTTAAAAGCGGGGGGGGGGGCCCGGCAGCCTGCCACCCCATTGGGCTGGGATTATCCCGGCGCGTATACGCCGGGGAATAAAGGGAGCAGTCACTTCTCTCCACGTCGGCGTATTGGGGGCGAGGGGGGGGGGAGGAGACTTTATCCATAGTTCTCTATGAGAAAATGTTTAATTACCTAAAGACCAGGACATATTTCAGGGCCCCTTATTTTCACAGTAAAGGCACAATTACGGGGGTGAAAATTCGTCCCAAAATAAGCCCTTGAACAAAAGCCCAAAAAAGAAGCATCAAAAGGGATTCCCCTCCTGCTTGTATCAGAGGGTCATTACAAAGGGGAGCACAGGGGATAAGTGTTTTTTTACAAAGGGGCCTAATTTCGGGGCGTTAAAATAAGCGGCCCCCAATATGTCGTGGGTTTTTTTTGGGAGTCGCGCTGATCAGCAATAATCCCAAAGCTTTGGGGGGGCCCGGGGGGGCCCGACAGGCTCTTGACAGCATTTTTCGGGCGTAATCAGCGCGAACAATTGACCCGTCAATTTTTTCCCCCCTGCGTACAATATGATCGTATTGTAAGGGGCGGGGAGGGATGATTTCTTTTTCCCTAGTTCTCCATGAGAAACTAAAGGATTTCCGTAATTTTCGAGCATTTTTTGCCCCATATTAAAGCGCAAATTTGCGGGAAAAATGGTGCCAAATTTGCCGTGTGGAAAATGCCCCCAACCCCTGATCCCACACTTATAACCTACATTGTCACCTGTTGTTTTTCTTTGTGATCCCCCTCAACAGCAGCTCTTGTGCGCAAAAGATACAGTTCCCCCTGATGCAAATTGGGTGACGTCTTTCCCAGGTTGTTCTCCCTGTTTTACTCTCCTGACTGCTGAACAGAAGGTCATCACCCTTTTGTGCATCTTATTTTTGTTCCCCCATTGCTGAACTGTTCACAGCTTCTATTCACGTCCCCTCCCGTCTTCTGCTACTGTAAAGTTCTATAGCTGAGCTTACTAGTACTGGAACTGGGCGTACCTGAGCAGAAAAGTGAAACTGAACTACAGGTCGTATCCCATGGCAACAAGATATTAAAATTAGATTTTGGCCCAGCAATTGGTTATTTATGTGGGAGATCATTAACCCCTTCAGGTCGCAGCTATCTTAAGATTTTTGTTTTTTGCTCCCTGCCTTCCAAGAGCCCTAACATTTTTATTTTTTCATCTACATAGCCCGTACAAGGGCTTGTTTTTTTGTTTTTTTTAAACCATAATTTTTATTGAGATTATAACAGTTATAGGGGAAAAAGAACAGAACAAAAATTAAAACAATTGCCATGAAATACACTCAGATAAAAATTGACATTTTGTTTCTCAAGTAGAGATATATGATAATCTTTCTGCGGAGCGAATGTTCAGCAATCTAAAACTTTACCCAAGAGCAGAACTAAACAGCTCAGTAAAAGAAAAAAAAATTAATTATCAACAAAGTTAAGCAATCACAAAGTACTTAGATCAGCCCAAAATGTCCATTTATTTTTAATTCCAGCTACCAGGTGTGGAGGAATCGCCAAGCAAGTTTCACATTTAAAATGGAAATTGACTCTATCTTCTGCAGTGCTAAGAATCTCTGCCGATTTCCAGTGAGCTGCTATGGTCAGTCGGTGGCGAGCAAAAGAGGGTTTAAAGGACAGTTTGGAAAGACAATGGTAATTCAACTAAGGTCAAGTCAGAGTATAGCCATTTTGTGGAGAGAATGAAATGTTAAATTGGAAAATTTCTTTAGCCATTGACTCCACCTGGACCACAACTTTTTAACAACAGGACATGACCACCACTTTATGCATAGGTGTTCCTACACTACCACAAGCTCCCCAGCAAAGATGAAATAACCAGGGAAATTATGGGAAATACGATTTGGTGTAAGGTACCACCTAAGGTGGTTTTTCTTCATGATTTCCAAGTGGTTTACACCCCTTGAGAACTTGACAGAGGTCGCAGCTGCTAACATCCAATCCTCTTTTGTATATTTTACATTTAGTTCCTTTTCCCCATTTAAGAAAAAAGCTAGGGGATGATTGAAACGAAAATGATAACAATTGGTTATAGGACATGGAAAATTCCCTTTCATATCTAGTAACAGTATTCAAAAAGGTTAGTTTGGACTCCACTCCCAACCTCCCCAAGTGTTGCATAAAATCAAAAACTGCCTAACTTGAAGAATTTGTAAAATGTAGTTTGGGCAATATTGAAATTCTGAGTTAAGTCAGAAAAAGGTTTAAGTTGCTCATCGAATAAAGAGGGTCAATCGTATGAATCCCTTGATATCCAATCATAAAGGGAGACGTGAGGGATACATAACTGAGAATTAAAATCGGACACAACTGTCTTGAATGGGTTTATTAGATGATTCTTCACTACTTATTTGTTCCAAGATAGAAATAAGTGTTGAAGAGGGGTAGGTCACTATTAGGGATAGTAATCCCTAAAAGTAAGGCAATAAGGAGATCTTAACCGTGTAGGGGTAGCAGGTGGCGGTTTTTCAAGCGGGGAAACCAGTGATGTATGCTTGGATTATTCCACAGAAAGTAGCTGGCATCCAAAATAGATGCTGCATTATACAATGCAAGGTTGGGCACAGACATACCTCCCTTCTTGGACTGAAAATACAAATATCGTCTATTACATCTAGGCCTCTTTGCCCCCAAATAAATTTTAGTAATAAGGATTGTATTTTTGTTTATAAGCGAGGAGAGAAACAAAAGGGGGCAGACATCTAACATACATACAGATATTTAGGGTAAAAGCATCATTTTAACAACATTAATCCTTGCGACCCAGGATAGGGAAGAAGATTTAATCTATCAACTTCTGAGACTAAAGTGTCATATACAAAGCCCCAAGTTACCGCTAATAGTATTTTGTAATGAATAAAATATTTTTATACCAAGATAGGAAATAAAAGTTGTCAGAGCAAATAAAACTGAAAGCGGGGAAGGTCTGCTAGCCCTGATGGTTGCAACATGCAAAGGCATCAGGACGATTTAGTTAATTTTTAGTTTTTTGTTGACACTTTACTATAAGCTTCTAAAATATGTAGTAAATGTGGAATTGAGGAAGCAGGGTCTCGACACATAATCAAAATGTCGTCCGCATACAGACTGATTTTATGTTCGCTCTGCGGCTTTAAATAATACTGGTAAAAGGTTAGAATTTCTGATACTTTCTGCCAGAGGCTTATACAAAGCGTGAAGATAAGGGGGGAAAGAGGGCAACCTTGTCGGGTACCATTAGAATGGGAAAAGGCCTGGAAAGAAAACCTGAAGACTTTACTGCTGCGGAAGGAGAGGATAGAGAGCCGTAATTGCACTGTAAATCGCACCAGAGAAGCAAATTTTTTCAATTACCTCTTTAATATAATCCCAATTAATTCTGTCAAAGGCTTTCTCTGCATCTAAGGATTAAGGGCCGAAGGGGTTTTTATTAGAATTAATGAAATGCAAGACATCTAATACTCTACGAACACCATCTCTGGTTTGCCGACCTTTCACAAACCCTACTTGATCCAATTTAATCAACGAGGGAGGATGTCGTTTTAACCGGGAGGCAATAAGTTTAGAATAAATTTTTATCACAATTCAACAAAGATATGGGTCTGTAGTTGTGACTAAGTCTGAAGGTTTACCGGTTTTTGGGATAGTGGTCACCGTTGCATAAAGCATTTCAGAGGGAGGAGATCCTTTATCAATTATTGATTGGAAAAGGGGAAAACCTTTTGGGGGAAGAAGAATGGATTTAAATAATTCGTAGTACTCATTTGGAAGACCATCTGGTCGGGTGCTTTTTTAAAGTTTGGATGAGTTAATAGTTTTGGGGTCGTCCCTTAAAATTAAAAAGGGAATGGTAATAATCCGCAAAGGAATTGGAGATAAGTTGGGGGTACCTTATTTTGCCCTTATTGGAGGGGGAAATATAAGGTATTTTAGAACGGGCTTGAAGGGCCCTAACTCTGCGCGCCAAAATTTAGTGGGTCTATCCCCTTTGGATATAAAATTCAATTTTGTTTCGCCAATTGTGATTCTTTGTTCTTTTAAATAAAGGCTCCGTAAAATATTTCTTTGGTTAATAAGTTTCTTTTTAACATCTGGGGTTTGGGGGTTAGTTTTGAAACTTTTTTCTTATTTCTTAATGTTGACCAAGATCTTATTAAATTCTGATTCATTGCGCTTTTTTCTTTAGTGATAGCTTCATGCAGATACCTCTAATATATGCCTTGTGGGACCCCATAAAGATTCTATTGGAAGGAGCAGAAGGGGAATTAATATTAAAATATTCTGAAGGGCTCCCGATACTTACGAAGTATTTGTGGCAGATTTAACATAAACAGATTCCAATCTCCAAGGAACACTTGGAGATGTTCTAATATGGTCTGATAAGGAGAGAGTTATAGGAGCGTGGTCGGACCAGTGATAAGGCTATTTCAGTTTGTCGCACATTCACAAGAGCTTTTCGATCTAAGAGAAAAAGTCAATCGCGAATGGGTATTTTTGGAGGCAGAATAAAATGTATAGTCTATCTCATTGGAGTGTTGGTATCTCAAGGGTCATGTAGATTTTTTCTTGTGTATAATTTAAAAGTTCGGGAGTATATCTTGCAGCACCCCTAGTTTCTGTCAAGCAACCTATCCATAACTAGATTAAAATCTCCACAAATGATTAAACCTCCTCTACAAATTGCCTAGCCTTAGATATTGTGGACTTAAACAAATGATAACTGCCAGTATTCGGGGCGGAAAAGGGGAAAGGATTGTGTAAGGTATCGAATTTATCACATTGCAGGATAAATATATCTATGTTTTGGGTCAATAATTGAATTAATAAAGGTGAATGCTACGAAGTCCTAAAAAAGAAAAGGATACCAGCTTTTTAACCTGGGGAGAGTAAAATAAGAGTATGGAATTTTTTATTCTTAGTCTCAGAATCCGACAGTTAAATGGTCTCTTGAAGCAAACTATATCTGCTTAGATTTCAAAACTCTTCCAGAAAGTGAGTTTGTAAGCGAAAGGCGTAGCATTTAAAGAAGGGTATTTTAAACCCATTATGATCAAGAAGGCTAAAATACGAGATACAATAATGTCGTTCCGAAGAAGATATAATACAGGAAACCAAGTAAAAGAGATGTTTTCATGGCAAAAACAATAACAACAGTAAACCAAGTAACAGGCAAAAAACATTGCAAAATAAATTATTTCCTCAGTGGAAATAAGTATTGGGGAAAGTTCAGTGCAGGCACTTACAGAATTGAGAAAAGCCACCTTCAAGAGTAAACTAAGGGAGCAACAATGAAAGAGAGCATATCAAGGAAACAGTATGGGGGCGCAAACACAGATTCCAGGCCAATCATTGATCTTGTTCTAAGAATATTGTGTTTCTCTGACCAGATGGGATGGGTAAGTCCCGGTCTATCCTTTTCTTCGGGTGTAGAATTTGTTGGAGTGACAAGCAGGTCATGAATTTAATAATTTTTAGCATAGCAGGGGAAAGCAGACATTTTGTATAATTGTCCCTGGTAACAATAAGTTTCACTGGGAACCCGAGGTGATATGCAATACAGTCTCCCTGAGGATCTTGGTAAATACGGTTGCAAATTCTTTCCCTCTTTAGCAAATTGGGCCCCGCAGGAGGTCGGGGGGTAGATTGAGATGTCCTTAAACCTCTCTGAAGGGGCAGAAACTTTTCCTGATGGCTTTAAGAAATTTTCTTTTGTGGAAAGAGTGGATTTTTGCAATGACCCTAGGTAAGAGGGGAAAGTTTTGGTTTAGGTAGGCGATGAAGCGTCTACGTTAAGTTAGGATGAGCTCAGGGAGAACAATAGCCATTAGATCTATTAAGAATTGTGGGGGAGAGTCTGTTTGGTACTGATCCGGAATAACCTCTTAGCCTTATATGTTTCTTCTGGAGCGATCTTCAGATCTAGAATTTGGAGGTAATTTTTGGGACTTCCCCTTCAAGGGACGGCATTAGCCGATTTATAATTGTTATTTAGCAAATTCCGCCATCTTAATTTTCAACGTGTTTGTTCTGGAGACTAAGGCTTGGTGTCAGAGGAAATTACCCATCATCTGTTTAAAGTCAGATTGTAGCGACTTCCTGATTTTAGGAGATAGACGTTGCGGGACCTTTTCAGTAACATGAGCTTGTTTCCATTGGATCCATGGGTGGTCGAGATCTACAGAATCTGGGCGTGGATGAAGATGGAGATAATGGAGGGATTGGGAAAAAGTTTATTCCGATCGGGAATTGGAAAAATGGATTTTGAAAAAACTCAGTAAGTTTAGTAGGTTTGTGTCTTTGTGATCTTTTGTAGTACCGCCCATGTCGCTGTATAGGAGTCTCCAACCTCTCCCCAAACTTCTTACTCCAGAAAGCACCTTATAATTCAGCAGGAGAAAGCACAGTAAGTTGGAGAAATCCCTTATGCAGTTAGCTGAAAAGTTGACACCAGCTTCAGAAATCCCAGAGCCCGTCAGTGAAGTTGTTTTTCAAGACTGGCAGTAGAAGAGTAAATTAATCAGCAGAGTACATGTGGTTTCCACGGCCCAATGGTGTGAGCAGGGAGACAGTTTTAGGCCCTCGTTTCACACGGCTTATTTTGGGGGGGGCAGATTGGCGCCCTACTCTGCGCCGGATTTGCGCTTCAGTACGGGCCCAATCCGTCCCTGTCATTACAGTAATCCACTGCTCTCATAGAGAAAAAGTGGATTCCGTCGCTCCTTCCCGCTCAGCGAATCCGCCGCGGGGGAGAAAGTGAACATGAACTTTTTTTACGGCGCGGAGCGCCGTAAACAATGCATTGTCTATGGGGCCCGGGGGCGGCGCCCCCGCCGGCTCCGGCCCCGCCCCCGTCCCCCCCCTTATTCACGGCGGATTTGTGAGCTCAATACGGCTCACAAATCCGTCGGGAATAAGCCGTGTGAACACGGCCTTATAGCCAGTCCCTGCAGATTACAACCCCAGTCCTGGGATATGAGAAATAACTGCCAGCTGAGGAGTCAGTGACCAGATATAACACCACAGCCCCGTTATCTCTTTCACCCAAATAATAAAAGTGGCTCTGGGGACTGAGGGATGTCAGCCTGGGAGCTGTAGCAGGGGCCCTTGATGTGGGGGTAGAGGCTGGGAATTTTGTCAGTCTCCTCTCTTTACCTTATTGCTGCTGAGAAGCAGGAGATGAGAGTCACCTCAGGGAGAACTGAGGGGTCCAAGAGGCTCGACCAGGAGCAGTGCAGCTCTGACCCGGAGTGAAGCAGCTGTGTGTAGTGAGGCAGGCAGGACTCAGCTCACTGAATGCCAGTTTAGATTCAGGCCTACTGCTTGTTTCCTTCTGCCAGTCAGTACAGGAGTGACTGGGAACGCCCTCCTGTTGAATCGCCGGCCGGAACCCGGGGCCCTGAGCAGAGCAGGTCAGAGAGTGAGGGTTTATGCAGGTAGATGGGCCCAAAATTTACGGTGAATGCAGGTTAGTAGAGCCGGTTTAAGCTAGTTTCCTCAGAGCTCAAAGATTATGTGACCAGCTCCATGCTGTGCCAGGCCACGCCCCCTCACAAGGGCTTGTTTTTTGCGGGACAAGATGTACTTTTTAGAAACCATGTGGATTACTTGACCAGTACATCAGTAAAAATTTTAACCTTAGTGATAAATCCATAGGTAAAAGGACATTTAAGCACAGTATTCACATGATCCCATAAGAAAGAGACATGCCAGAGAACATGTTAACAGCTTATGCGTTTCAGACAAAAAGTCCTGTTGGGAATATGCACACTCTACGTGAGTATGAATAACTTGTTTCCTTTTGGATAAGATTGACTTTTTAATGGTGTCATTGACCATAACATATAACGTACCAGGTAACCTCCCACAAATGCTATGTGAGGTGGAATGTGAAAAAAACGCAATTGTGTCATTTTTACAGAGGTTTAATTTTTATGAGTTTTAAGAGTTCACTCTTTATTATAAATGATGTGTTATTTGTATCATCCAGTGATACCAAATTTGTAAAGTTTTTAATATGTTTTAGTACTTTAAAAAAAGACAACTTTTTAAAATTTTCACTGAAATAACATGTTCTGTGACCAATAACTTAGTCTATAGACATGAGTGAGTGCTCATTTTTAGTGGGCTGAAGAATAGTTTTTATTGGCACCTTTCTGGGTAAATGCGAGTTTTTGATCATTGTTTATTCAAATTTTTTTGGTACCTGAGAACGAAAAAAAACAACCACTTTTTTGCCATTGATTTTTTTTTAATTTTACAGTATTCACCATATGGCATAAATGATATTTTGATAGATCAGATTTTTACAAATGCGGCAAAACCAAATAAATGTAACTTTATTTTTTTATTTGTAAAATGGCAAAAGGGGGTGATTTGAACTTTTGATATTTATTAATATTTATTATTTTTAAACACTTTCTTTTTCTTTAAGGCTATGTCTATACAGCACAGGTTTTCTTTCAGATTTTTGGTGGTTTTTAGTATTTAGAAAAATCAGAAAATCTGACGGAGAACTTTGCACATTAACTGCCTGAAAAACTGTCCAAAAAAAGCCACAGCAAAAACCTAAACAAAAAACTAAAACCCACCCAAATAACTGTTCCGAAACCCAGCTGCTTTAGACAAAAAAATTACAAAATTTTCAGGTTCAAAGCAGTTTTTAGGATTTAGTTTCCGGCAAGTTTTTTGTCCTATGCTGTGTAGACTTAGCCTTACTTTAAGGGTGTGTTCACACGTCGTGTTGGATCCGAGTTTGGATCCGTTTTTTAGCTGCAAATTTGGTTCCGTGTTTTGGACCCTAAACGGACCCAAACACGGATCTAACAATGTGCAGTGTGATTACATTGCTTTCAATGTAAAACACGTATCGGTGTTCAGACGAGTGATTGCCGATGTGTGTTTACGTGCGTCTATGTGATGCGTCTTTCGGATCCATTCAAAGAATTGTCATGTCAATTCTTGATCCGAAAGACGCAGCAGACGCCTGATCATATTTGGATGCATTTTGGATGCAATTGACGCAGCGCTTTTGAATCCATTTTTTGGATTCAATACAAATCCCACACGCCGTGTGAACATACCCTAACAATCAGTCCCCCTGGGGCACTTGACCACTAGGGAGCCCAATCGCTTTTCCTATATATGGCAGTACTATTGTACTGCCATATACAGACTTTTCATTCATGAGCAACGTGTAATAGGTGTACCAGCATGGCATCTACGGAAGCCTGCTTGAGGCCGCCAGCTGACACTGCGTCCAAATGTCACCCCACAATAACGCTACAGGAAGGGGGATGAGGGATCCCTGCCGTAACAGGTGTTGCCAGTTGTAATTAACACCCACTGAGTATGGAGCAAAGGGGCTAAAAATATTTAATTTTACTATATGTTGAATATTTTCACTTTGTACCACGCACATTAAACAGAAGTGAAGTTTTCTATACCTTCAGGTCGCAGCTATTTTCAGATTTTTGTTTTTTTTCTCCCTGCCTTCCAAGAGCCCTAACATTTTTATTTTTTTCATCTACATAGACATACAAGGGCTTGTTTTTTGCGGATTACTTGACCAGTACATCAGTAAAAATTTTAACATTATTGATAAATCCATAGGTAAAAGGATATTCAAGTACAGTATTCACATGAACCCATAAGAAAGAGTCATGCCAGAGAACATGTTAATAGCTTACGTGTTTCAGACTAAAAGTCCTGTTGGGAACATGCACACTGTAGGTGATTAGAATAACTTGTTTCCCTTTGGATAAGATTTATTTTTTAATGGTGCCATTGACCATAACATATAATGTACCAGGTAACCTGGAACATGAAAAAACGCAAATTGTGTAATTTTGCAGAGGTTTAATTTTTATGAGTTTTAAGAGTTCACTCTTTTGTATAAATGATGTGTTATTTGTATCATGCAGGTCAGTACGTTTCTGGTGATACAAAATTTGTAAAGTTTTTAATATGTTTTAGTATTTCAAAAAAGACAACTTTTTAAAATTTTAGTGGGCTGAAGAATATTTTTTATTGGCACCATTCTGGGATAAATGAGAGTTTTTGGTAATTTTTTATTCAAATTTTTTTGGAACCTGAGAACGAAAAAAAACCCACCATTTATTGCCATTAAAGTTTTTATTTTTATTTTACAATATTCACAGTATGGGATAAAATATTTTGATAGATCAGATTTTTACAAATGCGGCGATACCAATTAAATGTAACTTTATTTTTTTTATTTGTAAAATGGCAAAAGGGGGGTGATTTGAATCCAAAGCGTTGCACTAGTTGAGTCTATCTAATGTCAGGTAACTTTTTTAGTGCTACAACGTTACCTATGGATGAAGATAACCATCGGCACATTCACGAGTCTCGGCTGTTTGTTGGCCGTAAATTGCCAAATGATATTTTATTAAATGATTGCATTGAATAAAGTACCTGCTATTTTTGATTGCCTCATTTGCTGTACTTTATACCTCATTTCCTGTGGCTGAATTGTTCCTCAGGGATGGCTGAGCGTTGTGAGCCCATAAGCCACACCAGATACATCTGCTAGTCATCCTTCTCCCTCACACATCTCCACCTTCTCTACAGAAGACGAGGCCTGTGTAAACACTCTTTTACTGGGAGAATTATGTGTTCCTGCTCTTCGGGCAGCCAGAAACTGATTATAAGTACTTCTCTCGAGAGTAAGAAAGATAACTCAGGAAAAAAATGTGTTAATCGTACATCATTTAGTAGAAGCTCTGACAGCGTACACCTCATTCGAATGTTTAGATCATGGAACAAGGCCTATTAAAAGTGACAGATAGCTCTAAATATCACAGATAGATTTCTCTCTGAAGATAACTCCGTCGCTCTTTTCCAGTCACCGGTGAAAGTTGTTGAACTCGATTCTTGGGGCTGTAGCCAGGAATATCAAGAAAAAGCTTCCAAAACTACAATTTATGACACAGAGATCCCAGGATAAGCTTGGAGGTTTCCATATAGAGCACAGGTGTAAAATCCTCCACATCATTAGGACGTGGGGCAAAAGGGAAAAGAATCTGAGCTGATAACCATTTTGTATGCTTGCTAAGTAATGAAGGAGGGTATGGGCTGTGAACACCCCACATTTGTGGTTCACTTAAAGGTACTGCTCCAAAACATTGCCATACAGTCCCCATGAAATAGAAATACTGGATCGGAATCTTTTGTTAGAACCCAGCGCTATGCAGTTCCTCTGTTATTCCTCCTGGAAGTAAACTTCCAACAGTGCCATTACTCCTCTGGTTAATGTGCATACGCCGTATAGACTGTGGCCTTGTTAAGGTTGATTCAGGTCTCTATCAATATGATTTACAAACCAAGTATTATTTTTATGTTGAAATTCTTTTTTTTAACTCTGAAGCCTTTTTTTTTTTTACTGAGTTTATTTTTTCCTCTCCTTTTTAAGAGCCATAACTTTTTTTTCTGTCTACATAGTTATGTGATAGCTGTTTTTTTTTCTCAGGACAAGCTGTACTTTTTAATGGTGCCATTGACTGTTTCATAGAATGTACTGGGAAACCCAAAAAAAGTTCTATGTGGGGAGGATTTTTTTTTTTCAATATACTTTATAGCGGTTGTCTCATCTCAAAGTTTCATAGGATGCATGAATGAAATAATGCTGCTTTGCTCTGTCTTTTCCTGGTCAAGCTGTCTGTAATTAGCATATGATCTCCATGTCTTCAGACTTCTCTGTTTATTAGTCTAGATTAGCTAAATTACCTTCTAGCAGGACAGGAGAAGTTGCTGAGCTAATGTAAACAGTAGAGTAATTACTGTCTTTTGTCTGAAAGATCAGATAACACACAAGCTCTAACACTGCTGACTAGGACCTGTGTGATGGCTTCACTCCCTGCTATCAGATAGAACAAACAGCAGGGGGAAGGGAAAAAGAACACAGGTTGGTCACTTGGGAAACCTGAGAGCCCTCCGAAGGTGATAAAATCATTTGTAGCTCCTTAACAAAAAAAGATGAACAAAGCAATATATTTGGAAAACATCTTCACTTAGTGTTCCCTACATTTTGAAAGCTGTTCTTTGTAGTGAGACAACCGCTTTTAATATACTTTTGTATTGAATTTTTAAACCAATACAGTCATACAAATATCAACTGAAGGCATGCAGGCCCCACCAGATAAGTGGTGCAATATACAATCATGTCTGATCAAAGAGGTAAAGTTACACTGGAAGGAGCCTCCTGCTCCACGTAGTAGTCATAAATCATTGTAGTAAGACAAGAAAACCAAAGAACAACATTATAGCTGTGAGACACAATCACATAATAAACATAATTAGAAAATAGCAACATTTTAGTTTAGTGCAAAATATGTCTACTCACCCCTCTCCAACCCACATACATACCAAAGAGTCTACATAATCACAAAGAGCAACATTTCTCCAGCAGACTCCAAAAAGGGTAGAGTAAAATCAATCCATTTTATTTAGAACAAATTAAAAAAAAACATAGCTGCATATAGAGCAATGGGTCAAAGTCTGCATAATCCATAATCACCCCACTGAATTATGTTATCTGCAGTTATTTGCATTCCACCTATGTTAATTGCACCATTTTTGCAGGGGTTTCATTTTTTTGGAGATCACTGTTTGGTATGAACGTTATCTGTATTCTGCAGGCCGGTATAACTCTGGTGATACCAAATATGTAGCGTTTTCGTTAAAAATAATCTTTTTTGTACTGCCTATAGACCTGAGTGAGGGCTTGTTTTTGGGGGCCAGAGTCTAGTTTTTATTCGTACCATGTTGATATACACACAACACTTTGGTCACTTTCTATTCCAATTTTTTGGGAATACAAAATAACCAAAAATATCAATTTTGGCATCAGGAATTTTTTCTTCAACAGTGTTCGCTGTACGGGATAAATTTTATTATATTTTAACAGACTGGACTTTAACAGACGCAGTGATACCAATTATGTGCAACTTTTTTATTATCTTTAATTGTTATTTTCTTGATTTATTTTTTTAGGGCGACATGTATGAATTCGAATGTGTACTTTTTTTTTTTTTTACTTGGCACCAACACCACAGTGCTAAATAGATATAGAAGAGTGTAGAATACGACAGATTTTTGCTGCATTACATAGAGCTTAGTGCGCCAAACTTTGTATGGGCATAGAGTGTAATGCGCCAAACTTGGCACACTAAGCTCTATGTAATGCGCCAAAAATATGTCTTATTCTACACTCTTCTATATCTATTTAGAACTGTGGTGTTGATGCCAAGTAAAAAGAAAAAGTACACATTCGAATTAATTCATGTCGCCCTCTTAATGTTTCAATGCTCGGATTATGAGATTCTGAGAGTGTATAATACTACAGATTTTTGGCATATTACATAGAGCTTAATGTGCCAAGTGTGGCGCATTACACTCTATGCTCATTCAAAGTTTGGCGCATTAAGCTCTATGTAATGCGCCAAAAATCTAAATACTGTCGTATTCTACACTCTTCTATATCTATTTAGATCTGGAGTGTCGGCGCCAAGTAAAAAAAAAAGTACGCATTCGAATTCATACATGTCGAACTTAAACCTTTTATTTTGTTTGCTTGTAGTCCCTCTAGTCTTCTTAGCCATCAGTGGGCCCAATCGCTTGTACACCGTTCTACATTATATAGATAATGCAGAACAGTGTAACAAGATGGCTCTGCTATAACATGCTGCCTATGCAAGGGCAAACTAGGAATAGTAACATGGCAGGTACAGTGGCCTTCATTAGCTCTAGCTGTTATGGGAACAGTCCTGAAACCTGCAATCTCATCACATGAGGGCCGATCGGCTGTAGGAATGGTGTGCTGCGGCGTCGAAAGGGTTAAACAGCCGAGAACAGAGCTGTTTCCGATTCTGGCTGTAATATTCAGCTGTTACCTGCCACGCGGTCCATTACCACCAGTATATCAAATATTGGTAAGATTCAAGGTTATTCAATTGTTTTGTATTGATTAATCTTTACTTTAAACCATGTTTTTCTCCCTGATTTTGTTGGAGGTGTCACTAAATTTAAGGTTTTTTTACTGATAATTTGCAATTTTGTTCTTGTGAGTTGTAATGTAGGCAGGGTCCAGTGCATGCTTTGCCTGGGAGCCTAGGATGCAGCTAAGATGGCACTGGGCAATAGTGTTGATTCACTAGAAAAAGAGGACAATTGGCTTCTACCTTATGGAGGGTTTTGCCTTCCTCTGGATCAACACTTTAGCACACACAATAGGCTGAACTGGATGGAAGACTGTCTTTTTTCGGCCTTACAAACTATGTAACTATGAAAAAGGCCCCAAATATTCTGTTTTAACTCCCAACATCAGTTAAAACAATCTGAACCAGAAAAATAAGCTATACACCTTGGTAAATGTGTAATCAAATGCATTACATGTGATTAGGGGCATAACTAGAGAAGTCTTGGCACCATAGAAAACTGTTGAATGCAACTCCTCCCTTGTCAGCCCCTCCCCTATAAAATTTACCAGGACCTCTTAATAATAGTCATGAAGTTACTAGATAATACAAGGAGCAAATACCTCACCATAAATATCACCATCATACTGCTTTCAAACAAATCCCACTAAACCAACACCAACATCACCAATATTGCTAGTACATAAGGACCTGATTATACTGCCAGAACACGACCACAAATTACCACCACATAGTAACTGAATAATACTCCTATAATATTGCTGAATAAAGATTAGTATAAATAGACCAATATTGCTGCCAAATAATGACCATATAGTGGTATATACCAATGTACACAGGCTCTACAGACTGTATATTACCATCATACAGTGACCATATAGTGGTAGACACCAGTGTACACAGGCTCCACAGACTGTATATTACCACCATATAGTGACCATATGGCCATATAGTGGTAGACACCAGTGTACACATGCTTTTAAGTGTTTTACCTCCATACAGTGTCCTAGGAGAAAGAACTAGTGTACACAGGCTCATGTAGACTGTTATTACCCCATACGTGACCAATAGTGGTAAAAAAAGGGTCAAGGCCTGCAAACAAAAGTGATTCAGTATTTTCAGCCCAAAAAGATCACAGATTCGCTTTCTTGCTGAGTATTCACTTCCTTTTTTTTTTTGCATCGGGTTTGGGAAAAACCCCGTATGCTTCCCCCGGCCCCATCGTCCTGCAAAATTTCCCAAAAAATATTTTAGAATCCCACTTTCCAGCACCTCTGTACAAACTCCCCATAGGTGGGAGAGTGGGTACAGGTCATACTGAAAGGCACAATCTTCTAGGGGTCTGTTGAGGAACAGAGAACTGACCCCCCTGGAGATTGTGCTACAGTTATGGCCTGTACCCCTAAGAATCATATTGTGCGCTCTGAACGCTTTCCTTTGCACCCAGACAATCAGCCACAGGCATGATCCATGATCGTCAGGGGAAGCAAGGGATGGGACTTAGTACTGTCATGCTTTTTGTAGTGTTACTGTTTTTTTCTGAAGATTTCTCAATTGGACTATAGTGGATTTATTAAACTACATCGGACCAGCGTTAAATCCATTTCTTTAATAAAATGACCAATGAGGGTCGGTGTCGGGGAGAGTTTATTTAAATAAAGTGTTTTTTTGTTGTGTCCATGTGTTTCTTTTACCATTTTATTCCAGTATTAGTAATGGAGGTGTGTGACAGATACAGTACCTCTGTATTACTAGCGCTGAGGCTTGGTGTAAGCCTTGGGGTCACCAACAAAAACACCACTGACTTACACCAACCCCCGCACTCGTAATAGAGAGACATCTATCAGACACCTGTTTTACTAACACTGAAAATAAATGGTAAAAAAATACAACAAACAACACAAAAACACTTTATTTAAATAAACACTCCACATCATTTGTTGACCATTATATTAGGAAATGTGTCTAACACTGATCCGACAAAGTCCAACAAGTCCAAAGTAGTCCAGGAGGGAAACCTGTAAAATACAAACACACTACTCAGCATTTGGCAGCATGAATACTGAATATGGCCCAACAGATAGGCCCCCCTTTTAGATATTTAGACTCAATTAAGTGGGTAGCCCCCAAGTTAGATAGAAAAAAACCATGCTATTAGATAGGAAGCCTCCCCCAACTTTGTATCTGTGTAGATAGGCCACCCACTAAATGGTAAGACCCTAGTAGGTAGGGGCAGCAGTAGGTAATGCCCCAGCTAGACAATGCTCCAGGAACACACATAAAAAGGCTCTAGGTAGGTTGTCGAGGCCCCAGGTAGGTATGGAGGCAAGCAATGTCGTATGTAGGTAGGCAAGGCCACAGGTAGGTAGGTTGGGACTTCAGGTAGCTAGGTTTTCAGGAGCCATGGGTAGGTAGGCAAGGCCTTAGGTATAAAGGTAAATTGGCAAGTTCCTAGGTAGGTAGGTAGAACCCTGTTAGGTAGGTTCATAGGACCCAGGAAAGGAGGTTGGTAGTCCTCAGGAAGGTAGCTTGGTAGGCCCAAGGTAGGTAGGTAGGCTGGTCCCAGTTATTTACCTAGCCACAGGTAGGTAGGTCTTTAAATAGGCAGGCAAATAGGTGATATGTAGGTCTCAGTGGGTAAATAGGTCCAGTTAGGTAAGTAAGCCCCAGTTATGTAGGTAGGCAGTAGTTAGGCCCCATGTAGGTAGATAAATAGGTCCAAGGTAGCTATGTGGTATAGGCCTCAGTTAGGTGGGTAAATAGGCCCAGGTAGGTCACCAGATCAGCTCCAGGTAGATAGGTATGTGATATTTAAGCCTCAGTTAGGTGGATAAATAGGTTTCAGGCAGGTGGGTAGACCCAAGTTATGTAGGTAGGCAGTAGATAGGCCCCAGGTAGGTATGTAGGCCACTTACTTGGTAAGTAGGACTCAGTCAGGTGGGTAAATAGGCACTAGGTAGGTATGCTGCAGTTATATAGGTAGGCAGTAGATAAGCCCCAGGTAGGTCGGTAAATACGCTCCAATTAGGTAAGTAGGTGATATTTACACCTCAGTTAGGTTTGTTCCCGTTATGTAGGTAGACAGTAGGTAGGCCTCAGGTAGGTGGGAAGATAAGCCCCAGGTAGGTTGGTAGATAGGCCAGTCCCCATTATTGAAAAATAAAAAAATATATTTACCTTTCCCTATTTCCCCAATGAGCAGCAGTTCGTGAAGCCTGGTGTGGCTCGCTTGATGATATCACATCATCACGCCGCCTACACACGGCTTCAGTACTCACAGCCGACACCTGGTAAGTCTAAGGACTAAAACTTTAGACCTTTTAGGTCTAATAGTTGGGCAGGGCGCTGATGGTTCTCTGCTCCGCTATGTGCTTTAACTGATTGAGCATCCAGAAAACACACAAATAGCTAAATAGACCAAACAGTCATGGGGATCAAGAGCAATTGTCCTTGATCCCCGAAACATGCTTATGTACATTTGGGACACAGGGTATTCTGATGCAGGAAGCACCAGCTGGGCCCCTTGTGGCAGCGGGCCCTGTAGCAGCCGAGAAGGTAGAAGAGACCTCTGTTTTCTGCCAGGTACATTTCAGAGCAGTACTTTATGTTCGTGAACATATTGTAAAAATATCGGGTGGAATAGCACCAATTTCACGGCTGCCTGGCACCTACCTCATCACTCTAATGCAAGGTGATCCCAGCTTGTTCAAAACTTCATATACTGAAGAGCACATTGTTTCATTCAGATTGCTTCATCCTAGTGAGAGTTATTATAGAATATTTGGGGCCTTTTTTTGGGTGAATCTCCTTGTATGGTTGAAGTGCCTCTTGGGAAAATTCAGGTGACTAATAATTTTGGTGGGTGGTGAAGAAACAATCTGATCTTCTGGGTGACCTGGACTGGCAATCTGCCCAGCCAGTGCATGCCGTTGAATCCCTTGGTGAACACCAAGCCCAACCCCCCTGGGGGACCAATGTTTTGATAAACATCCTAAAGTCCCCAATACGGGTTTAAATTTATCTATCCAATGAGGGGCCAACCTACCTACTTACTCAACCCCTTAACCCCATGCAAAAAATTTACTCTGGGTAAAGGTTCTGGGGAGGGGGTTACCTTTAAATCCCACACAACAAGAGGTGCATTCTAAATTCAGCTAATCCCATGGGGTAGAGACGAAGCCAGCCCCTGGGTTACTTTGTGGCTAAAGCCTTTGGGGGTCCTATTTATTTTTTCCTCCCAGTGGCAAGCCCCTTATGGGACGGGGTTTCAAATAAAAAGAAATTTTTTTTTTAAAAAGTATAAAAAAATAAAAAATATAAAAGTTCAAATCCTTGACATTTTTTTTGAAAAAATTAAAAAAAAATTACTGAAACTAGTACCCAGTCTGTAAAAGACCGATCCATTAAACTATAACATATATACACTGAACACTGCAGAAGGAAAAATATTCCACATCCCCTAAAAATTTTAATAAAAAGTTATCAAAAAATCCCTGTTTTTCCAAAGTGGTCCCAATAAAAGACACCTCAGCCCTAAAAAATTGCACCCTCACTCAGGTCTATAGGTGGAAGGACAAAAAAATTATTGGTCACAGAAAATAGTACTGTGGTATAAATTTAGGATAAAGAAAATGAATTTGAATTTTGAATTTGAATGTGATTTTTTTTCACAGTACTAAAACATAACAAAAACTATTACATATTTGGTATTTCAAGAATTGTATCAACCTGCAGAATACAGATAACGCATTTACCAAAGAGTGATCGTCGTAAAAACAGAACCCTTGCAAACATGGCGCAAGTATATTATTTTCACATTTTGCTCCACTTCCAATCCAATTTTTTTTGCGTTTCCCAGTATATTCTATGGTACGGTGAATGACAACATTAAAAAGTACACAAAATAAAAGGTCTCATATGCCTAAGCAGATGGACAAATAAAATCGTTATGACTCTTGGAAGAAAACGTGAGAAGAAAAAAAAAAAAAAAACACTTGTTCTTTAAGGAGTTGATAAGGGGGTCTTCCTGCCTTTATTGAGTTCTATCTACCTAAAAGGCGTCTACCTACCTGGCTAGCTAATTCGGAAATGTACCTACCTACTAAATTGTGGGTATCCTACCTACTATATGGGAACAGAGAAGAAGACGAAAACTGGGTGCATAAATGAGAGCCCCATAGCTGGGGGTATTATTACTGTTTGAGGAATAAGGGGGTCATTGAGATGTTATGGATGAGGAGTTAGTACAGGCGGGGGGCATAGGTATGGAAGTGCTGAAAAAGTTAGGAGTTTAAGATGTTTTAGTGCTAAATTCTGTAGGGACAAGTCATGACCGGCAGAAGTTGACATGGTGGTCTGCAGTAGATGAAGAAGAAACGGGAAAGAGAATGACTCTCATCAGAGAAAATGTCTTCTTTGAGTCCTTGGATGTCAGGGGTTATTTTGCTTCTGTGTTGGATCAGTCCTGTACTCACTGTCATGTAATGATGCCCCGATCTAGTGTCTTCAATAAAGGCAGGCAACAATGTGTCCTAAACTTACCCTCCAAGGTTTTAATGCAAAGAAAAAAAGTTGCATACTCTTTGAATAAGGTGCAACATTTCAGCTCATTCAAGTCTTCCTCATGCAGCGATAGTGTTTTGTACAATGAACAAATATATATTAGTGCTATTTACCCTGGCAACAATCAGTAACCATTATCAATTGAGATGTAACATTAATCTAAAGTGCCTGTTGGTATACATAAAACCCACAATCTATTCATTAACATTTATGCATTGAAGTACATCTATAAAAACTTAGTAGAAGAGTGAAGAAATCAGGCGATACCTTTTAGAGGCTAACTGAATATATTTGATGGTGAGCTTTCGAGAGTACTAGCTCCCTTCTTCAGACATGATGTTATACAAGAACTGAAAATGTACAGCCTTTTTATTCACAAAAGACATGGACCTTCAAAGGATCTTAGAATTCTTCAAAATAACAAAATGCAATATAAGCAGACAAGTCATTTACAACAGGTCAAGAAATCAACAATCTGGAAACTTGTGAGGCATGACGGAGGGGTCAGTAATTCTTTGTCTTATCTCTTAGCCATCAGGTGTAATTTGTGGCTCTCACAGTTCACACAGAGTTTGAAATTTTTCAATTAATTTAAATTTCTACTCCTTTCTCTCCCTCTGCGTCTTAAAATGTCCCATTAAAACCATAATCTTCAATAGAATGGTCAGCTCTGGAGAAATGTTGTGCCACTGGAAGATCAGTTCTGCTGTTATTAATGGTGAATCTGTGTGCCACTGTGTGATCAGCAGAACTGATCTTCCAGTGGCACAACATTTCTCCAGAGATGACCATTCTATTGAAGATTTGAAGATATATTGAAGATATTTTGTAACCATATAAATAGGAAAAAGATTAGAACTGAAAATGTTGGTCCTTTAAAAATAGTGAGGGAGATATTGTAGAGGACGATGACCAGAAAGCAAACCTATTAAACAATTTTTTCTTCACTGTATTTACCGAGGAGGCTGACCTTCCTGTTGATGAACAGAGGGTTGAGGCAAACTCCCCTAAATATTTCTTGTCTAACCCAGGAAGAAGTGCAGCTCCATCTTAAGAAGATTGAAATAGACAAATCCCCAGGCCCTGACGGTATACACCCGCGTGTCCTAAGGGAGTTAAGTAATGGGATAGCTAGGCCCCTATTCTTAATATTTATGGATTGTATAATAACGGGGTATGTCCCAAAGGATTGGCGCATAGCAAATGTGGTGCCAATATTCAAAAAGGGGTAAAAAAGTGATCTTGGAAACTATAAGCCGGTAAGTTTAACCTCTGTTGTAGGTAAAATGTTTTGAAGGTTTTTTCAGAGATGCTATCCTGGATTATCTCACTGAAAATAAATGTATAACTCCATAACTCCATGGGTTTATGAGGGATTGGTCCTGTCAAACTAATCTCATCAGCTTCTATGAGGAGGTTAGTTCTAGACTGGATCGTGGTGAGGCACTGGATGTCATATATCTAGATTTTTCTAAAGCATTTAATATGGTGCCACATTAAAGGTTGGTAAATAAAATGAGAATGCTTGGACTGGGGGAAAATGCTATCAAAGGGGTAAGTAACTGGCTCAGTGATAGAAAACAAAGGGTGGTGATTAATGGTACATACTCAGACTGGATCCCTGTTACTAGTGGGGTACCACAGGACTCAGTATTGGGCCCTATCCTCTTTAATATACTCATTAACCATCTTACACATGGATTACACAGAAGAATATCAATCTTTTTAGATGATACTAAGCTCTGTAAAGTAATCAACACAATAGAGGATAATGTGTTATTACAAAGGGATCTGGATAAGTTGGAGGCCTGGACAGAGAAATGGCAGATGAGGTTTAACACAGAAAAATGCAAGGTTATGCACATGGGGAGGAAAAATCCATGCCATGATAAATGGGAAAACGCTGGGAAAAAGTGACATGGAGAAGGACTTGGGAATGCTGGTGGACAGTAAACCTAATTGTAGTAGCCAATGTCAGGCAACAGTTGTCAAGGCAAACAGAAATATGGGGTGTATTAAAAGGGGCATAGATGCACATGATGAGAACATTATTCTCCCATTATACAAGTCACTGGTCAGACCCTACATGGAATATTCTTCACAGTTTTGGGCACCAGTGCACAGGAAAGACATTGTAGAGCTTGAATTGGTTCAAAGGCGGATAACAAAAATAATAAAAGAACTGTGTGGACTGCAATACCCAGAAAGATTAGCAAGATTAGGGTTATTTAGTTTAGAGAAAAGACGGCTTCGGGGGACATAATAAATATGTTTAAATATATTAAAGGTCAATATAGAGATCTCGCTAAAGATTTATTTATACCCAGGACTGTATCCGGAACAAGGAGGCATTCTCTACATCTATAGGAAAGAACATTTCTACATAACATAGAAAGGGATTCTTTACTGTAAGAGCAGTGAGACTGTGTAACTCTCTGCCAGAGGAACTTGTCATGGTAAATTCACTAACGGAGTTCAAAAAGGGCCTGGATGCATTTCTAGAGAGTAATACTTATATTGACTAGGATTCTGGCGAAGAGTCGTTGATCCAGGGATTTATTCTGATGCCAGATTGGAGTCGGGAAGGAATTCTTCCCTAAAGTGAGGACAATTGGCTTCTACCTCATTTGGGTTTTTGCCTTCCTCTGGATCAAAACTTTAGCACAATAAGCTGAACTGGATGGCCTTACAAACTATGTAACTATGTATGGACCTGCTGAGTAAAGCTAGCATGTCTTTTATACTGCACAGTGACTGCTGTAAAAAATAAAAAAACAGAATTGCTGTATTTTGTTCAAAACACCTCACAAAAACCTTGTGATTAAAGCATCATATGAACTCCATAATGGTACTAATAAAAAACTTCAACTCATCCAGCAAAAAACAAGCCCATAATCAGCTATCAGACTACGGTGACATAAAAATTCAATTTTTTATAAACGCATTTCTATTGTGTAAAACTAATAAAACATAAAAACTGTATAACATTTATATAATTGTAATTGTACCGAGCCCCATAGTAAAGTTATTCTATCATATATAGCACGATCTAAAACTGAAGCCCAACAAACAATGGCGGAAACACGATTTTTTCCCCCTCATTTTTCCATGGCTCAATGCTAAAAAAACTGCGCTGCCAAAATGCACAATGCACACTTAGATTAGATTCATGAGGGGTGTTGAATCCAAGATAGCATGACTTCTGGAAGGTTTCACCCTTTTTATTAATTTGGGTCTTTGCAAATGCGACATTGCGCCCACCAAAATCTGCGTTCCAAAAGCCAAATAGCGCTTCTCTCCCATGTATGCCCTGCATGCGCCCCAAAACACAGTTTGACACCATCAAGTAGGTAATGCTGAACTTGGAAAAAGAATTGTGTTCAAATTTGGGGGGCTTTTGTTCCAGGATTCCTTGTAAAATTAAAACATTTTCAGTTAGAATTGGAGATTCTTGAAAAAAAATAAATGTTTTTCATTTTCACAGCCTAGTTTATTAAGTTTATTAAGTTATTATTATTATTATTATTATTTAATTTTAAAGCGCCATTGATTCCAGTGCGCTGTACATTCGAGGGGGTTACATACATTACATAAGTCAAACGAGTACAGTGATAAGGGCTTAATGACAATTTGGGCACTACAGAGGGAAGAGACAACCCTACCCCGAGGGCTTACAATCTACAAGGAGGGAAAAGACAGGAGGTGAGGGGCAGACTGTCTGTGGAGGAAGTAGTGACAAGTTTAGAAGGTTATAGGCAAGCCTGAAGAAAATGGTTTTTTCAGGTTGCTTTTGAAGCTGGTGAAAGTGGAGGAAGTCTGATGTTTTGGGAGCAGAGAGTCCAGAGTGAGGGGTAAGCACGGGAAAGTCTTGGAGAACGGTTGAGTGTGAGGAGCTGAAAGGAGATGCAGAGGAGAATGTCCCTGTGAGAACGAGAGTGCCGTGGGGGAGATATTTGGTAAATATAGAGTCAGAGAATGTAAGGAGGGGAGAGGTCGGTGGAACCTATGTAAGGTCATGTTAGTACCTTGAAATGAAATCGCTGGCAATGTGGAAGCCAGTGAAGATTTGCATGAGGAGAGGCAGAGGATAAGCGAGGAGAGAGGTGGCATAAGACGGGCAGCAGAGTTTAAGGAGTTGGATTGTAGGGGAGCGAGGTGCTAGCAGGGAGGGCCACTGAGAAGGATGTTGCAGTAGCATAGCGGAGAATGAAAAGGGCATGGACCCAGCATTTTTGTAAGTGTCATAGCCGAGAATGAGCGGATTGCGAGAGATGTTTTGCAGGTGAGGTCGTCAGGTCAGAGGTTAAGGGTTTTGGATGTGGGTTTAAAGATAAAGCAAGTCCTAATAACCCCAAAACAGCGGACTTGTGACCGTGACAGTGTACAGCGTTACTGAAATATAGAGAGTCAGGGGCCGGGGTAGAGTTTGATGGTGGAAAGATGAAGAGTTCTGTTTTTCTTCTCTTCCACATTTAGTTTTTGGAGACGTGATGAGAAGAAGGAGGAAATGGAGGACAGACCAGTCAGGGAACCGGAGATTAGAGAAGTAACATCGGGCCAGAGGATGTAGAGTTGGGTAATCATCAGCATACAGGATGTAAAGAAAGCCAAGTGAGCGCTATAGCTACCGAGGCCAAGGTTGTATGATTAGAGAAGAGTTAGTGACCATGACTGACGCCTTGGGGGACACCAACAGATAGTGGCCGGGAGGAGTGGAGCAAGAATAAGATACGCTGAAATTCCTATCAGTGAGGTACGAGGAGATCCATAAAGTAGCCAAGTCCGTGATGCCGAGGGAGAGAGATATGTACAGAGGAAATTTCGACAGTGACAAATGGCAGAGGACATGTCCCCAAGAGGAGACACAGAGTATTGGCATGAGGCTTTAGCAGTTACTAGATCATTAGAGACTTATGTTAGGGCAGTTTTTTCGGTACAGTGGTGGTCGAAAACCATATTGTAGTGGTCAATAAGAGATTTGGAGGAGAGATGGGAAGGACAGCTGAAATAGAAACGTGCTGCTCGAAAGGATTTGGAAGAAAAAAAAAAAAAAAGCAAAAGGAGCAGTGAGCTGGGGCGATAGTTTTGGACAGCAGAAGAGGGGTCAAGGTTGATTTTTTTTTATGATTGAGTGATAGTAGCAGTTTAAAGCAGAAGGAAGATTCCAGAGGTTATTGAAAAGTTTGAAGAGATGAGCGCAGTGCTGGGATGATAGAAGCAATGAGGTCTGGGATGAGGTGGATTGCAGTGGTCAAGACTACGATGTAGTGAGTTGGATTTGGACAGCAAGAAGGAGAGCTTGTCAATGAGTGCCGTGGGAAGCAAGCATTAAGGGGAAGAGTCAAGGTAGCAAGGTAAGGGAGGGTGGGTGGGGACTGCGGCTGAAGCTTTCTCTATGAGTTGAATCTTTCTGGAGGAAGTGAAATGGCAAAGTCATCTGCTGAAAGGAGGGATGGGAGAGGTGTTTTTGGTGATACGGAGAAGAGAGCTTGACGTTTTGAATAATTGTCTGGGGTTGTGGACAGGGAGATATGAGAGAGTGAAATAGTTCTGTTTGCTAGGCGAGTGCGGACCATAAATGTCTGCAAGTGAGTGATTGTATAAGGCAAAGTCATCAATGAGTGAGTTTTAGGTGCACCTTTGGGATCCACAAACCTGAATGGCACCTAAAGAAAATTGTAATGAAGAATGAACCCCTAAGACCAGTAGTCTCCTCCTATTCTGGGCTTGTGGTTCAGCCAAATAGCACACTAGGGACACATATGGGATATCACTGTAAACGGCAGAATTAGGGTTTTTTGAAATTTCACCTTCACTTTGCTTTCATTTCTGTGAAATACCTATTGGGTTAATAACTCCCTTAATCTTTTTTTGAATACTTTAAGGTCTAATTTCTTAGATTGTGTCATTTATGGGGGAAATCAAACATACAGCCCCAAACTACATCAGAAACTCGGACCTGTCCTAATAAACTATTTGCAAAATTTTCTTTGACCAAGTTAAAAATAACTACAAACAATTTTCTAAAGCCCCCTACACGGTTGTCAAAAAAATGTAATGACAATTTAAAAGATGATCCAACCTACAGTAGAAATATGGAGAGCTATTTTATAAACTATTGTGTTGGAAAAAACTAACTGTCTTTCCCCATGCAGTAAATTATAGAACTTGGAAAAATTGGAACATATTTATTTTCCAAAGTTTATCACAATAGTTTTATATTGTCACAAAAGGATTGCATGGACAAAAAACTATACTAACTAAAAAGCACAATGATTCACTTCATGAATACATATCACTGAAATCTCATGCATTAGAAAAATTGTCCACAATAAACACAACCAGAAAAACGAAAAGCATGGTATTACACAAAAACGGGTGAACTGACCAGGGATAAAAACAGGCTGCTTAATGAAATGGGTTTATTCAAGCAGTACCATGTTGGAAGAACGGCATCACAACATAATGTTCCTTTCATTCCACTTTGAATTTCACATGCATAATGCGCAAATAAACACTTCAGTCCATTGCGAGAGCACTAAGTCCATACTGTATCATGCAACCTGCGTCTAAAACTTGCTTAAAAAACACCGCCTGCAAGAGCAGTGCCTTAATAAGCGGACTTAATATCAATAAACAAGCACAGATCTTCTATATATCCATGATCTATATCATATACAATTGTTTAAACAAAGGATGTCACATCAAGTTTAATATCAATCACCTTGTACAAATAATAGGTAAGTATTTTTCATGTTATCACCACTTCCAATGCGGTCATTCCCCTCGAGAAAGCGCAGAGGCGAAAACGCAACCTCGCGGGTGTTTTTGGTTTTTTCACTCAAATCTCTGATCATTGGTGATTATAAAATATAGTTTTTGGTACTTATTTATATGATGTTTTGATATTATTATAATCTATATGATGTATAGTATTATGTTTCAGTGGGATTAGTTGGGTATTCTTTATTTGGGTGGGATTTTGTTTGTTACTGATATTTTTTAATGGTTTATAATAAGATTTAAGGGCTTGTTCAGCGCTTTAGGGATCCGTCTTGGGATCCGCTCTGTCGATTCCCATGACAGATCTAACAATTAGCAGTAAGATTATCACTGCTCGCTGTGCTGAATACGCAGCAGCGTTGACATGAGGAAATCCCTCATGTGAACGCCGCTCCTTATTCCGCACATCCCAGAAGCACATTTATGGATGATGAGTATTATGTATTGAAAGTTTTGTCCACATATCTAAGCATTTTATGATTATATCTTTGATAGACGGTATATATTGTGATTGTACAGTGGAGTTTCTCTGGGACATCCTAGAAGGACTGAATACTATCTGTATTAGTGAGTTTATCACAAATAACATTAAGCGTCTACCATCGTGTACAGTACCCTGTAAATAGGGAATTGTAGGGATTGATAGTTAGTTTACAGGTTCCTGGTAGGGGCACCCTTTTTGAGGCGATCACCCTACGTGCTTGATAGTTAGGACTAGGGTGTATAGGTAGTTTGAGGGTCTTAGTAGGGTAAGGATAATTTTTTGATATTGTTCTAATTAAAAGGTATTTTTTAAATTTGTATCTAGCTGCTAAGTGATGTCTATGGGATAGTTTGTTTTTTTACCTCTCAACTTACACCAGTGCAATAATAAAAAGGGACTTATTATAATTATCAAACTGTATAAAATTTAATTATTTAAATTTAATGAAAAATGTGATCAAATATAATGAATATAAAATATATAGTGTCCCCAAAATATAGAAATATCTCCTATAAAATGTATTTAAAATTCATAGAATCTTAAACTAATTTTACATTAAATAATCCATTGATTATGTTCAGACTTTTATATTTAAAATTTTTACTACATTAAATTTTACATTTATTTTTGCTGCTCTCAACCTTCTACATACAGCCAGGATCAGCACACCACAGGTCTTGCTGGGATCTGTGGTCCTCCAAGCAAGATCAGTACCATAGTTTCTATTTACTGACATGCTATTCTAATGACTTATCTTATTTCCAACCTGTCTATAACCTTAATACATGTTAGGAGCATTACTTATGCGCCTAAGTTCCGTAATGCGCCAAACTCACAGGCTAAGAGCGATGAACTTTACACCATTTATGAATGCACAAAAACCACTTTCATAGATTCAGGCGCATTGTACACTGAAAATGAGACTCGACTATTCACTTCCATGCGCCTTTCTTCATACAAGTCGGCCTTATTGTCTGAACGTTGATACATGTTTTGCTTTGAAATTAATGTAAATCACACCGCACATCTATTTTTGTGTCCGAAAAACGTATCCAGAGAGTCTCAAAGTTTTTTCATGTATGATAGATAGCATAAATGCTTCTTTAGGGATTTCCACGTAGTGTATTGCCATTTTTGTAGTAGTGTGCCGCTGGCGGCGGTCTGTGTGTGTACATGTGTATATATATATATATATAATATATATATATATATATATATTATATATTAAATATAATATATATATATATATATATATATATATATATATATATATATATATATATATATATATGTGTGCCGCAGCCCAGCCAGTGGCACCCCCGTTTGGATACGTTTTTTAAGGAATGTTTTTGTTGGCAGAAACATACGTGATACTTGGTGTAAATTGATTTTAACCTGTATGGGAAGGAAGGGGTGCTTCCATTTTGGGTTTCTGACCCGCCCACTTTTAAAACGGGCTTTTTTTTAAGGGAAGTGCAGTTTGGAAAAGTCTGGTGTTTTTTCTTTTTTTTTTTACTTTTAATGGGGCCCGGTTGACCCAGTGAAAAACCCTTGATTGGCTCTATTGAGAGGAAAGGATAGTGTAGGATGCCCGATTTTGAGATCACGTTGAAAGTCGGGGGCGGGCTTAAATCTTTTGATCAAAATTGTAAACCCAAAGAGTTAAAAGTTTTTTCATGTAGGGATAGATAGCATAAATGCTTTTTTTAGGGATTTCCTTCGTAGTGTTTTGCCATTTTTGCATTTTAGTTTTCCGCTGGCGGCGGTCTGTTTTGTATCCCCCTTTTTGGGGGGGTTTGTATAATTATATTTATATATATATATTTATATTTTTTTTTTATTTATTTTATATTATGTGTGCCGCACCCCACCCGTGGCCCCGGGTTTTTGCGTACTTTTTTTAAAAAATGTTTTTTTTGTCCCAGAAACATACGTTATACTTGGTGTACATTGATTTTAACCTATATGGGAAGGAAGGGGTGCTTCCTTTTTGGGTTTCTGCACCCGCCCACTCTCACAGGCTATCATAAGAAGTGCAGCTTGCAAGTCTGGTGTGTTTTCTTATTTTTTTCTCTCTGTATAATGGAGGTCGGTTGACCCAGTGAGAGGCCGTGAATTGGCTCTATTGAGAGGTAAGGATAGTGTAGGACTGCCCGATTTTGAGATCACGTTGAAAGTCGTGGGCAGTAGTGTTGAGCGATTGCGTTGGCTATCGAGATCGAGCGATAGTCGATAGTCGGCCGCTATCGATAAGGTTTTTCGATAGTGAGCATCGATTATGAGCGATTACCATTAAAGTCTAGGGGGAGAGAAACAACACCTTCATTATCACCCAAACAAGGCTGGAGAAGCTGAAATTAACATCCACAACAGTCAAAGGGAAATACGTGCTACATCTTAGGAAACACACTTAGGTTATAAAAGTCACAGAAAAAGTCACAGACATTTACTACCCCTGTCTTGTTCCACAGCATGACCCTTAAAAACCTGCATCACCCACAAATTAAAAAGTGCCGAAGGGCAGTATGATTTGAACCATCATGTTACTTGAACTGGACATTGAATATCCCTTTTCCTGGAACGCGCATGAGCCCCAAACCTGCAGGGACCCCAGATTTAAAAAGTCCCGCAAAAAGGAGTCTTTCAACCACCATTTTAGTTTCACTGGGACATTGACTATACCTTGTCCTGGCCCGCAGTATGACCATTAAACCTGTCTGACCCCAGATTAAAAGTGCGGGGAAAAGGGTGTCTGTTATGTTTTGGTATCTGTTATGTTTTCGTATAATACACGGTATTTTTTGCCCCTTTTTCATTTCATTGTGGTGAATATAGAATTGCTGTTTTAAGATTTACGTGGAAGCTGCGTCAATAAACCAAAGCTGGGTGCGCAAAAGTCAAAAAACACGTATCTGTTATGTTTTTCGTATAATACACGGTATTTTTTGCACCTTTCAATTCACCTGTGGTGAATATAGAATTGCTGTTTTAAGATTTACGTAGATTGCTGCGTCAATGAACAAATGCTGGGTGCGCAAAAGTCAAAAAACACGTAACTGTAATGTTTTCGTACGATACACGGTATTTTTGGCAACAAACAACCTGTGCTGACTACAAGATTGCTGTATTGTAATTTAACTGCAAGGTGGATATTCAACAGTCACAGGTGTAATGGGTAAAATTGAAATGAACACTATCTGAATGTATACTGATAATAAAAGTGGAGTTTGCAGCTAACAAAGAGACCTGCAGTTGCTAGAAATGTGTGTACCCAATATAAGTTCAGGCTCCCAATATCCAGGAAATATTTAAATAGCAAACTGTTAATAATAAAGATATTCCACTACAATGTCTACACTAAGTCTTGGTGAACTTTATCCAGTGTTCTTTAAAGATAGAGCTTGTCTTTGTTCGCCCGCCGGGGGGCCCCCCCCCCCCCCCGCCCACCGCCGTGAATTTACAGCGGTAGATGCTGCTTTAAAATTCTCTAGCTAACTACATAAAATCTTCAAATTTTAAAATCTAACTAAATTGGGAAAGATTCACAGCTAATAGTAGAGGTTTCTCTGTGCAGAAATAGACTAATTTTGCTGAGCTGTTTGGCCACGGGCAGAGCGCAGGTCCTATCCCTATGAGACGCTGGGGAGACATGGGGCTGAAAACAGGAAACGCTGTTCTATGTAAAACGAGGGTCATGTGATTTTCCAGCCAATCGCAACCTTTCACATCCCAGTCATGACGTCGCACACACATCTCCCCCTGCTCTTTTCTGTAATCTGATTTGCTGGCCGCCAAAATTACAGGAAGCGCCGAAAAAGGCGCGATCTTAATAGTTGATGCACAGATTTTAACCTTAATTATCGCATGATCTGGAAATTTCGATCACCATAAAAACCTTGCCGATTTCAACTTTGTCGATAAAAAATCGCTCAACACTAGTGGGCAGCTTAAACATCTTTTGATCAAAATATGTGAACCGAGAGTCTCAAAGTTTTTTCATGTATGATAGATAGCATAAATGCTTCTTTAGGGATTTCCACGAAAAACTTATCCAAACACATATCTAAAAACCCCCGTGTGAACATCCCCTTATGGGCTCAAATCTAAATGGCAACATCTGTACAGATTGCTTTTCCTTTGTTTCTGTGGATTTTCTCTGGCTATGCCGATTTCCTCTTACCAGTAGGTTGCCTTTGAATTTAGTTTGTGAGTCCAAATAGGGCCAGACACTGATGTAAGCAATGACAATTTCTGTACAGCGCAGTAGGATACATTGGCGCTTTCTGCTATGGCCTATGATTTGCTTACCATCTTGCAGAACAATTGAACTTAGTGGTTGGGAAACAAATTACCTGCATCTGTTATCATCTATCTTCTCTTAAATGGAGCAATAGTATACGCTGTTATGTAATTCCCTCCTCTAACATGTCACCAGACATTTCCTGTTGTTGCACTAAAATCAAATTTCCGTTTTTTTCCCGATTTTAATATGAAATCTATTGTCACCAATTTTCAAGGAATGGAATAGCTCACACATAAGATTTCTTCATTTCACGCTTGGGTCCTGTGCCTAAAGGGACAAAAATGTGACAAAACAAAATATTGCAACAATCTCCTCCCGCTGTCTTCCTACGGTCTCAGGGATACAACCCACTGTTCTAAGTGAAGGAAAAATCCAATCTAGGCAATATCTACACAGCCCAGCGGGTGCCCTGAGAATAATAAAACCCCTGCTGACAAGATTATAGGAGAATCCCTTCTTGAATGTGCGACACACTGTAATCCACACAGCAGTAAGAGGGGGCACTAGCTTCCCTGGGAGTCATAAAGGAGGATAGGTCACAGCTATTATTCCTTAATTAGGTGAAATCAGCATCACCTCTTACTATGGCATGCTGAATTAGGCAACTGCGTGTGGGAACCAAGCTCCAACTTCACAAACTCAGGCAAGTCACTCCTAGACATATCCTAGGGAAATGTATCCCAGCTGCCAACCCACCGGCCCAAGCTGGGAAACGGAACTAGACCTGGAAGAAAAAATGTCCAGCAAATGAATGGGATTTCGCTTAAGTTATACGCTGTCTTTGTACTGACAAGATTAACACCCAGAGTCTGAAAAGGAGCAATGTGGATTAAAGAAATGAAGCGCAGGTCACACCACCAGAGTCCTGAGGAAGTTAAGATGTTTTATTAGTACTATATCTCTTAACACATTGAAATGATACGGAGGTCCTACAACATACAATATAAATTGGTTCCAGGTCAGTTATAGTATGTTGAAACCATAACTCCATGGAAAACTAGTAATTATTTCCAAAATGTCCCCAAAATGAGGAAAAATAAAGCAGATACTAATCCAGATAAAGCAAGTCCTTACATACACTACTCTCAAAAAGTTAGGGATATTTGGCTTTTGGTTGAAATTTCAGGATAAACATAAAGGAGGACATGTCTTAAAACTGTCTTTGTCTAAGACTTTTCTTGTTGCCCATAGCAACCAATCTTGAGCGCCCCTTTCAATTTTTCATAGCACTATATGAAATGAAAGGGGAACGCTGATTGGTTGCTATGGGCAACAAGAAAAGTCTTAGACCAAGACAGTTTTCAGACATGTCCCCCAAAATTTCTTGAAATTTTATTTAAATGAACCAAATGAGACCACTTCTTATCTTTAGATGCACATGTCCAACTGTTCAATGTTTCAGTACTTTTTGCACAACTTGCTGATCTCTAAAAAGGACCTTAAGGGCAAAATTCAAAAACAGGTGTTTGATCCCTGAATCAGGGAAGTAGCCACTGAGCTAGAGTGCAAGGATTTGCAACAGAGATACAGAGAACTGGAAGATCCAGAAAGGCAAAGAAGGGGCTCCTTTGGTACATCATACACTGATGACTGCTCATTGTAAAAACCCTTCTGGAAAACCGGGTGATGAATACCAAAACCCAATTCTGGCAACAAAAGGGAGGTGAGGACAACCAAGTGTCAGTCAGCCTTTTCAAAAATACTTACATCGGGCCGTGTTCTGTGTCCTAATGCCTTACTCCACCCCAAACCAGGCATCATTGTCTTTAAGGGGCCAGGGTGCTTTCTTTACGTGGGCAAGGGGGACTAAGGTCCTCAATTTGTTCTGTGAAAGTCGAGTCACTCTGGGCATAAAAAAGGTCATCACGATGCTGGAGACGTCAAGGACAGCGCTATGCATCAGCCAGGTCAGGTATCCTTGCTGGTCATCTAGCACCAATACTTCCAAGTACTACCCAGGCCCCCTAATTAAACAGACTAGAATCCAATTGAACATCTGTCGGACCACCTCGATCATCGTATTCACTTTATGGATCCTCCCCAGGCACCCTCCAGCAGCTGTAAGATGAGTCAGCAGGCCCCTTGGGTACTTGTGAAATTTTTACCCAGGAAACATTGAGTCACTCCCAGCCCGTCTGTCTAGCCGCTGTCCGTGCTTTCACATGGCAGTAAATGTGGTCATAATAATGTGACTTGACTGTTAATGTTCCAAAATAATAAATTGTCTGTGTCTGGACATGTATGATTTTGGGTGCAAACTCAAAAATTAAATCTGTTTTTTTTTTTTTCCAGGTTGCAATGCATTAGAATTACTGCATGGCTTTTAATTGCTGCAATGTGTGTCGATCTTCAGATATCAAGATAAATATGATTCAAGATAAATAAGAATTGTGAGTGGTTGTCACAGGTGACAATAAGCCTTATGCAGGTATTACCTTTTAAGAAGTTAAAAAAGGATTTATCCGCAATGAACACAACACAGAATAATGTTATGCCAATGTGAGTGAAATATGATGCTCTTTTCCCTAAGGCTATGTTCACACGGGGTAATTTCGGTACGCATTTTGCGGCATATTTGCGCTCTAATACGGGCGATTCGCCTGAAAAAGTTTCCAAAGTTTCATAGAGAAATAGGGGTTACGCCTCCTCTCCCCGCTGTTAACCCGAGTTATGTATCGGGGAGGGGGGAAAAAAGTAAAATTGTCAATTACTTGCGGCGAAAACCGCTGGAGTCAAATGGAGTGGCGAGGGTTGCCTGCCCCCCCCCCCGCACCGGAAAAGTTCCGGTATTGGGCGTGGCTCCCGAAACACACGTGTACTGCGTGGAATTTTCTTTGGACTACCCTAAGCGAGAATTTACTCTTCTTCATAGTGAGTCGAATTTTTCCATATTTAAAGAGATTTTTTTTTTCACACAAAAAGGGGTAAAACCCCTTAATAGTCTCTGTCATTTTAATTATTTAAAAATATGTTTGAGGGTTTTCAGAGGCGTAACTTTCAGCTTTGGGCCCCAGTCCAAAAATCTTTTGCGGGCCCCCACCAAAACCCTTTTTCCTTTTTAATGCTAGTTTTTCCTTGTTGTAGGTGGCCATTTGGGCCCCTCAGCTTGGGCCCTTTTGCGATGCTACCTCTGAAACCCCCTTTAAGTACGCCCTTTGGGGTTTAAGCTACACTTTTCTGGGTGATCACTTGAGGGGCTGCAAAAAACCCAGCTTGAACTTTAACCCCTTAAGCCCAAAACCCCTGAAAATAGTTAATGACCAAATTTTTTTTAGTTTTTGCCCCCTTCGTTTAAAAGTTGTAAATTTTTTTTTTTTCAATGACGCGTTGTACTTTAGGGGGAATAGTTAAATTTTACTTATAAAAAATTGCAGTTTTTTTTTTTCTTTTTTTAAATTTTTTTTTTTTTTCTTTTTTGTTTTTTTTACCCCATTCATTTTCCATTTAAAAACTTGTTAGATTTAAATTCTACAGGTTTTTTATATTGGGATACCTAATATGTGTGGGTTTTTTTTTTGTGTGTAATTTGTGCCATTAAATTTTTTTTTTAAATATTTTTTTTTATTTTTTTTTAATTTTTTTATTTTTTTTAACACTTTTTATTTTGTTTTTTTACTCCTGAAGGAAAAGAACTGTTTTACATTTTTTTTAAAAAATTTGCGGGATCAGGCGGCTAGGAAGGGAAACTCTCCTTAAGGGAGGCCCCGCGGCTGTAGAGATTTGTTTTGCCTTTTCGCAAGGGCGCTGAGGGCTTCTCAGCCCTTTTCCCAAAATGCCTTGTGTTTTGCAGATGTAAGTAGAGGGCGAAAAGGGCCAAAACAAATCTTAACGCCGTTCGTTCGGTGCTCTCCTTAAGGGAGGATGTTTTTACTTTGACACGGGAGTGTTTGGACGCCATACAGGCATCCTAGTCCTGGTTTGGTACAAAGACGTTCTGGGGCTTTTCTGGGTCCCCAGGGGTGACCTGTGAGTGTTCCCTGGGCTCGGGTTGGGTCCCGGGGTGTTCCGATCAGAGACAGGCAGGGAAACCCTTTGATTGCGCTGCGGTAACGGGGGCCGCTGAAATCAAAGGGTTTAAACCCCTGGGTTGGGAGGTTTCCCCGCACCCCGGTGCTCCTGGAAGGGCTCGGGATCGGGGCTGGTTAGAACCCCGACCCCTCGCAGTTGCGGTGCCCGGGGGCGCCGCAAACCCCCCAATGTTTTGCACGACGCCAAAAGCTTGCGGGGCAGACGAACGCCCTGCCCGGGCTGAGCCAAAAGGGGCCGGTCGTTAAGGATTTTAAAGGGTTTTTCCACTATACTTTGTGGCTATTGATGGGTATCCCCATCAAATTCTGGGGGTGTGGGTCCCTTCGCAGGTCGCAAGCACCAAATGGCTCCCCATTTGAGCCAAACTTTGGGGGGCCCTTCCCAAAGATTTGTGAGTCCCAGAGATGGGATCCACATCTTTCAGACTTTGGTGGCATATCCTATCAATATGCCAGCAAAGCCTAAGGTGGGAACACCCCTTTAACTTTACATAAGAACCTAATACAGAGGCCCAGATGCCACACCATTATTTGCACATAAGATGGCTGCTGGCTTTTGCCCATAAAACCTGTGCTATTGTGGGTCTCTGGTTGGCTACACACTGCCCCAAAACCTAAAACCCCCCAGGAAAATTTACAGGGGACACCAGCAACTTGGCTACAATTTGTCTGGTGCTTCTATGGGTCCTTGCAACTGTCAGCCTGCTACCCTTGGGGGAATTATCTCCACTTTGTCATATCTGAAGGTCCATGACCACCAGGTGGTCCACAAAGTTCAAGTCCCTGTTTGTATGGCAAACAGAACAGTCTCTTTAAGAAAACCACTTTCATGCAAAGTAACTGGAATAGAAAAAGGACAATAAACCCATTTATCTTGTCACAAGCAATTATGTTTTTCTTCTTCACTACTCACATTTTTCTCTTAAACCAACTTGGTTATAATCTAACCGTTTATTCATTATTTTCCCTCTCTTACTGTCTGGGTGGTTGATGTGTTTGGCTAGCTCATATTTTAGACAGGGGCGTTGCTAGGGTCCTTAAAACACCTGGGGGTCAGCCCCTTTTTGTTTTTCCCGCCTCTTTGTGAACTGCGGTGTTTTTTTAAGAGAAAAAACCTTTTGGTTCCTGCATAATTTTCGAAAATCCCCACGATCCCCTCCATTCCCCCAGAGTCCTTACTAAAAATCCCAATGACAAATTTATTTTTTTTAAACTTCTCACCTTAAATGACAATACCCCCAAAAAATCACCAAATAATCCACCATCATTTGGGGCAAATTCGACAAGTGATTGTGACTAAAAAAAAACTCCACAAAACCCAAAACCCAAAATATTATATTAAGGCCAAATAATTTCCCCCAGCCCTGACCGAACGCGACCCCCACATGGTGTACACAGGCTCTGATTCAATACCACCGGGCCCTACAGTGACCGATGTGGTAGATACTAATTGTATGAGATCTGCGGGCATATAATGATTACCCCGCTGGGTTTCATTTTGTAACTCACCGGGGACGTCTTTTCTGATCGGGTCTTCACTTTCCCCTTTTCTTCTCCATCCGGTTCCACCCCTTTATGCTGATTGTCCCGGGGCCAAAAACTCGTCCTGAGGATTTGGAAAAAATATCGAATCCTCAATTTCCAGCAACCCCTTAATTTTGGTTTTAGCAGTCCCCGTTAGGGATATAGGGGATGAAGCGTAATTTTGGGGCCACAGGCAGGGATATGGGTGCCACAGGAGGTTTTAAAGGGGCATGAGGGAAAATATAGGGGACGGGAATATATAAGACACTGGAGTTTTTATATACTAGGGGCCTATTTTCACAATAAATATTTCAAATTATCCACACATATATATCATAAACATATATCCACAGGTATATATCATACATTTACCAACAATTTTCCACACATTTACATTACATTTTTCAAAACATTATTTAAAATATATAACCTCTATATGGGGCAAAGAGGCAGTATGGGGGCTACAGGAGGTATATGGGGGACAGGAGGTATATGGGGCACAGGGGTATAGGGGGCAAAGGCAGGATATAGGGGCACAGGCATCATAGGGGCCCACAGGCAGGGTAGGGGGCCCCAGGCAGGGATATGGGGCCACAGGGAGTATATGGGGGCCATAAGGGAGTATATGGGGGCCAAGGGAGGGATTATAGGGGTACAGGCGTAATAGGGGCACTGAGGCAGGTAAACGCTTAAAAATAAAAAAAGATTAATTACTACCTTTTCTCCCCCCGGGGGGCGCGTCCATCTCTTAGCCCGCGTCCTCCGGCGCTCCTGGGCGCAGGCCTATGATGCCTGTGCGCCCGGGCAGGGAGCGCGCGATGACGTGATGTCCCCCGACGCTGCTGGTGGGGCGCACGGGGGCCCCGGCGGGTCCCCCAAGCTGTGAGGGCCCGGCGCCTCGCGGTGTAGGACCTGCGGGTCCGACCTGTCTGCGGGGGGAGGGAGCGCTCGCTCCTTTCCCAGCAGAAGCCCTCAGCTGTGGTGGTTTCCCGCGGACCACATGCAGTGCAGAGCCCGTCGGGGGGCCCCGGCCCCGCGCGGTCGGAGCCCGGGGGCTGGGGCACAGGGGGTTTTATTCGGGGCCCGAGCCCTGAATAAAACAGCCTAGCGATGCCCCTGATTTTAGACATGCTGCCCAGAGCCGTCCTAACTGCATTATGGCCCCCCCCCCTCCCACACACCCCAAACAAAACTCACTTATGTCTGGCACCGGGGCCTGCAGCCTACAGGAAAATCGGCAGGGCAGGGAGCCCTTTGGCTCCTTCCACCATGGTTTTTAGCTGTTTTTACTCCTAAAAAAAAACACAAATAGTTAAAAAAGCAAAGCCCACCAAGACTCCAGGGTATGTTCCTTGTATTCCTGGGGACATTCAACACCCCCGGGGCCCCCATACTTTTGGGGGGGCCCCGGGCAACTGCCCCAGTGTGCCCAAAGGAAAAAAAATGGCCCGATGTGCCCGACCCGGACTGATATGTCTCTTGGGCTATGGTACTCCTCACACAACAGTTCCTCTGCCAGTCTCACAAGCCATTTGGCTTCTCTCAGTAATATATCCATGGCCTTACTGTGCACACTCACTAGCAAAATGAATCCACAGGTCCCATCTCTATCATGCCCCATCCATCATGTATCTACTTTGAACTCCAAATATTCCAAGCTCCCCTCAGGCACCACATCACTCACAGGCTTCTGCACCATGGTGGCTTTCCCCCTCCCCCCCTTATACTCTTCAAGTAGAGTCATAATTAAATTTGCACTTTATTTCGGGGTCGTGACATCCCGGAATGCTGTATTATCAATCCTTGTGTTCCCCATGATAAAAACAAAATTGGGGCATTTCTCTTGTAACCTGTGCGTTTTGTTATTACTCCTAGAAATGTTTTACTGAATTAGTCAGCTGGGTGTTACCACTCCAGTGCAAAGGGGTGTGTCCCTACAAAATTGCTCTGTCAGACTGATTTGGGCATGTCAGACTATCGGGGAAAAACCTAACTGGTAACACCCAGCTGACCGATTGGTAATGAATTTCTAGGACAAATAACAGGGGAACCATACAACACAGAGATTGAGCGAAATATGATCCAGAGTTGTTATTTCAGAAGGAATACTAATATTTATCAATGATATGATGTTGTAGCGTGTTACCTATAGAAATCAGCAGAAGGGTGAAGAAATCAGGCGCTACCTTTTAGAGGTTTAAATGTGTTTTTAAAGGGGAGTTTTCAAAAATCTAGCCCTTTGGCCCTGTAAAGGCGTTTAGGTCAAAAACTCACTCTTTTCCCATAGGTTACTATGGGGAAAAAAAAAGGGGGTTTTAGCCTAAACAGGTTCATACATGTGCCCCATGTCTGCAGTTGAGAGCTAGTATCATTAAATATACTCAGCCTCTAAAAGGTACCTGTGTCTAATCTGTTGCTTCTTAGCCAATTATCTTTGATTCTTCCTGTTTCCTGTCACTTTTTGTATTTTGCTACCTGAGGTTTGAGAAGTATTTTATGTTTTTTTACTCTGGTCTCCTTCTTGGTGATTATTTTGCCCCTCAGTTTGGTTACTATGCTCTCCTGGTATTTGGCTAGCCTGAGTACTCCTGTTTGTTCTGTGTTTTGTCCTGCATCCTCTGTTCTCCCTACTTTGTTCTTCCTACATCTCTCTGGTGAGGCATCCTGCTTTGCGGCAGGCTCTGGTGAAAACCTTGAGGAAACCTTGCACTCAGAGACTGTCTAAGTCATCAATTTTGTGTGGGTTATGTTTGTTCTGCCTTCTTTTTGCCTGTTTGGGGAATCGCTTGTCTGGCAATTCAATAACATCTATCAGGAGTGGCCACAGGTCTTCTTTAAATTGACCCTATGGGAAAAAAACATAGAATGCAGCTTTTTCTTAAAGAGCAGACTCTTATCCCTCCCTCAGTGTAATACTTAGACTAGGTTCACACGGTGTATTTGCAGGGCGTAATTACGCCCCGCAATTACGCCGTGTGGCCGGGGGCGGGAGCGGGGGCTCGGCACCTTCGCCGGCCCATAGACAATCATTACCAGCGGCGCGTATACCCGCTGGTAATTCACATGTCCTATCTCCCCCCCGCGGTCGTATCCCGCCGAGCAGGGAGAGGAGACGTATCCATATTTCTCTATGAGTAACTGTGGATTACCGTAATGACTAGGGACGTATTCAGCCGTAATTTGCCGCACGTCCGGCGCTATTACAGAACTGAAATAGGTCCAATTTTAAGCCGTGTGAACATAGCCTTTCTTTGCCCGATGTGGGGGTCCTCGTACAGGCACCTAAAAGTGTTATTTCCTGTGCAGGTTCCTATCCAGCTCAAAACAACTGCTGGTCAGGACCTTAAGGGGCCGTTCACACGGCTTATTCTGTGACTGATTCCATCTGTACTGCGCGCCGTATTTTGCGCTGCAGTACGGCTGGAATCCATCCCAGTCATTACGGTAATCCACAGTTCTCATAGAGAACTTTAAATGGATTACCGTCTCTCCTCGCTCGGCGAATAAGCCGAGGGGGGAGAGAGTGACATGGACAATATTTACGGCGTGTACGCGCCGTGAATAATGAGTGTCTATGGGGCCGGCGGGCTGCCGACTCCCCGCCCTGCCCCCCCTGCACGGCAGCCGGCGTAATTGCGGGGCGAAATCCGTCCCGCAATTACGTTGGCTTTAAGCCGTGTGAACTAGCCCTAGCTTGCAGCCATAGTAGAGTAGCCATCTGTGGATTTTCAGAAATGGGTACAGACAACTTTGTGTCGGGTGGGTCACTTTAAAAAATATACATTTACACCACCAGCTAATAAAAATATATTGTAAATTTGCTCTATGTGCATTTATGTATAACTAATTTATAACCCATCCCAGGACAGGGATTGCAATAGAAAATGCATTCACTTAGGGGCTGTGTTCTTGTTTTAGGACAATGGCTTCAATTTAAGTATTTATAAATATCCATCTGTCACACTGCTGAGTTCAGGACACACTGGAGTGAGTTTGGATGAGACAGCTTTTTTCCTCCCCGCACCTTGGTCCTGCTTACATCACACTGTGCATTCCTGTACAGCACTTCAATCTGGGTGCTGACTGTCATTGTAGAAGGTGGTGAGTGCATGGTGCAGCATTGCTCTCCCTCAATCCCCACCCTCTGGATAGTGAGTGTGGGCCACAGTGTCTTCTACATCAGTGTTCCTCACCTCCAGTCCTCCAGCCCCACCAACAAGTCATGTTTTCAGGATTTTCTTAGTATTGCACAGGTGATATAATTATTATCAGCACATTCTCTGATGTGTTGGGGGGGCCTTGAATACTGGAATTGAGGAACACTGATCTACAGTAGAAACAATTAGGTGTCAAGCCCCCCCCCTCCATTGGCCGAGATATATAAATGCCTTAAAGGGAATCGGTCGCCAATGTTTTTTTTTAAATCAAGATCCTGATACATTTTATTTTCTTCGGCGTTTTTATTTTCTGGTTGTAGATTTCTCAATTCAGTCGTCTGTATAAGATTATGGGGGCAGCCATCTTGCCTGCACTGCTTTAACAGCATATAGAGAGATACTTTACAGCAGCTTCATGCACATAGGAGCCTGTGAACAGAAGCAGACCCGTTTACTTCTATAGGAGAGTTTTGTAGGCATGCCCTGTGACCTGGGAAGAAGTCAATGGGCAGGGAGGAGGAGAGGGGGAGCTGTGAATTGTGGATCCTGTGTTTTCTATACACATTGGTGTCTCCTTTTAGTTTGACCCTTTTTGTGCTGATAATGAGTAGACTACTGAAAATCTCTCTCTACAGAACAGGAAGTGTCAGACTATTATTAGGCTAAGTCTAAAAAATATCAGCAGCACACTATATTAGAATACATGAGAAAAAAAACATTTCCAGCTATAAAAAAAAGAAAGTTTTTTGAGGGTTCTTAGTTTCACACTTTTGATCAAAACTGCTTAAACCCACTTCGACTTCAACAAAGACCTCAAATGCAGTGGATCCTACACTAATGTTTACACTGTTTATATTTCCTCTGTGACCTATCTAGACCACCTTTCAGAATGTGAGGCACCACTACTGAAGACACGCACTGATTTAAAAGCCTGAGAGGCTTCGTGGAGTGCAAAAAAACCAAGATGGAGGCAGCCATTTCCCCATATATACAATTCAAAAACAATATTTGGTTCAGCACATCCAAAACACCTCTTAAGAAAGTATACATGGGTGCACGCTGTTGTGGCTGTAATATACATACACTAAAAAATATTGTTTTTGTATTATTCGTCTTAGTGGCCAAAGTGAAAACTGCAGGACTAATAATTAAAAAATATTGAAAGTGATCTGGAAAATGTAAAAAAAATAACCAAAATTCCTAAAAAATGTGTTTAACATAAAAAGGTGAGTTAAACAAGAAGTCATTTTTTGATGACACATTAACGCAGGCATGTCAAATTCTTTTCCACTGAGGACCACAATGACATTATGGTTGCCCTCAAAGGATCTTTGTAGGATTGCGTCCTCCAGGGAAAGTGGAGAGCCAGTCCTTATGTGTTTGGAACTTGTCTCTGCTCGCTTGCTGTGTCTAAGCTTTTGTGGGCGACACAAAATGACATGGCGGTTCGGATTTGGCCTGCGGACCTTGAGTTTCACAAATATGCCATCTCACCCAACCACAAGATGGCAGTATTTTAGTTACAAACCGAAGCAGGGTACCCAAAGGCTAGGGTCTTCACACGGCGTTTTTGATGCATTTTTGATGCGTTTTTTGTAGAAGTGTACAGCATTAAAGGGGTTGTCTCACTACAAGGATTGCTGCTTTTTATGTTAAAGATCTTGCAAAATCAAATCACTTTTGCATAGATGTCCATTACCAGTGTTCTACCAATCCTAAATATCCCCTCTTATATGGTCTGCAGCAGCTCCTCAGGTCGCTATAGTTACAGACCTGTTTGATCTCTCCTGATAGGCTACTTATACTTTGTGCCGTAATAGGTGTAAGGTACTGATGCAGCTGGTAGCAGCATGGAGCTTCGGCTCATCACTCTCAGCTCAAAACTGAAGACCACATTCCTTTGAAATGTGAAACTACAATGTTATGAGTTTTAACCATATTGCTGGACAGCTATTACTGATGTTGATTTTTTCACAGGACTAAAGTGTATGTTGTCATTGTTGCATTTTACATACATTGTGCACGTTTAATGAAAAATAAAAGAATCTGCTAAAAATTATGTTGTATCACGCTTCTGTTTGAATAGAATGTAATCTCTCCTGATAGGCTGCCAGCACTGGTTGCTATAGCTACAGACCTGGCTTCTACTGCAGCCTAGTGGAAGCCAGTAAACACGCCCCTGAATTCAAAATGAAACCAAGAAAACAGATCTAAGGTAAGATGAATCAATGTCGTGAGACAACCCCTTTAATAGCTGTGCCTTTCTGAACAAAAAAACGCATCAAAAACACACCAAAAACGCATCATGTGAAAGCACCCTTAGGGTAAGTTCACACAGCATGTTTAATACAAATTTTTGGATACGTCCATCCGTGTTTTACATTGAAAGCAATGTAAAGCACACTGCACATTGTTAGATGCGTGTCTGGATCAATGCTTCGGACTCAAACACGCATCTAACAATGTGCAATGTGATTTACATTGCTTTCAATGTAAAACACACATTGGTGTTCAGAAGAGTGATCGCCGATGTGTGTTTCACATGGGTCTTTGTGAGGCGTCTTTCGGATCCGTTCAATTGTCATGTCATTTCTTGATCCGTTTTATGCATCAGGCGCCCTGTTCAAAACTATAGAGTGTGATCCTGCTTCAGCCAAAACACATCCAAATACACAGCATACTATGGGTACATCTTTGGATACGTTTTACGCAGCGTTTTTCAATCCATCTTTTGGATTGAAAAACGCTTGTGAACACACCCGTATACATATTGAACTGGACTATGTTTGGAATAAATGAAATCTAAATAGACAGTATGAGCCTCTTACATTGGACAATAGCAATACAGGACACCAGATGGCAGTAGCCTCAAACTCTGGACCATGCAACGAACAACCTCTGCCTTCCCTTCTAGCAGCCCCCCCACCCAGCATTTTTCAGGATGACAACACCTCTGAGTTTTATGACCATCATGAGAATTTACAACTAAGTCCTGTACTGATGTAATGAAATGTAATATATGCTGTGTAATGAATTATGAGATGTTATTTGGTTTCAGGATTTTATTACTCCAATCAGTTATGACCATATTTCCTTTTATATGAGAACTCACACTTTAAACATACCAGATGACCGTGTGATATTATAGAGAAACACCTAATGAAGTGGATTCCTGCAGCACAAAAGCAAGTTAAAAATAAACATTTTCATTTCGTCATGTCAATAGGCTGAGCCTGAGACAGCGGAGCCGTGATATCAAGGCGTCTTTAATTTGTAAAAAAAATGGAATTTATATTCTTGGGCTTTCTCAGGGGAAGGACTTTTTATCGGTCACAGAAAGTACATTTACATTATTGTAAAGGTCTTTGGCTTTGGGTGACTTTAGTTATGGAGCGGGATCATATTGACCGGCGATCAGTGATTTCTGCTGGACACCATGGTTTTATCTCATATATACAAAATCATAAGATGACGCTGAAGCCTCCAATGAAAATGTAGAAATAGATTAGACAGCAGTAACCCCAATATTGCTTTCCCCTCACAATGATGCAGGAAGACACGACATGAGATCTGATTAGTCCTGAAAATGTTCAAAAAAAATGCTGCAAAAATGGTCAGTGGATATTTTGGAGGCAAAGTGAACCGACCTGTGATTTCTTCTCCCCTGCAATTTGTTTCTATCTGATAGCAGGGAGTGAGGTCATCACACAGGTGGTGGCAGTAGTGTGAGAGCTTGTGTGTTATCTGATCTTTCAGATACAAAAGACAGTAATTACGCAACTGTTTACATTAGCCTCAGAAGCTTCCTCCGACCTCAGAGAAGGTAAGACCTGATGAGAATCTTTCTCACAGTCATCTGTCCAGCGTTTTCCTGGGCAACCATGAAGTAAAGATTGTGTTATATGGAAAGGGATATTTTTACACTTAGTTAATGTGTATGTGGCACTATTATATGAATATTTGTGTACTATGGTGAAACATGTTGTTAAGACACAGTATGGTAGGCTATCGTCCAACCGTTCATGTGTATGAATGTAAATGTAGGATATTTGTACATTGGTAAATGTTTTTTCCTATTGGGCACTATGCAGTATAGATGTGTCCCCCCGTGAGTTTGTAAATTGTTATTTTGAGCAGTACTGGTAATTTATATTTGTACACTGTGTCAACTGTTTTTTTGGGGCACTATTTTGTATGGTATTGTACTTTTGGGTTAACGTGTTTATTGGAGAGGTGTTGGCATGATAATTGGTACGCTGTATCAATGTGTTATTTAGTCCTATATGATATGGTTTTCTACACAAGTGTCTATTTATGTTCTTTTTTAACACTATGGGCGACATGTATGAAAACTTGCGCAGACTACACAGCCCGTATGCTCGTTTATGTTGTGTTGAAAACAGTCAAGATGTATGAATGTGTCCTCACAAGCACTTTAATGAACGTTTCATGTTGTGAGGACACATTTATGTGCCAAAAAATTTTCTCAGCCTGGGCCAAATGAAATTGGAATGGATTAGTCTAAACTTTCAGCATCACAATCTGTCAACACATAAATAAATATGTCTTATGAATCTGTGCAAAACTGTGAAACGTTTTGGGAAAGACCTTTTAAAAATATGTCAGATTGGACAGATCACTCCAGAAAACTGGCGCACTGTTTGTCACTTTTTATTATCCCAGTGTTAGTAAAAGAGGGTCCTGACAGAAACGCGCTCCATTACTAGTGCTGGAGCTTGTTGTCAGCCTGCTGTCTTTTTGTCACCCCAAGAGGCTGACACTAACCCCCTTTCACTATTACCACGGTAACCTAAAGCACCCAGGGGTATTCTGGGAAAGACCAAGTTACCATCAGAATGTTCGACCCTATAATATAATGTCTGCTTCTAGGGCGCTGCGGGCTGGTATTTTAAGTGGGAAGGACCCGTATTAATGGACCTTCCCATTTTGTTAGTATCAGTCTGCAGCTCGTCAGTTTAAACCTTTGCTGTTTATCGGAAAATGAACGGATTTTTTTTCTTAATGCTTATTTTATTCAAAATCATAATAATAAAAGAAAACACAACATGGGGTCCCTTCTTTTTTCATAACCAATCAAACTAATCTCGAAAGTTCTGCAGGCCTGATACTATCAGGATGGGAGATCATGATACTTGTCACTTCCCTTCCTAAAAATTCCACCTCGCAGCTACCCTCAGAAGCTGACCATCACATTAGAGGTCCGCTTCTGACGGTAACCCAGCTCGTCACAGTACCCCTCGTGCATTCGGTATTAGGGTAAGAGTTAGTGGTCAGCCTAGTGTCAGCTTAGTGTAAGCCTTGGGGTACAAAAAACACAGCCGTGCCTGATACCAAGCCCGAGCGATAGCAAAGGAGAGCAACTGTAAGCATCTCTTTTACTAACAAGTAGTTAATACAAAAGTGATAAACCAAACCAACACAAAACCACACATTTTAAATTTAAATAAACACTTCCACCACATTCCCCTCGTCGACAATTTTATGAACAAAATGGATCCAATGCTGGACTACATACTAAATCATGTATAGTTCATGAGTCCCCCAAAGGGAAAACCTGTTTAAAAAATGGAAATAAGAGAAAAAAACAGGACAGCATGACGGTGCTAAACTACATCCTCTGCAACCCTTGAAGATCATGCCTGTAGTAGATCACACAATCTCCAGAGGGTTGTTTCTCTGTTCCTCCCCCCCCACCAGGATATTGTTCCGGTAAGCTGTAGCCCCATACCACTTCTTCTGTCCCCCTAAACCTCCCACTGTTTATGCTGGTCTATGCCAGCACAATATAGAACCTTTCCACCCATAACCTCCATACTTCTTCACCCCCACCCATCACCCCAACGGGGGGTTTGCATAGTGATAGTGTTGGGAGAGATAGGTAGGGGATGGAAAATTGAGGATTCTAAGATATTTATTTGGCAAATTCTGCAGGGATGAGTTTTGTCGGAGATGTTATCATAGCATTCTGGGACCAGAAAGGGAAGAAAAAGGAAAGAGTTTGAAATTCCATTCATAACACGTCTCCTGTGAGTCCCTGATGTGGGGGTTATTTGCTTCTGTAGTACAATAAGTGCAATACTACAACGTCATTTGATGTAACCCCAAGGCTGTGTCTGCTCGCTCTAGTCTCCATCTGGCAGAGTTGTAGGCTATCTTGGCATTTGTATAGTGGCAGTGTAGACTTGTCCTTGATTGTAAAAGTGCAACCCTGTCTCAGACCCTGTGATTAAGGGTCACTCTGTGCCCCTTTAACTTTCTTGCTTGTGTTAATAGTGTTTATTTTGAAAAGTGGTCAGCTGTGTGACCAAGAGAAAATTTGGAGGTGGATATTGTTGTATTGGCTGGTGGGAAGAGGGCGGTGAATATAGTATGTGGGCTGGTGAGAGAGGGTGAATATTGTATGTGGCTGTGGATGGGGGGGGGGTAAGATACTGTAGATGGGAGGGAGGTTTTGAGTCAGGGCTGTTTTTTAATCCAAAGACCGCCCTGCTATGCTGTATCGATACTCTAAACTTTGTAAATGTGTTTTTGTGGGCACTTGTATGATAAACTCATAAAGCAACGTCATAAAAGAAACCCAAGCTAACCAAAAGCAGGTCCAAGAGAGCAGTGGCCCACATTTCCACAAATCTTCATCAGTTTTTTTTTTTTTTTTTTTTTTTTATTTTTTTTTTTTTTTTTTTTTTTTTTTTTTTTTTTTTTTGTGGGAGCTTTCAGTTAATTCTATGGCCAGAATTAAACGGGATATAGACGCAACCAAAAATTTGTACATCTATTTGCTTGTTGTGAAAAAACGATTTTTGTCTGTCAGATCCTAGGTTTTCACACACCTTAGAACTTTTAAATTGTCCTATCCAAAGGCGTTACATGTTTCTCTATGGTTTCTGCCAATTTTGCACGTATCTTTAAATAATCTTACGTCTATAGTTTCAGATTGGCGTGCCTAGGGCCTACCAACAAAAGTTCACTCTGGGGGCCCAGCCTACAGTCATATGAAACTATTACCCATGTGTTTTTAGGCATTAAGGACTCAGTAATTTTTTTTAGTTTTTCATCAACACATTCCAAGAGTTGCAACTTTTTTATTTTCTTCATTTTTACAGATTAATTTTTATTATGGGGTGCAGGAATTAAAAAAAATTACATAGTTTTTTGGCTTTCTCCATATGGCATGCACCATGCAATATAAATAACATAATTCAGTCTGGAAAATAAATATTTGATACACTGGAGATGTTGCAAATTTTCCTACCTACAAAGAATGGAGAGGTCTGTAATTTTACAGAATCTAAAAAAATCCAGAAAATCACATCGTATGATTTTTAAATAACTAATTTGCATTTTATTGCATAAAATAAGTATTTGATGCAATAGAAAAGCAGAACTTAATATTTGCTACAGAAACCTTTGTTTGCAATTACAGGGGTCAGGCGTTTCCTGTAGTCCTTGACCAAGTTTGCACACCCTGCAGCAGGGATTTTGACTGTCTCCTCCATACAGATCTTCTCCAGCTTCCTCCAAAGAGTTTCCATTGGATTCAGTCTGAGACGGCTTTGGCCACTCCCAGACTGAACATGCGTCTTATGGAGCCACTCCTTATTCCCTGTTGTGTGTTTTTGGTCATTGTCCTCTGAAGACCTCGCCATAGAAACCCACTCAATGCTCTTACTAAAGGGAAGGAGTTGTTACCCAAAATCTTGCGATACATGACGCCATCCATCCTCCTTACAATATGATCATCGCCTGTCCCCCTTTTGCAGAAAAGCACCCCCAAAGGAATGAGTTTCCACCCTCATGCTCCACGTTGGGATAATGTTCTTGGTTTGTACGCATATCGCCTCTCTTCTTCCAAAAGTCGAGGGGAGTCCGATACTAAAAAGTTCATTTGTGACCATATGACTTTCTCTCATCTATCCAGATAAGTCATTGGTGAACTTCAAACGGGCCTGCACATGAGCTGTGTAGCAGGGGAACTTATGTCCCCTGCAAATTTTTATCCATGAGGTAGTAGTGTTTTACTAAATGGTAATCTTGAGACTGGGTTCCAGCTCTATCAGTCATTGACCACAAGTCTCCCCGTGGAGTTTCTGGGCTGATTCCCTGAGCGATCCTCAAAATCGGGTTGAAAATCTTGCATAAACCCCCCTACATCAAAGACCAAAAAGATTGACAGTCTCTTGTGTTACTTCTATTCTAATAATTGTACCAACAGTTATTGCCTGCTCACCATGCTGCTTGCCTATTGTCCTGTAGCCCATCCCAGCTTTGTGCCGGGTCTGCAATTTTGTCCCTGTGTCCTTAGACAGCTTTTGGTCTCGCTTTGAGTGGATCGGTATTGTTTAGTACAGGTGTTTTTTTATACAGGTAATGATGCAGAGTAGGAGGGCTTTAAGAAAAACGAACAGGTTTTTTGAGAACCCAGAATTCTTGCTGTTGCTAGGTGATCAAATACTTATTCATGCAATAAAATGCAAATAAATTATGTAATAAATTATATTATGTGATTTTTGTGGATTTTTTTTTTTTCAGATTCGGTCACTTCACAGTTGAAGTGTACCTACATAAAAATTACAGACCTCTCCAGACTTCATAGATTGGGAAAAACGTGCAAATCGGCATGTGTCAAATACTTAGTTCCCCCACGTAAACTAATTTTCAAGTCATTTCAATTCGGTGAGACCATATATAATACCTATCTCATAGTTTACTCCTTTTGCACACAAAAGGTTGTTTATGTAAAAAACATAATTCCAAAAACTTTAAAACTTTTTTTTTGATAATTAGGACTCATCTTTTTTGAAGGTGTAGTTTTTATAAGCACCATATATTGACTTGACATGAAATTATATTTTGAAGTAGCAATAATACATAAATAAAAAATAAATCTGCTCAATTTTTGTTTTTGTTTTACACAATAAACACCTGGGCCAACTATATTGTAGAAACCATGTACAAAACACCATACGTAAGAAACCTACCCAAGTAATTTGGGACATTTTTTTATGCTTAAAGTAATATTTTATTGGATAGAATAAAGATCAATAATCGACACCACAATACCCAACAATGATTCCAGCAGCTCTTTCTAATGTAATATGGAAGGACGCACTTGTCAGACACACACAAAGACACAACCTGGTCCCAATCCTGTCCCTGTCTTTTGGGAACCCGACTCCTTAATAGATTGGACCCCAACCAAAGACTATAACTGCACAGCGCAAAAGTGCAACACAGGACAAACTAACACAGAACCTAAAACGTAAGTCGGGCAATCCAAGTCGGTAACGGAAACGGCAGTGAGGTCCAGATACATGAGACAAAGGGGTAACCAGGAGTCCCAAGCCAAAGGTCAAGAAACACAGAGAGTAACAAGAAAAGTGCAGCGAACTATAGGCAATGAACCAATATAGCAGGCAAGGCAGGAAAGAACAGAGATCTTATATAGGAACAGAAAAGGTAGAACTGAAAGCAACAGGCAGAAGGACATAAAAGACCTAGATAGAAGAAGAAAGTTGTCACTCAAAAAGGGAAAATTTTAACCAAGAGTGAGCTGGAAATTCCTGCCACGGCGTTGTCCAGAATCAATCAGCACCAGAACAGATAAACCCAGTTCACACAGTAATATGAAACGCAGTAATTAGGTAAAAAAACCATTGTTAAGTCTAGCGGCTATGGCCGGCGACCAGAGCCAAAAGCCCGGGGTGTTTCAGGCACAATCATAACAGCACTTTATCTGATTTAGTATCTCTTCATTTTCTTTAACCCCTTAAGACCCCGCGTTTTTTTGGGTGACCACGTTCGTTTTTCCCTCCTCGCCTTCTGAAAGCCATAACTTCTTTATTTTCCACCTACATAGACAAACATGAGGGCTTTTATTTTGCGGGACAAATGTACTTTCTAATGGTGTTTATTCACTATACTATAGAATATACTGGGAAACCGCCAAAAAATTCCAATGGGACAAATTGTGAAAAAAATGTCTTTTTCCGCCATGTTTGCGATATTTTGCTTTTTCGGCGTTCAATCTCGGTAAATATATGTGTTATCTTATTCTTCAGGTTTTACAGCATCCGGCAATACCAAAACAGTTGGTTTCCGTTATGTTTTGCGTACCAGTAAAAAAAATTTTTTCCCTTCCAAACATTTTCTTTTTTTTAAAATTTGCGCCACGGGCCATTTTGTGCGACCAATAATTTTTTTTGTACTAACCCCTAGGGACGTCAGTGGGGGGGGAATTTTTTTGCGGGCGAAGTGATTTTTTTTATCGCTCAGTTTGGAATCAGCGACTTTTTTGATCTTTTTTTATTCCCATTTTTTTTGGCCCAAAAATGCCCAAAAAAAAAAACGCAATTTTGGCATTTGAATTTTTTTTTCTTCTACGGTTTTTTAGCGTACGGGATAAATGTGTTAATTTTTATAGATGGGGATTTTTTTTCGGACGCGGCATCCCAAATAGGAAACTTTTTCTATTTTTTTTAATAATTTAAAATTTGTAAAATGGGGAAGGGGGGGGGATTTTAATTTTTAAAATCTTTTTTTGTACTTTAAAACTTTATTTTTTTTTTTAAAACTGTAACTTTGGGCCCCTGGGTATTTTGACCACTGGTCCCCGCGATTTTAAATAAAACCCTAATGCATTGCATAGGCAAGATTGGGTGTACAAGATGGGGGTTTCCCCCCCCTTCCCTGTTGGGGGACGGAAGTGGGGCAAACCCCCCGGGGTAATTTTCGGGAGCCTTCACAAGGCTCCCCCCACACCCTGGTGATGGGATATGTCCGTCACCGCACCGTTTCGTGCCGGCACCGATCGGCTTTAAATTTTCAGACGCCGGGGCCCCATCTTTCTGCGGCGCCTGATGGGAAAAAAAAAAAAACGGCCCAGGGGCGGAGCCACCCGGGGCCTGTTACTCCCGGGTGTTAGCGGGATTTGACGCTAACACCCCCCGGTTTGGGGGGGGGCGGAGCGATCCCCCTGCAAAGCCCCTTAGGGGCCCTGGGAAAACTCATAGCCCAAGTCGTTAAGGGGTTTTTAAACCCATTCCATTATGTTGGTGCATTTTTGGGCTTCTAACCCAATTACCATTTTTCCTAGAGTTATGTTTCAAAATACAATGGTCGTCCCGGAACCAATTAATACTGTTTTTAGGGAAAAATGTATAGTGATTTTGGGGGAAAATTTTTTTATTACAAACCTTTTTGATACCGGGGAACAACAGAAATAGGTTTGGTGTCCCTTTTAAAGGGTGAATTGTGGGTATTATGCTCCCTTCGGACATGCCAGCGGGTGGGGAGGTTGTAATCACTCTGAAAATGTAACATTAGATAAACTATTATATTACATGAATTTTTTTTGGTGAAAATGAAAACACGTCCCCTTCCTGCGTGTCCCGGGATATAAAACAACCTTTTGTTCCACGGTACAGGAAGAACAAGCTACTAATAGGGGTAAATTAGACATCTGGGATCTGAAGTCTCAATTCTAGATCCAAATTTTCTGTCATTATCTGGTTATGTTGCTTTTCCCATTGATCTCAATCTGCAGGTGTTTGAGCTGCATCCATTTGTACATTATGTATAGTTTTCATCTTTGTATATGTATCAGGGAATATGCTCTGAATCCGAGTTCCTGATATACACAATCGACAGTGGGGTCTGGTCTGTACAGTTATTGATGTCAGTGTGAATTAGTTATCCAGCATGTTCAATGGGCTATCTACCACCCACAGGGATGGCTCACTGACAGGTATTGGGTATGTGCTCGGGGCAATGCTGTTTTAGAAGCACATGTTTTTCCTGTCTAAATTACAATTTGCAATAGAAAAACATTCATGTGAATGTGCAGCCTGAGCTAGGTGGAGATGCATTAAGGATCCATGATTTGGAGAATAGCCCTTACAAAATAGTTTTGTCCCTCTTTGCTTCCTACATGACTGTGTGAGGTGTCAGACAGGTCTGTGTGTTGTAGCGGAGAGACATTAGCTTCAGAGATCTTACAAGCGTTACTCACAGCTCAATACTTATAGAACATTACACTGTTAACTCTTCTGATACAGCACAGTAAGGGGATGTCCACATGACGAGTAAAATTTACTTGTTGGAAACGAGTTCCATTCGTTTCTATGTGGTTTTGGACACGGATCCACATGTTCTAAGTTTTTTTATGGCATAAAAATGACCACCGAAAATATGCACTGTATAAACTACAGGAAAAATAGGTCTTTTACCAGCTAGATAAACAGCCAGTACCCAGAAACCTCTGACTGAGTCAGGGACCAGACTAAAGGACCATATTTGTTATTTTTTCTACGAATAGGTTCCGGGCAAGAGTGCCCTTTATCGGGGCGATCATCTTGCACTTTAGGGTAGGGGCGTTTTTTTATCATACAGCATGCCTGGGAGTTTTAGGAGAATTGATAGTGGGGGTTTTATTAAATTTTTTTAAGTTATTATTAATAAAAGTTATATTTTAGACATTACCTCTTTTTTCTATGTGGTTTTGTATAAACTACAACATGCATTTTCTATTGAGGTCAATTGGGATGGTTTATTTCTGGTTTTAGATGAGTATTTGAAGTCGGAACCCACGTGCATTCTGACTTTAAATACTTGATGTGTAGACAGAATCTTAGGGTGCATCAACCAACAGGTCTCACTCTCCGTGTTCCTCACATTTCAACTCAGGGAGGAACACTACCTTGCTTAACTCTCACGTAGCGAGTCTCTCTTTTACCCTGGCTATCATGATACCGCTCTCTCTTTCAGGAGAAGGATTCTCCCCATCTCCCTTCTGTGCCAACCTTCCAGTCATTCTGCAGGCTTTACTGGGTGCTTGATGCATTCTCTAGCCATCATAGCCCAAGTCCAGGTGTGGACTAGGCCACAGGGTAAAAGAGAAAACTCCCAGTGGGCCTGGCAGACCTAGACTTGCTTTTTAACTGCACATACATTCTTGTGAGAAGCAGAAAGGTAGATTAAAATAGGCAAAAAGCAAGAGGCATAGTATAAGGGTATGTTAACACAATGTATTGAGGCGCGTATAGTACGCGCCGCAGTACATCGTGTGTTTCGGGAGCTCGTACTAATACGCGTGTACTCCCGCGGCGCGGGGGGCCGGCATCCCGCTGGCCCAATAGACATGCATTACTCATGGCGCGTGTTTGCTCCAAATAATTGACTTGTCACTTATCTCCCCGTGTGTACAATACGATCGTATTGTACGAGCGGGGAGAGGAGGCGTAATCCATAGTTCTCTATGAGAGCTATGGATTACCGTAATTATGGGGCGCATTTCCCCACGTATTAAGCGCAGTACGCCATGAAATGCGCTCCAAAGTAAGCCGTGTGAACATACCCTAAGAAGCATGTACAGTAGCTGTAGGGATGGCCCAGAATTAACTCTAATGGTGGGCTCTATAACAAACTTCACTGGTGTGCCCATAGAATGAAATTCGACTGGTGGGCTCCAGACCCCATAGTCCTACACTGTCCAAACCTCCCTGTGGCCCTCCCCCCCTAGACTGCAGCAGATGTCACAACGCGTTCTTCTTTTTATCTCTTTATCTCTCTATCTTCACCATACCCCACTTTACTGTCTGTGCTTCTCCTCTCCTTCTCTTCCTCCCTTTTTCCTGTGAGAAGTTGTAAACCTGGTGTAAAGGACAGCCTGCCATTAAATGGGTATTCTCATCACAGCAAGTTCTGCTGTAAGGGCCAATTACTGTAAAATAAGCAATTTTCAAAAAGCATGTTATTTTAAAATATGTATGCTTTACCTAATACAGGCCTTTTTGAACTTTAAACTTGCTCTCTTGTCTCCATGGTTACAGACCACCACTGTGCGCTTTCAGTTGGTCCCAGTAATTCAGCAGGAATGCCACAGGAACTTATTCTCACACAGTCTTTGATAACGCTGCATTACTGGCAACATTTGAAAGCACACGGTGGTGGTCTGTAACCATGGAGACAAGTGAGTAAGTTGAAGGTTCAAAATGCCTATGTTAGGTAAAGCAAACATATATTTTAATAACATGCATTTTAAAAATTGCTAACTTTACAGTAATTGGATCTTCAGCAGCACTTGCTGTGATGGGAACAATGCTTTAAGCCACAGCCGGCTTGTGGTCAAGTAATCTCTTCCACATAGGAACTAAAAACTAAACTAGCTGTTGTAACTTACCTGCTCCCACATAAGGTACATTCACACAATTGATTTGGATGCTCAGAGCTGCCTCAGAATCTGTGTCCAATCTGATTGCAATCCGCCTTACATTGTTTTTAATGTAAAATCAGTGTAGTTGTGAATACAATGTTGATTTTCCTCAGCACTGATTTCTTTTTAGTACTGAAATTTTTCAATGCTGAAAAAGAATTGACATGTCAATTCTTGAGGTGGATTCCGTGCTGAATCCTTACCTCACATTATAGTATATAGGAGGCTGAAAATCTGCCTCTGAAAATCAGCATTAAATCCTTTTTACCACCCGCTGTTCTAAGGGAAACTTGGAACTCTTAGCGCCCCATTTTGATTACAGGTTAGTGTGATTATGTAATCACACCAGTCTGTATCAGTTGAAATGCGACTGGGCGGGGCACCGTGCAGGTGGAAGGGAATGGAGTTTCAGGGTGGGACACTAGAATAAACTTCTCTGGTGGGCCCTAAGCACCCACAATTTTACTCTGCCTGAGCTCAAGTAATCACTGGGGCTCAGTGGCTGCAGAAGCTGCTAGGTCTTATCAAGTTTTGGACTGGAAGGGCTTCTGTACCTGAAATATTGCTTGTTCATTTTGAGGCCTTTCTGACATATATTAGTGCATTTTACTACATAATACAATACAGAACTGTATTGTGCAGTGCACAATACCAAGTGAGCCACATATTTGTTTGTCTCACACATCAGTGTCACATGTCTGTCTGTCTGACACATTTGTCACAGTCTAACATATCATAGATAGACACATGGCTAAGTGGCTCCATCCATATCCCCCTATAGCCCCCATACAATATACGTTCCCCCCACCAGCCCAGATACAATATTCACCTCTAAGTTTTCCTTGGTTACGCACTTGCCACTAAAAAAATAAAATAAAATAAACATCACTATAAACACAATCAAGAAAGAAACTGAAGCTCTTAATCACAGGGTAAGGGACAGGTGCGCACTCACTTTTACAATCGGGAACAAGTGTACGCTGCCACTATACAAGCAATGATATTATCTACAATAATGACATACAGAGACTACATAGTGATAGCTACCAGCTCGGGTTCCCATCACATGACAGTGAATACAGCACTGATCCAACACAGCAGCAAAATAACCCCAGATATCTGGAATGCACAGGAGACATCTTATCTGATGAGTTGGTCTCTTCTCTCATGAGTTGTTCTCTTTTCTTCTCTATCCAATCCAGACCTCCATAATAACTTCTCCCGGCCACCACTCATCCTTGCAGAATTTACACACAAATATCTTAGAATCCTTACTTTTATGGCACCCCTTTACCTATTCCCACATCTGTACAAACTTCCCATGGGTGGGAGAGTGGGTACAGGCCCAAGCTTAGAGGCAAAGTCTCTTAGGATGCTGTGGGGGAGGGAGAGATGACTAAACACCTAGGGATGTGCTATGGCTCTCAGAATCATATGAACAGGAAGGTAGGCAAGGCCTCAGATAGGTAGGTAGGCAAAGCCTTAGGTAGGTAGATGAATGGGCAAGGCCTCAAGTAGCTAGGGAAGCCCTATTTAGGTACGTAGACCCCTGTTGGATAAGTTGGTAGGCCCTAGGTAGGTAGACCAACCTCAGGAAGGTTGTTGGATAGGCCAAAGGTAGGTAGGTTGGTAGGTCCAAGGTAGGTAGGTTGGTAGGCCACAGTTAGTTAGATAGGTAGGGCCTAAGTAGGAAGTTAGGCCACAGTTAAGTAGGCAGGTGATGGCTGGGCCCCAGGTATGTAGTTAGCCAGTAGATAGGCCTCAGTTAGGTAGGAATCAAGTGATATGTGGGCCCCAGGTAGGTAGATAGGCAGTAGGTAGGCCCCAGTTAGGTTGTTAGGGAGCCAGTAGGTGGGCCCCAGGTAGTTAGGTAGGCCCCAGTTAAGTAGGTATATAACCCCCAGGTAGATAAGTAGGCCTCAGTAAGGTATGTAGAAAGGCTCCAGTTATGCTGGTGGTAGGTGGGCCCCAGTTAGGTAGGTTTTAGGTGGGACCCAGGTAGGTAGGTGGTAAGTGAGTCTCAGATAGGTAGGTGGGCCTCAGGTAGGTAGGTGATACTGGATCCCCAGTTGGGTATGTTGTAGGTACGTGCGCCCCAAGTAGGTAGGTGATAGGTGGGCCCCAGGTAGATAGGTCATGGTAGACCCCAGTTTGGTAGGTTGTAGGTAGGTGGGCTCCAGGTAGGGAGTAGGTAGGTACTCATAGAAAATTAAGAACCTAAAGAACTCATGTCTCCTCCACTCCCCCAACACGAGGAGCAGCAGGCCAGCTTCAAGTGAAGCCCGGCGTAGGTAATGCAAAGATGTGAGGTCAACGTAAGACCTTAGGCTTACCAGGCTGAATAATGGAGCAGAGCGCCAGTGACAGCTTCAGGAATCAAGGATATTTGCCCTCCATTCCTGGGCCCAGCCTCTGTATGTTCAGGACAGATGGCATCCTGAGGCAGTATGCGGCGGAAGCTCCGCCACTGGAACTCTGGGCCCACCGGGGGTTTTGTTGACTTCTGGTGTTCCAGTCCGAGCTTTGTCTTATCAGACCAAGATCAACTCTGCAGTGACTCTAGGGGGTGTATTTCCCCTATAACTGGGGCTAAAATATCAGCCCCAGTTACACGGGAAATCAGCAAAAAAAAAAAAAATTTTTGTAAAAAATGCCTCTCAAAGGTTTTTTTTCTGACTTTATGGGAATCCCATTATGTAATAATGCAATAATTCAAATAAAAAACACAAAATTGACCACCCAATTTTTAGCCCCACACCTGACAACCCAAGACTTTGTCACCTGTATATTAATATTTGTAACAGAAAAGTTGCGACAATCTTTTTCTTCTTGTATACTACGAATTACAACCTGTTCTCACATTCTCTAGTAGCTCAGTGTGTTATTAGGTTCATTCCCAAGTGAAAGGTCACCGGTTCATATAGAGGAGCAACCATGAAGAAGAATTCCCAAGAAAAGAGAAACCACAACAACCAGCTCATCGATAGCGTCTCTTGGACAAAAAAAATGGCATACTTCATCATGTGAGGCCATGACAGCTGGAAGAATATGAAATGAAGCCTGTCCATTCAAAAGCCAAGAGGTGACGTCCAGGCAAAATATCAGCGTCAACAAGTCGCCTCATCACAAACTCCATCAGTTCTGGCGCGATAAACCCAACAGTGGAGGTGGCTTGTGTGCTTCATCATAGTGAGCTCACAGACATCCATGCAAGCACCATGTGACACGCATTACACAAATCTGGAATGATGGCCCGAAAAAAGGTGAAGAAGCCTCAGCTTCAATATAGTCATAAGAAGTGTCGGCACAAGTTTGCAAAAAAGTATGTCAAGTGGAAGATTGGAAACAGGTGATTTGGAGCAATGAGATGAAAGTCAATAGATTGGGCTGTGATGGGTCAAAATGGGTCTGTAAGAATCAAGGTAAAAGGAGGGTAACGGATCGAGAAATTGAAGGAACTGTCAAGTCCGGTGGAAGAAGTCTGATGATATGGGGCTGTTTCACAGCCAAAGGTGTTGGATACTTGATCAGGATCGATGGTGATCTCAATGCTGAGCTATATGTGAGCATCCTACAAGACCAGGAAACTATAGGCCAGTAAGCTTAACCTCTGTTGTAGGTAAAATGTTTGAAGGTTTTCTCAGATATGCTATCCAGGAGAATCTCACTGAAAATAAATGTATAACGCCGTTCCAGCATGGGTTCATGAAGGATCGGTCCTGTCAGACTAATCTCATCAGCTTCTATGAGGAAGTCAGTGCTAGACTGGATCGGGGTGAGGCACTGGATGTCATATATCTAGATTTTTCTAAAGCATTTGATATGGTGCCACATAAAAGGTTGGTAAATAAAATGAGAATGCTTGGACTGGGGGAAAATGTGTGCAAGTGGATAAGTAACTGGCTCACTGATAGAAAACAAAGGGTAGTAATTAACGGTACATACTCAGACTGGATCGCTGTTACTAGTGGGGTACCACAAGGGTCAGTATTGGGCCCTATCCTCTTTAACATTTTCATTAATGTTCTTACACAGGGAATACACAGTAGAATATCGATCTTTGCAGACGATACTAAGCTCTGTAAAGTAATCAACACAATAGTGGATAATATGTTATTACAAAGGGATCTGGATAAGTTGGAGAACTGGGCAGGGAAATGGCAGATGAGGTTTAACACTGATAAATGCAAGGTTATGCACATGGGGAAGAGAAATCCATTACATGATTACATGTTAAATGGAAAAACACTGGGTAAAAGTGACATGGAGAAGGACTTGGGAATCCTGGTGGACAGTAAACTTAATTGTAGCAGCCAGTGTCAGGCAGCAGCAGCCAAAGCAAATATGATCATGGGGTGCATTAAAAGGGGCATAGATGCACATGATGAGAACATTATTCTCCCATTATACAAGTCACTGGTTAGACCACACATGGAATATTGTGTACAGTTTTGGGCACCAGTGCACAGGAAAGACATTGTAGAGCTTGAACAGGTACAAAGGCAGGCAACAAAAATAATAAAAGGACTGGGTGGACTACAATACCCAGAAAGATTAGCAAGATTAGGGTTATTTAGTTTAGAGAAAAGAAGGCTTCCGGGGGGACATAATAAATATGTTTAAATACATCAAAGGTCAATATAGAGATCTCTCCCAAGATTTATTTATACACAGGGCTGTATCTAGAACAAGGGGCATCCTTTACGTCTTGAGGAACGAAAGTTTCTACATACACATAGAAAGGGATTCTTTACTGTAAGAGCAGTGAGACTATGGAATTCTCTGCCAGAGGGACTTGTCATGGTGAATTCAATAACCGAGTTCAAAAAGGGTTTGGATGCATTTCTGGAGCGTAATAATATAACAAGTTACAGTGACTAGGATTCAGGAGAGGGGTCATTGATCCAGGGATTTTCTGATTGCCAGATTGGAGTCAGGAAGGAATTTTTCCCTAAATGAGGACAATTGGCTTCTACCTCATTGGGGTTTTTGCCTTCCTCTGGATCAACACCTTAGCACAACAGGCTGAACTAGATGGACGACGTGTCTTTTTTTAGCCTTACAAACTATGAAACTATGAAACTATAAGACGAGTTGCATCATATATTCGAGTATTATGGGTATGAAAAGGACGACATTGTGTTCCAGCAGAGCAATGACCCGAAGCAGACGTCAAAGTTGGAGAAGGAATGGTTCAATGACAATGAAGTAGAGTTGTTGGATTGGCCCCCACAGTTCCCAGACGTAAATTTGGTTCAAAAAGTGGGGGAACCAATTTTCCATCCCCTCTCCTCCCTTTCTTTCCCTCCCTCCCTCCCTTCCTCCCTTTCTCCCCTCTTTTTTGATCTTACCAAATGGCTACAATGAAACAAAGAGTGAAAAATGTAAAGGGGTCTGAATACTTTCCGTATCCGCTGTACAGTATATACAAATACACATACCCTACTCACATGCACACCTAGCCCCCTTGTCCCCTCCTTACCTGTCTCCTGTAGTCTGGTTCAATCGGCAGATTCTTCCTCCCACTACCGACAGGGAAGGCAAGGGGCCACTGACTCATTTGGCAGGAGCTTCTCTTCTTCTCTGATTAGGGCTGAGCATAGGGGTAGTGGTATATGAGGGGAGGGAAAGATACCTACACAGCCCCAGATACAGAGTATGCTGGACTTTGAGCGGTGTTCTGATTGGTGACACAGCCCCTCCTGACTCCTGCACTACCAATCAGCGCTGCTCTCACTCTGCACTGACACTTGAGGCTGCTACCTACTCTGTCCCCCCAAGGTGCACAAAAATATAGGAGGCAAAAGGTTAACTTCTTCCTCCTCTGTGCTTTGCCCTCCCCCACTTACCGTATTCTCATGCTTTCATATGGATTTCTTTTTGAAGTGGCTAAAAAGTAGGGAGGACCGTCCCCCACCCAGAAAAAAGAGGGGGGACCAGTCCTCTCCATCCCACTCTGAAAATCCACCTATGCCCAGACCTCAAGGGTTGAAGAAAAAGCTGTACTCATACCCAAGTGAATCAACCAGTATGCACCAACACTTGGAATGGGTAGAAGAGATCTAGGATTAGGTTTTGATTGAGCATGCTTGAATCTGATAGAGAGCATACCAGAAGGATTCGGGCAGTCTTAAAAGCCAAAGATGGATTTACAAAATATTAACAAAAAAATAAAACTCGAAATTTAGATTCCTAGGAGCAAAACAGTAACAGTGCAGTTACATGACAAAAATATGCATAGCTCAGTATATGCAAAATAGTTACAAGTCAAATGTATGTATGAGATAGCCAAGATCATTGTCTACAAAATGATGGTAGCCTCAAGTTCAAAGCTGTAGTGGATGGTGAGATACGGAGTCTGAGAGTCAAAAGTTCAATACATTGTTACCATTTTACTTGTCAGTGTGTGTACCTGCATGTGTAGATATGTTCCTAGGTTTATGTATGTACCTCCTGGGTGTATGTATGTGCCAGTGAGCAATGTTCAGTCCATCATCTGTAAGTCGAAGGAGAATGGCATAACTGCTAACCTAATAAGACATGGCCATCCACCTACACTGACAGTCCAGATAAGGAGAGCACTAATTAGAGAAGCAACCAAGAGGTCCAGGGTCACTATGGAGGAGCTGCAGAGATCCACAGCTCAGGGCTCAGGTGAGAGAATCTGTCCACAGGTCAACTATTAGTCGTGTACGCTACTAATCTGACCTTTATGGAAGAATGGCAAAAAAAAAAGCTGTTTGTGAAATCAAGCCATTAGAAGTCCAGTTTGCAAAAATCTATGTAGAGGACACATCAAGCATGTGAAAGAAGTTGCTCTGGTCACATGAAAGCCATCACCCTGTACAAACAATCTTCACTGTGAAACATGGTGGTGGCAGCATCATGCTGGGGGGAGGCTTTGCTTCAGCAGGGACTGGGAAGTTGCTCAGCATTGATGGTAGGATGGATGGAGTTGAATACAGGGCAAATCATATTCATGTGCTACAATGGGCCAGTCAAAGTCCAGACCTTAATCCCATATTGGGCTCTAAAATCTTAATTCTCCATAATTGAAAAAAAAATGTTATAAAAGCAAAAGGCTGAAAAACCCCCCCCCCCCCCCCAAACCAACACACCCCCCCCCCCCCCCCCCCACCAACCCCCCACTGAACAAGCAATGTTTGCAGATCCAAGCTGGGGAGTGAAGGGTGCGAGCAAGGCGACCTACAAACGTGGCTCTGTTACACCAGTTCTGTTAGAAGGAATGGGCCAAAATTCCTACCAATTATTGTGAAAAGCTTATGGAAGGATATCCAAGACGTTTGACCCAAGTCATACAGTTTAAGGGCAATGCTAACAAATACTAATGAAATGTATGTTAACTTTTGACTTTGCAAAAAGTAATAAAAATGACTTAATTCTCTCTCTCATTATTCTGGCATTTGGCAAATATAAATAATTTTGGTTCCTAATTGACCTAAAACAGGTAAGGATTATTCTGATTTCATGTCAGATAGTGAGAAAAACATGCAAATGTGTCTTTTTATATAGTGTATGTAAACTTCAGGTTTCAATGCCTGTATGTATTCATGTGTCTGTGTATGTGAATATACTGTATATACATGGGCGTATATATGCGCCTGTGTATATGTATATGCCATTATGTGTATGTACCTGGGTGTATATATGGGCCTGGGTGTATGTATTTACCTGCATGTGTATATACAGTAGAGAAAAATAAGTTTTTGATACACTGGTAATTTTGCAAGTTTTCCCTCCTACAAAGAATGGAGAGATCTGTGAGAGATAAGATTTAAATAAAAATCCAGAAAATCACATTGTTTGAATAAGTATTAGAAACAAAAGAAAAACAGAACTTAATATTTGGTACAGAAACCTTCATTTGCCATTACAAAGGTCAGATGTTTCCTGTGGTTTTTGACCAAGTTTGCACACACCGCAGCAGGGATTTTGGCCCACTCTTCAATACAGATCTTCTCCAGATCTTTCAGGTTTCGGGGCTGTCGCTGGGCTACATTCCAGAGCCATTTCTTAGTTGCCCTGGCTGTGTGTTTCAGATCATTGTCATACTGGAAGACCCAGCCACGACCCATCTTCAATGCTTTTACTGAGGAAAGGAGGTTGTTGGCCAAAATCTCGCGATACATTGCCCCATCCATCCTCCCTTCAATACGGTGCAGTTGTCCTGTCTCCTTTGCAGAAAAGCCCCTCCAGAGAATGATGTTTCTACCTCCATGCTTCACATTTGGGGTGGTGTTATCGGGGTTGTACTTATCCATCTTCTTCCTCCAAACATGGCGAGTGGAGTTGATACAGAAAAGTTCTATTTTGGTCTCATCTGACCACATGACCTTCTTCCATGCCTCCTGTGGATCAGCCAGATAGTTATTGGGGAACTTCAAACGGGCCTGGACATGTGCTGGCATGAGCAAGGGGACCATGCGTGCTCTGCAGGATTTTAATCCATGTCAGCGTTGTGTGTTACTATCAGTTATCTTTTAGACTGTGGTCCCAGCTCTATACAGGTCATTGACTAATTTCTCTTGAGTAGTTCTGGGCTGATTCCAGACCTTTCTCAGAATCATCCTTGCCCCACAAGGCGAGATCTTGCATAGAGCCCCAGACTAAGGAAACCTGACAATCATCTTGTGTTTCTTCCATTTTCTAATAATTGCGCCAACAGTTGTTTGCCTATTGTCCTGTAGTCCTGCACCTTGGGCATTCAATCATTTTCTCCACATACAACATTGAGCCTTTCCGTACTGGGTTCTCTCTCACCAGCAATATATCAGTAATATACCACACGCAGGCTGCTTACTTTAAGGGAATGTGTAATCAAAAAATGACTTATTGTTTAACTCACATTTTTATGTTAAACACATTTTGTAGGAATTTTTGGTTATGTTTTTTTTAATTTTCCATATCACTTTCAGTATTTTTTTAATAATTCTTAAGTCCTGCAGTTTTCACTTTGGCCACTAAGCCTAATAATCGTCTGACACTTCCTGCTCTGTTTAGAGAGCTTTTCAGCAGTGTGTTCATTATCAGTTAAAGCAGGGTCAAACTGAAAGGAGACACCATTATGTACAGATAACACAGAATCCACCAGTCACAAGAGGAGATGTCACAGCTCCCCCTCACCCCTCCCTTCACAGTGAAAACTCTCCTATAGACGTCTATGGGACAGAAACTGTCTTAAGAATCCTATGGGCATGAAGCTGCTGTAAAGTATCTCTCTGACTGCTGTTAAAGCAGTGCAAGCAATAATATCTTTCCCACAATCATATACATAGACGGCCGAATAGAGAAATCTACAGTCGGGAAATAAAAATGGCTGAGAGGAAAAGAATATGGATCAGGATCTTGATTTAATAAGTAAAAAAAATTGCCAACATATTCCCTTTAAAGTGCATTATTTTATCAAGTTTAAGTAATACTATTTCCTTTTTTTCAATAATATGACATATAGAATGTCCAATTTTCTGTTGTTTGTTGTACCGTTTGTTACAAAAATAGGGGACTGCTTTTATGTGGAATCCTCTGATTGTCCATATTTCACAAAAAGTCCAGAGCTGTCAGCTTATTCAAGGCTGAACTTGGCAGCATTTGGACATTTCTGAAGTGAGCAAGGAAGCAGCCTGTGTGTGGTAAATTACTATTGTCCTGTAGCCCATCCCAGCCTTCTGCAGGTCTACAATTTGGTCCCTGGTGTCCTTAGACAGCTGTTTGGTTTCGGCCATGGTGGAGAGGTTGTAGTGTGATTGAGTGTGTGGACAGGTGTCTTCTATAGAGGTAACAAGTTCAAACAGGGGCAATTAATACAGGTAATGAGTGCAGAGTAGGAGGGCTTCTTATAGAAAAACTAACAGGTCTGTGAGAGCCAGAATTCCTGCTGGTTCATAGGTGATCAACCATTTATTTCATGCATAAAATGCAAATGAACTATTTAAAAATCATAATGTGAATTTCTGGATTTTTTTTAGATTCTTCTTAGACAGTTGAAGGGTAGCTACTAATTATAGACCTCTTTTTACTGTGTAAGTAAAAGATTAAGACAGAACTAAACATTTTGGCCAGTGAGAACAATTAGGCAGTAATTTCCTATAACAGATGTACATATACGTGTATGTTTGTACATTTCTGGTTTTACCATGGTTTCCTATAATCCGAGCAAAACTGCAACATTTTTGCCACAATTTCGGAAAACTGTGGCACAAAATAAGATTCTCTTCTATATGTATGGAGCTCATGGGATGTTACTACTGCCTCAGTGATTAGTAAAGATTAGTCAAAGGAGAACATTATCACTTTATTTTGCAATGCCTCTGTGTAGCCAAAGACATTTATTACTGTATTTGTACTGGTTTTGGAAATTGTGCTAGGTGTTTAGAAAAAATTTCTCTCTCTATTCTATGCTTTGAAAAATAAAAATAAAATTATGGAAAATGTCCGTGAAGAATACATAAGGGCAGATTTACCTAAAGTGTCATTCATATAAAATTTATAAGTGTGCTGGAATAAGATGCAACAAATTTATTAAGTGGTCACACCAAGTCACATCTGTAGCTGTAGCTGTATGTCCACCACAATGTGAAACTTCTGCAATTTACACTAATATCTGATTTTAATTATAGTAAATCGTAAAGGGGATTTGCCAAGAAGTGAGTTCCTCACCTAACAGGCTGATACTCCCCTCTTGAGGCTTGATAAAGGGGCGTTGTTTTTCTGTGTTTAAAAAAACAGTACCTCCTTTGTGATGTCATCACACCACCTCCCATGCACGCTCCTGATATTCAGTCTCTGTACTTGAGCAAACATGTTATTTGGCTAATCCACAGGGGATAACTGTATTGTGCACAAACTCTACAGGTTTTGTTTTCTCCCTCTTATCAGCTCAGGAGAGAAGATCAGCTCCGAGCAGGCGGCTTTCTTTCATTTGTTCAGGAACTGTTGCAGGGAGAGTGGGGGGGAGGGCTGAGCAGGGAGCCAGGGAGGGTCTGCATGTTTACTCAGATAATTACATTACAACCAGTGGATATACAAAAGACACAGGATCTTTTTACCCCAGTCCCTTCAAAGTTTGTTCATGTTCCCTGCCATCAGATAAGAGGTGCAAACAACACAAGCACGACCAGGTCAGCTCCTGTCAGCTCCTGGTCGTGTCTAGTGTAAACAGTCAGGAAGGCTGTAGCTCTCACAGGCTTCACTTTTTTAATGACATATATTTAGAAAAGTGATTAAATACCCATTTTGGAGGATCCTACGTCAACATTAGATCGTGGCAAAACCCCTTTAAAGGTGTAGTCTCACCATGCTGTTTCACAGAGCCGCAGGCAACTTCGGATTCATACTTCCGCACTCTTCCTATTTAGGCTGTGGGGGGTTCTATAGCAGGGAGTAGCAAATCAGCTCCATATTTCCAGCTCTTAAAATTGCACTGATATGAGTGCAGGAAATGTAACCTATAGTGCAGAAGGCAACAGAGCTCAAAGTAAATCAAAAGTAATTAATCTCCTTTGTTCGAGTGACATTCTCTGTTCTCAAACTGCAGTCTTTCCTGGTGACGTCCTTCCTTGCTCTCTGTCTGATCAGGAAGAAAGCAGGATGGTAACCAAAGAAACCTATGTGCCCTCAGAGCAGATAATATCTCTCTCATCTCCTGACCAATGTAAAATATAAAGAGGAATGTATTTGGAAAAAAGTCTTCATTTAACGTTCCCAACATGTTGAAAGATAATCTTTGCCGTGATACAAACCCTTTAAGACTGTGAATACCCTGCCCCCTTGACTAATCCCCATCCCCTTGTTCTTTACTTTTACAAAATGATGAGTAAGGTGCGAAAACATTAAGACTTTTTAACATTTTTGTGCAGATGTAATTTGCTTCTTTTTGATGCCCAAAAACTGATGTACAAAGCTATTGACTTAAAGAGGTTGTCTTATCTCAAAGTTTCATAGGATGCATGAATGAAATAATGCTGCTTTGCTCTGTCACTTCCTGGTCAAGCTGTCTGTAATTAGCATATGATCTCTGTTTATCAGTCTAGATTAAATAAATTACCTTCTCTGAGGCCTGGAGAAGCTTCTGAGCTAATGTAATTACAGTCTTTTGTCTGAAAGATCAGATAACACACAAGCTCTCACTGCTGGCAACAACCTGTGTGATGATGTCACTCCCTGCTATCAGATAGAACAAACAGCAGGGGAGAATCAGTACACAGGTCGGTCACTTGAGAAACTAGAAAACCCTCAGAAGGTGATAAAATCATTTGTAGCTCCTTAACAAAAAAAGATGAACAAATCAATATATTTGGAAAACGTCTTCATTTAGTGTTCCCTACATTTTGAATTTTTGTAGTGAGACAACCCCTTTAACTCCATAGTTTGGATATTTGCGACAAGTTTATTAAGTTAAAAGAAAATAGTGTACTTTTTATGCAAATGTATGCCTTCTGTTGAAACATTTGGCACTCCATGCCTCTGATGAAGCGCCTGTGAAAGAAGGTGCGAAACGCGTTAGGCTTTTAAGGTTGTTTTAATCAAGCGAAGGATAAACCCTTTGCTTTTTTAGACAATAAACAGTTTTCCTTCCCCAAAACCTCTGGCGTCCTTGATTCCACGTGCGCCGGGATCCGCCATTTTGTCTATAGATAGCTCTTTAGTAGTAGAAGTAGTTAAAGGGGTTATCTCCCTACATTGATTCATCTTATCTCAGTCCTGTTTTCTTGGTTTCATTTTGAATTCAGGGGCGTGTTTACTGGCTTCCATTAGGCTTCAGTAGAAGCCAGGCCTGTAGCTATAGCAACCAGTGCTGGCAGCCTATCAGGAGAGATCAAACAGGTCTGTAGCTATAGCGACCTGAGGAGCTGATGCAGCCCATACAAGAGGGGATATCTAGGAATAGGTAGGGTAATGTTAATGGACATATATTGCAAAGTGACTTGTTTCTGCAAGATCTTTAACAGAAAATCCAATCCTTGTAGTGAGACAACCCCTTTAAAGAGGACCTGCTGGCTCTCCTAAAACATCTGACTTGATAAGAATCTAGAGCATTTTTTTTAGACTGCATTGTGTTTTCCCTTAATTATTGTAACTTCCAATGGCTTACAGGATATAGTATCTCAGGCAGGAGAAAATGCTCATTAACAGATAGAATTAATATGTTTTACATCTTGTCACTGCAGAGACTGCACAGTGTAAACTGTAACTAATGAGATCATTTCACCTCTTCAGCTTTTCTCTTGTATTGTAAACACTGGAGAGCTTCATATACGGCCATTACAACAAGCTTCAGGTTTTAATAATACATTTGTATTACATGCCAGCTGAAACAACACAGAGAACAGAGGGGTTAATACGTGGTGTACTTACCAGTAAATTGCGGCTATTTCCTCATTGCAGTCAGCTTGTAAAGTCATGCCAGAGTTCTTACTTTGAGCTGATCCATATAATTACATTATGCTTTTGTAGCTGGGAGGAAACTGTAGCAATAAACAGCTGCAATATGTAGGAGAAAATGTTATTAGAGCCATATACAACAAATCTATGTCTTATCTATCTATCTATCTATCTATCTATCTATCTATCTATCTATCTATCTATCTATCTATCTATCTATCTATCTATCTGTCTCTTTACCTTATTACCTATCTCATATCTATTTATTTATCTGTCTATCTACCTATTCATCTTATTATCTCTTTATCTATCTCATATTTACCTATCTCATTATCTAGCGCAAAAAAAAAGTAGCACTAAAAATTCAATAGATAAATGTGGTGTACTAGCAACATTGAGCCTAGTCCCGGGCTCAATACTTAGATAACAAAGGAAAAAATTGAAGCACTCAACCAGGTAACAAGTGACAAGGGGAAATAAAAGCGCATTTTTTTCACTCATTACCTGGTTGAGTGCTGTCCTGTCGCCCATCCCAGCCTTGTGCAGGTCTAAAATTTTGTCCCTGGTGTCTTAGACAGTATTTAGGTCTTGGACATGGTGGAGAGGTTGGAGTGTGATTGATTGAGTGTGTGGACAGGTGTCTTTTATACAGCTAATGAGTTGAAACAGTTGTAGTTAATACAGATAATGAGTGCAGGTCTGTGAGAGCCAGAACTCTTGCTGATTGGTCAGTGATCAAATACTTATTTCATGAAATAAAATGCAAATTAATAATTTAAAAATTGTACAATGTGATTTTCTGGATTTTTTTAGATTCTGTCTCTCCTAGTTGAAGTGTATCTACGATAAAAATTACAGACCTCTCCATTCATAGGTGGAAAAACTAGCAAAATTGCCAGTATATCAAGTACTTACAGTATTTTGCCCACTCTATCTATCTATCTATCTATCTATCTATCTATCTATCTATCTATCTATCTATCTATCTATCTATCTATCTATCTATCTATCTATCTAGAAAAATAGAGAAATAGCAGCACTCAAAAATTAAATAATCTATTGGGTGCCTGCAATGTTCGACTTACGTCACAAGTCCTCATACATAGAACAAGAAAGACTCTTGGGAGTCGAAACGTTGCTCTGCTGACATGCTGGAATAAACACCGTTTGATTTATTCACCGCATTCTGTAGTTCTGCATTTTTTTTTGTTATGTCTATCTATCTATCATCTATCTATCTATCTATCTATCTATCTATCTATCTATCTATCTATCTATCTATCTATCTATCTATCTATTATCTCATCTATTTACCTATTTTATTATCTATATATCTACCTACCTATCCATCTTATTATCTATTTATCTATCTCACTATCTTTCTCTTACTATTATTATCTGTCTATCTTATCTATCTCGTATATATTTATCTTTCTTATTATTTTTCTACCTTAAATCTATTTACCTATTTTATTATCTATATATTGCATATCTATATATCTATATACCATCTATTATCTATTTCTTATTATATATCTCATATAAGTTTATATTTCTTATTATCATTATATCTCAAATCTATATATCTATAGAACTATCTATCTGTCATAAATAGTGTTGAGCGATTACGTTGGCTATCGACATCTGGCGATAGTCGATAGTCGGCCACCATCGATAAGGTTTTTAGATAGTCGTCATTCTCCGCATGACCTTTTTAATAGTCTATGTAGCGCATGAGAGGCATTCAATCACCTCATTCTAACACCCAAACAGGGGCTGGAGAAGCTGGAATTAACATTACACTAACAGTCAAATGTGATACCTGCTTACATCTTAAGGCCACATCGGACCTTAGGCTTAAAAGCCACAGAAAATGGTCACACACCATCTCACTATCCACTTGTCTTGTTTACCTCAAGATGACACTTAAACCTGCATCACCCACAAATTAAAAATTGCCTGAAGGCAGTTTATTATTTGAACCTTCATATTTACTTGAACTGGACAATTGAATTATCCTCTGTCCTGGAACACAGCATGACCCCGCTAAAAACCGAATGACCCCAGATTAAAAAGTCGGAGAGAAAAAAGGAGTCTTTGAAACACCATTTTAGTTGAACTGGACATTGACAAACCCTGTCCTGGGACCGAGCATGACCCTTAACACTGTGACCCTCAGATTAAAAGATGGCCGGGAGATAAAAGGAGTCTTTCAGACCACCATTTTAGTTGAATGGAAATTGACTAGAACTGTCCTGGACCGCAGTCATGTCCCATTAAACTCCGTATGACCCTGATAAAAAGGGGCCGGGAAAGGGCAAAAAAGGAGTCTCTTCAACCACCTTTTTTAGTTGATACTGGGGACATTGAAAAAACCTCTGTCCTGGACGCAGCATCGAACCTTAACCTGTCTGGACCACAGATTAACACAATGCCGGAAAAAGGAAGTCTTTACAACACATTTTAGTTGAACTGAACATTGACTAGAAACTGTCATGGACCGTGTTAGTATGACCATTAAAACTGTCGGACACCAGATTAAAAAGTTGCCGAGATAAAGGAGTCTTTCATCCACAATTTATAGTTGAATCTGGACATTGACCAAACCTCCTGTCCTTGGACCGCAGCATGACCCTTTAAACCTGTCTGACCAAGATTAAAAAGTTGCCGGAAAAAAGGAGAAGAAAAAGGTTGTCTTTCAACCACCATTTTAGTTGAATGGACATTGACTGAACTGTTCTGGACCCAGTATGGACCATTAAACCTGTTCTGACCCCCCAGATTAAAAGTTGCCGGAAAAAGGAGTCTTTCAACCACCTTTTTAGTTTGAAAAACTGGCATGACCAATCCCCTGTCATGGACCGCAGATGACCCTTAAACCTTGTCTGACCCACAGATTAGAAAGTGCCCGCGAAAAAGGAGTTAGTCTCTTCAACCACCATTTTAGTTGAACTGGACATTGACATACACTGTCCTGGACCGCAGTATGCCATAACTGTCTGCCCCCCAGATTATAAAAGTGCGGAAAATGGGTATTTTTCAACCACCATTTTTGTTGGTAATGGTCATTGACTATACCTGTCCTGGGGGGACAGCAAGTAGCAGTGATGACCATTAAACCTAGTCTGACCCACAGATTAAAAAGTGCCGGAAAAAGGAGTTCTTTAAAACCACCAATTCTTATTTGATAATGGCATTGATATACCTGCTCCTGTGCCACAGCATGGACACAGGGAGCAGAGTTACAGGGGGTGCGGTGTGAGAGCCCCCCAGGCTGGCGTTCCGTCAGCTATTAACAACGCAAGGTTAAAGTTGCACTAATGACGCGCTGGAGAATACGAAAACTGTCGTGCTGAAGCAGAGGTGCGGAAGTGGGAAGTGTGAGAACTCAGCATTCCTCCGTAAACAGTCAAGACCTGGGTAGCGTTGCCACTCCGTTTTGAGTGGGAGACCTATTGAGCTTCCAATTGGAATTATGGTGGGTTTAACGCTCTGTTACACCAAGGGTGCCTTTTTCTTGGCAGTTTCTTTTTCTCATTTTAGCTCAACGTGCTGGAGGAAATGGTTCTCATGTACTTGGTTCTTGTCCGTGCTCCGATACTCCATGTCCTTGACATAACCTACATATGGTCAAGTTTTCTGTAAACTCCCTTGTTAAAATTATGAGGAATTTTTTTAACAGATATTTTGTACATTGCAAGTTTTTTTAGTAGTTTTAATTTCTAGTAAAACACATTTTAAAAAATAGGTTTGGAATCCATCATGTCTTTGTTTCTCATTTTTTTTATCATTTATGATTAAGTATGGGTTGTCTCAATAACAGGGATTGTTAGTATGTTAAAGATCTTGCAAAGCAAGTAGTTTTTGCAATATGTGTCAAGTAACAGTGTTACCTACCTATTCCTGTTCTGACAGCACCATCACGCATTTGGAGCAAATCTTCTGTGACTCATTGTGAAGAAACAAATGTCTCGTTAGCAAAACAACATTTTTCTATCATAGGCACCTGTTAGTTATAGCTGCCATGTCACTAGCAAATGCCCCCAGGAAATTCTCAATAACATGACCCATGAGCCACTTTTGGACAATTGTGAAGACTACATGTTCTGTTTAGCGAAACAAACATTTTTTTATAATAGGACATGTAGTATTAGCTGCACTGTCACAGCACAAAATGCTGCCAAAAATGTTCAAAATGCTGCGATGACCTCCCTTTGAGCAATTTGGACAAATTGTTCGACGAACAAATGTCTAGTTAGAATAGACAAACTTTTTTTTTACTAATAGGACCTTGATAGTATAGTCTGCATGTCACAGCATAATGCCCACATAAAATTCCTGAAACATGACCCATGAGCCACTTTGGAAAGTTTATTTTGTGAGAAGAACAAATGTAGTGTTAGAAATCATACATTTTTTTTATAATTAGGACCCTGTTGTATTGCTGCATGTCACAGCAAAATGCCTCCAAAAAATTCAAAGTATGACCCTTGAGCCACTTTGGACACATTTGTGAAGAAACAACTTGTCTGTTACGAAGAAACACCATTTTTGATTATTAGGACTGTAGCCTATTGCTGCATTTCAAGCTGCATGTCCAAAAATAATTATAAAAATCGAATTGTCCTCAGCGCCCACTGTTAAAAATCCCCGTGAGGGAGAATTGAAATGCCACTTAGAAGCCACATTTCTGTCAAAGGACCATAATTATTGCTGTATCTCACAGCTACATGACCCCTAAAAAATTATAAATTTGACTTTCATCAGACATGATTACAATGTTAAAACTTGTGAGGAGAATTGCCAGCTTAGAAGCCACATTTATAGTTCACAAAGGACCTCATGATTTACATAGCTTTAATTCACAGCAACATGACCACCCCAAAAAAATTTAATGTGAATTTCTCAGTCTCACTGTTAAAAATTGTGAAGGGAGAATGCCACTTCAAAAGCCACATTTTTTTTCAGAGCAATAAGAAATATCTCGTACAACAGTTCCCCCCCAAAGGACATAATTATTGACTGCATATAAGCAGGACATGACCCAAAAAATTTATAATATGACTTCTCAGCCACTGTTAAAATTGTGAGGCAACATGACCCCAAAAACCCATTGACAATGCAAAAAATTCTAAGATTATGTGAGTAAAGTAATTGGAATATGGTGTTTGTCATGTGAATACCTTGATGTCTTATAGCAGTCTCCTCACAGCAAACCAGCAAAATGAATGTTGGGATCTGAGAAAATGAATAATTGCATAGTAAGAGTAAGATAATGATCATTTGAAAAATAAGTTTTTCAAGAGGACATTTCTGTTTGGAGAGGAATGTGAAGTAGACCTGCAACTAAATCGGTGACCTCGGCAAATTGGGGGCCACAACATCATCAGAGAATCCATGCCTGATTAAATCTGATGAAAGTAAAAACGATCCACATTATCTGTGGGAAAGGGCTTGCCGTCTTAGTTGTAATGAACTCACTCCAGCCTGTGCTGAAGGCTCCGCAACCTTCCGCTCTCAGATATGACGCTGGCTGCTGGGCAGGACAACTCCTCTTATGCGTGGCGAGCCAGCTCGAGGCCATTCGTCCACTTGGATACCAGAAAGTCTATTGGATGAGTCCGGAACACATAAAAAACCATCGGTGTTGCGACGCAGCATTAGTCGTATTTACACCATGATCTTAAGCTCCATGGTCTTGGGTGTTGTATGTGTGACCTTGCATTGCATGCGTTGGTGAAAGGTGGTCAAATAAAAGATGGCCAGAGGTCACCCATTATGCTTCTGCTCCACCTTGACCATGCTGCTGCTGCTCCCGCTACGGCAACTTGGCACTCTACTGCTGTCAATTTGCTGGCGTAGTTCCACAGTGACATTTGAAGAACGTGAAGCAGACGCAACAGATGACTCCAGTTGATCAATCAGCAAGGTCTCCAGTTCCTGCATTTTACTCTCTATTTGGGTGGGTGGAAGGAAAGTGCCGAGTTTTGTTTTGCACATTGTACATTGTTGTTCATTTTGATGGCCTTAATGCGAGGATCATGTTGGAGGAAATGGAGCATCCAAGCACTCATGTGAGAGATGGAGCCTTGATTTCCCAAGCCTCTGGGTCGAGGGGCACTAGCAAACTGATCTTCCTCATCTTCCTCCTCCGCCTCTAATTCGCGCCAACCTCTTTCCAAGGCAGGGACGTCGGTAACATCGGTGTCTAGGAATACCTCTCCTCCTCCTCCTCCGCAGCCTCCGGCACAGGGTCAACACAGCCCTGACTTGCCTGAGATGATGCACCCTGAGAGCTGATGCGCCACCTTGCACTAGCTCTGGACCCGAACCACTGCCTAATGAAGACCGATGAAATTGTAAAACTGTCGGGCCTTGTGGATTTGACGAGAGAAAGGCTCCGTGTCCGCATCTGTGTCCGTCTCCTCCTCCGTCGCTGGCGGGACCTGTTGTTTCAGAGTGTCCAACGATCGTTCCAGAACTAAGATCACCACAATGCTCATGCTGACAAGGGCATTGTCCGCACTGACCATTTTGGTGGCTTCTTCAAAACTGGCACGGATGGTGCTGAGCTCTTTCACCTGCCTCCACTCTCGGTGACTCAACACCCGAGGTCCGCACCGCTGCTTTTAAGGCCATGTGTCACTTCGTACTGCGTAATGGCATTGCGCTGCTGCCACAATCGCTGGAGCATGTGGAGGGTGGATTTCCAGGGTGTTTCCACATCAACAATGAGTCGGTTGACGGGGAGGCCAGACTGAGCTGCAAACCAGCCAGGAGGGACAGGTGGGGTGCGAACGGGAAAGTGCGAATCAGACCTCGAGCCTTCTTCAGCAGGCAGTCCAGCCCCGGGGTAGTCTTTAGAAATTTTGGACGCCGGGTTTATGAATGTCCCAGGCAAGGGATGTGCTCACAGCCTACCGATCTTAAGGGCGGCCAGCAGATTTCGCCATTATCGCATACCACCTTGCCTGGGACAAGGTTCTTGTCACCCCGCCAGCGCTCGGTCTCGTTGCGGAGAGCCGTCCACAGCTCCTGAACCCGTGTGGGGACGGTCTCCAAGACAGATTAATTTCAAAATGGCTTGGTTTCTCTGGGCACGTGATGCCACCGAGGACCTTGGGGGAAACCATCCCTGCGGTTTTAAAGAGCGTGCGCCGAGCCTGAGAGCCACCGTCACCCCAGAGGGCATCCACCAGTCCCTAGTTTAGCTGTCACAGAGATATAGCGGCCTTGGCCGTGCTTAAAAGTCCATGTGTCGGTGGTCAGATGGGACTTTTCCCGGGACAGATGCAGGGCAATGCCTTGAAATTTTAAATGACACGTGGCTGGCCAGGGCAGGGACGGCTTTTCTGGCAAAGAAATGCCTGCTCGGCATCTGGTATTGGGGGCAGGCAAGGCCATGCGTGGCGGAACCATCTTGTCCACCAGACGGAAAGGCAACATTTCCAAGGCCAAAAGCCTGGCAATTTCCGACATTTTAGGCTTTTGGCTTTGGGGTGGTTTGGGGTTAAAATGTTTCTTCTGCTCCCAAACCCGGAAGACAGAAGGCTGGCTGCTAGACTGGCCGTGTACGGGTGCAGGTCGTCAAACTGGCGGAAGGAGAAGGTTTAGGATGGGTCTCTGGTGGTGCTGGGGTACTTTGGGGGACGGTGGAGGCTGAAGCGGGAGGCTGATCCCTGATCATGATCGAGGCATGGGCAGCTGAGGAACGCTTGGTGGTGGGCGGAGGAGGAGGGGAAGGGCGGAGACAGAGGGTGTGACAGTGGTGGAGGCCCGGCGTCGGTTTTGGCCTTTTTTGGGCCCTGTTTCCTCCATTTCACTCATGCATTCGCTGCATTGGATAGACAATGTTGGTGGTGGTTAACCACTAAGGTTCTTGCCTCTACTTATGCGTTTACGGGGAAAGGCGGCATTTTGAAATTAGCTGGGTGATCAGAGGCTTGCTCAAAGAAGGCCCAGGCTTGAGAGGTCCTGGGACTCTTTTTGACGCGCGATAAGCGAGGAGAGGGGTTTGCTCTGACCGTGGCTCGGCGGAGATCATATAACGCCGGACTCTCTGACGCCGACAGCCCACTCTCCACATTTTGTGGCGGGTCCCGTATTGATCACTAACATCGTCTTCCTCTCGTCCCACTGATGAGGCTGTCTCGCAAGCCAAGTTTCTGCGGAAAAGACCACGACGGATCCGCAATGTCGTTCATCATCATCATCATCTTACACAGGTTGACTTGGTCGTCCGACTTTCTGCATCCAGAAGCTCAGCGGTGCTACCAAGCCAAAAGAGGGGCTGCAAGGCAGTTGCAGCAAACCGCCCCGGGGATTTTTGCCGATGACCACGGCTTCTTCTCTCTTGATCGGCATCCTGTAAATGGTGAGTCAAAGCGAGACTTAAATCATCCTCTTGTTCTTTTTAACATGCCTTATGACCAAAACAGACATTTTGTACTCAAAGAGGTCTTCAGAAAATGGAATTAGCACACAGTGGTGGGTACACGAAGTTTGACATTTGGGGCTGCTTAATGTTGGATGGATGTAGAATGATGCTGATGACGACATATCGTGGCAGTTTGACTGGGGGAGGGACGAGGATGTATGACTGCTAGATGCAGAGGTGCATTAACCACTGAAGGTCTACGCATTGGCGACGTGTTCGTTCACTCAGATTCACAGGCCCTCTTGGACCCCCCCCAGGTTGACAGGCCTAGACGGTCACTGCCCAACTGACGATCGTGCTGGCATGCACGTGTTGTAGCCCCAGCACTGGAAGGAGCCACCTTCTATCGTACCTATACTCCTTGGTCTAGCGACCCCCCTCTTTTGCTCGCTTAACACTGCATTTCGCTCATGTTAAGAATATAAAAATTGAAAAGGGTATGGAATAGTTTTGGAAAGTCTCTTTATTAAACGACGGCAATCACAGCCTATTCTCAAATCCCTATAATCAATAAACAAAATTGTGATTCAAATTTAATGGCAAAGGTGTTTGTCTTATCAGACAAATCTGGACTGGGCAAAGTGCAATAAAAACACGTATTAGTTATGTTTTCGTATAATATCGGTATTTTTTGCACCTTTCCAAATTCACCTGCTTGTTGTGTCTATACAAATTGGCTGTTTTCAGAAGATTTACGTGCAAGCTGCGTCAACTATGAACAAAGCTGTTAGTGCGCCAACAGTCAAAATAACACGTATCTGGTTTAGTTTTCGTATTAATTGCACGGTATTTTTTGCACCTGTGGTGACTATAAAATTTTTCTTGTTTTGTTTTCCTGATATAAGTGCGAAGGTGGGATCTATGAACAAAGGTGAAATTGGGTAAAATTGAAAATGAACACCTATCTGAAAATGGTATATGATAATTAAAGTGGAGTTTCTGCACCTAACACAGATACTGCAGATCTGCTGGTAAGTTACTTGAAATGATGTTGTTTCCTAAATATATGTTCAGGCTCCCAATATCCAGGAAATTGTCAATAGCAAACTTGTTAATTAATAAAAGATATTGCTAGTGCACAATGTTACACTAAGTCTTGGTGGAAACTTTATCCAGTGTTCTTTATAGAGCTTGTCTGTGTTCGCCGCCGCGGGGGCTTCCTTTCCCCCCTCCCCCCCTCCCCCATGAACTTTTAAGCGGGTAGATTTGCTCCTTTAAAATTCTCTACCTAACTACATAAAAATCTTCCAATCTCTAATCTAACTAAATTCTAGGATCACAGCTAATAGTAGAAGTTTATCTGTTGCAGAAATAGACTATTTATCGCTGAGCTGTTTGGCCACAGGCAGAGCGCTAAGTCATACTCCTATGTGTGACGCTGAGAGACACTGAGGCTGATCAGGAATCGTTATGTTCTATGTTAAACGATTAAGTGTATGGTATGTGATTTTTCCAGCCCAATCGCAACCATACACATCCTTGTCATGACGTTCGCCACACATCTCACTGCTCTATTCTCGTAATTTGATTTGCTGGCCGCCCAACCCAAAAATTACAGGAAGCGCGAAAATGGCGCGATCCTTAATAGATGATGCACAGATTTTAGCCTTAATTATCGCATGATCTAAAAATTTCGATCACCATAAAAACCTTGCCAATTTCAACTTTGTCGATAATAATCGCTCAACACTAGTCATAAACATCTCATTATCTATCTATCTATCTATCTATCTATCTATCTATCTATCTGATATATACCTTACTATCTATCTATCTATCTATCTATCTATCTATCTATCTGTCTCTTTACCTTATTACCTATCTCATATCTATTTATTTATCTTGTCTTTACCTATTATCTTTATTATCTCTTTATCTATCTCATTTATTTACCTATCTCATTATCTAGCGCAAAAAAAAAGTAGCACTAAAAATTCATAGTTTATGTGGGGTACTGGGCAACTTTGAGCCTTTTTCCCGGGCTCAATACTTGGATAAAAAGGGAAAAAAAATTGAAGCACTCAAAAAGGTAAAAAAGTGACAGGGGAAAAAAAAAGTGCTTTTTTTCACTATTCCCCTGATTGAGTGCTGTCCTGTTTTACTTTTGCCCTGGTGTCTTAGCCCATTTATTTAGGTTTTGGGAAAAGGTGGGAGGTTGGGGTGTGTTTGTTTGGGAGTGTGTGGACGGGTTTGTTTTTTTATACAGTAATGTATTGAAACGTTGCATTTTTTTTCAGGTAATGAGGAGGTCTGTGAGAGCCAGAACTCTTGCTGATTGGTCAGTGATCAAAAAATTTTTTCTTCCCAAAAAAATGAAATTTAAAATAATTTAAAAATTGTACAATGTGATTTTCTGGTTTTTTTTTAGTTCTGTATCTTTAGTTTTAAATGTATCTACGTTTAAAAAATTTCGACCTCTCCATTTTTAGGTGGGAAAAAATAGCAAAATTTTCCAAATATATCAAAATCTTATTTTTTCCCCCCCCTGTAACTATCTATTATCTATCTATTATCTATCTATCTATCTATTTTTCTATCTATTTTTCTCTCTAATTTTCCTATTTTATTTTCTAAAATATCTACCCACGTATCCAAATTTTTTTATCTATTTATCTATCTCACTATCTTTCTCTTTTCTATTATTATTTTTTTCCCATCTTTTTATTATTTTTCTTTTTTTTTTTTTTCTAACCCTTTAAAACTATTTATCTATTTTTTAAAACTATATATTGCATATCTTTTTATCTATTACCATTTTTTATTATCTATTTTTTTTTTCTAATTTTTTTTATTTTCTATCTCATTTTGTTTCTTTCTTTTTTTTTATATTTTTTATCTCAAATTTTACCCATAGATCTAGTATCAAAGGGCTTAAAAAAAACTCCTTTTCTTTTCTAAACTATCTTTTCTATTATCTTTCTATTTTTTCTTTTATTTTTCATTTTATTTACCCATTTTATTTTTCTATAAAAACTACCTACCTATCCATCTTTTTTAATTTTTATTTAAACTATTTTGATATTAACCTTTTTTATCTTTTTTTTTTTATTATTTTTCTATTTTTACCTACCTAGCCCTCTTCATCTATCTATCTATCTTTTTTTTTATTTAAATTTTTTTATCTATCTACAACCCCAATTTCAAAAAAATTGGGCACTAAACAAAATTTGTGAAAAAAAAAAAGGTTGCAAAAAAGTTTTTATGGAGGGGGGCCAACACTAAATTATTTTTTTCAGAAAAAGAACAAGTTTACGGCCCCAAAAATTTAAACTGGGAATTTTTTAATTTTTTTTTAAATTTAAAAAAAAAATTTTTTTTCAACGTTTCCCTTGGGCCCTCAAAAATCCTCAAAAAAGTGGGACCTTGCGTTTTTCACCCTTGGGGTGGTACCCCCCCTTTTTCTTACAACAGTCAAAAAAACTTCTGGGGGCAAGGGGAGACCTTTTTCTCAAGTTTTGGGAAAAAGGAATTTTTCTTTCCCATTTTAAAAGTCTAATTCCCGGCCTCTAACTTTTACCCTTTGTTTTTGGGCTTCCTTTTTTTTTGAAACCTTTTCCTCTTTTTTTGTGTTTCCAAAAGTTCTCTTAGGTGGGGAAAACTCTGGGGCCCGCAGGGGCCCTTTAAGTCCCCGGGTCCTTTTTTTCCTACGTATCCTGAGTTGTGATTGGGCAGAATGTGGTTTTGGCCCCCTTTTTCTTTTTTTGGAAAAAAAGCAGGGTCTTCCCCGAAAAAGGGTGGGGGGGTTTCTAAGAATGGGAGCATATGTTGTTCTAGAACCTGAACATAGCTCTCTGCATTAATGGTGCCTTTCCAGACATGCAAGCTGCCCATGCCACAAGCACTCATGCCACCCCAGACCATCAGTGATGCAGGGTTCTGAACAGAGCGTTGATAACAACTTGGGTTGTCCTTGTCCTCTCTGGTCCGGATGACATGGCATCCCACTGTTTCATAAAGAACTTCAAATCGGGACTCATCTGACCACAGTTTAAATGGAAAAGTTTTCCATTTTGCCACACTCCATTTTAAATGACCTCTGGCCCAGTACAAACGGCTGAAACTGTAGAGTTTCAGATGGCAACGGCAGATGGCACGGTGGTGGATTGTGTTCACTGACAATGCTTTCTGGAAGGATTCCTGAGCCCATTCTGTTATTTTCCTGACAGTGGCGTTCCTGTTTGAGGTGCAGTGACGTTTAAGGGCCTGGAGATCACGAGCATCCAGTAGAGGTTTACGGCCTTGACCCTTACGCACAACAATGGTTCCAGATTCTCTGAATCTTGTGATGATGTTATGTATGGTTGATGATGAGAACTTTAAAGTCTTTGCTATTTTACGCTGGGTAACACCCTCCTGGTATTGCTGCACTATCTTTCTGCGCAACAATGGTGGAATTGGGGATCCTCTTACCATCTTGCCTTCAGAGAGACCCTGACACTCTGAGGAGCTCTTTTTATACCCAATCATGTTGTCAATTCACCTAATTAGTGTTGATTGGTCTTCCAGATGTTCTTTATATGCTCAATGTCATTTTTCCAGCCACTTATTGCTACTTGTCCCAACTTTTTGGGCATTTGTAGACACTGTGAAATTTTGAATCAACATATTTTTTCTTTAAAATGTTTCATTTACTCCAAATAAACTTTTGATCTGTCATCTATGTTCTATTCTGAATAAAATATTAGATGTTGGCACCTCCACATCATTGCATTCAGTTTTTATTCACAATTTGTTTAGTGTCCCAACTTTTTTTGGAATTGAGGTTGTATCTTATTATCTAAGTCATGTCTATGTATCTATTTACCTATCCACCTCATATTTTTCTATCTCCTATCTATCTATCTCCTATCTATCTCCTATCTATCTATCTATCTATCATCTATTTTTCTATCTATCTATCTATCTATCTATCTATCTATCTCATATCTATCTCATCTATCTATTTAGTTATCTATCTCACATACAAGTGTTAATCTTACTATCATCTATCTAGGGATCTATCATATATCCATGTATCTATATATCTATGGCTGCAACAAAATGCGAGTAAACCTTTTGGAATACCCTTTATTTCTGCATTGATTATCTGCATCACAATCATAGATAAACAGAGTAGGGGGGATGTATGAACGTTGGCACTGACAGGCCAGCTCTAAATAGCTTTAAGGCAGTGTAGAATGCAGCAGAATGTGGTGTGACGCCCCCAGAATGCCCCAAATCTTTTGTGCATTACAAAGTGTTGCACAGGCGCTGATCATGCCAAAGTTTGGAATGCGACTGTTCATACACTACTGTTTAAAAGTTTGGGGTTATCCAGACAATTTTGTGTTTTCCCTGAAAACTCATACTATTATTTATCAAAATGAATAGAAATCTAGTCCAGACATTGACAAGGTTAGAAATAATGATTTTCTACTTCAGACTTTGCTTTCGTCAAAGAATGCTCCCTTTGCAGCAATTCCAGCATTGCAGAGCTTTGGCGTTCTAGCTGTTGATTTGCTGAGGTAATCTGGAGAAATTTCACCCCATGCTTCCAGAAGCCCCTCCCACACGTTGGATTGGCTTGATGGACATTTTTTGCGCACCACACGGTCAAGCTGCTCCCACAACAGCTCATTGGGGTTGAGATCTGGTGACTGCGCTGGCCACTCCATTACAGATAGAATACCAGCTGTCTGCTTCTCCCCTATATAGTTCCTGCATAATTTGGAGGTGGCTTTTGGTCATTGTCCTGTTGCAAGATAAAATTGGCTCCAATCAAGCGCTGTCCACAGGGAATGGCATGGCGTTGCAAAATGGAGTGATAGCCTTCCTTATTCAAAATCCCTTTTACCTTTGTCATGGGTGCTCCTGCGGCTCTCGCTGCGAGCCGCGGGAGTATCCATGCCCTCGCTGCGGCGGCTAGTGTCGGGCCGCGGGCGCACTCGCGATCATTACGTACCTGACCACGCTTCTGCTCTCCCTTGCTCTGCTGCCCTCCGGGGCGTGCGCTCCCGGTCTCTATGGCACGTGCGCGCTGGCTCTCTTAAATTTAAAGGGCTAGCACGCTGGTAATTGGGTAATTGCCCGGGCACTGTCCCAATATATTCCAGCCTCTTCCCTTTGACCCCTGCTGGACCTTTGGTGCTCACACCTTTAGTGAAAGCCCCATTACGTTCCTGGTGTCTTCCGCACTCGTGGTACTTTCTACGTCCGATTCCAGTGCGCTTGACATCTCCGCCTGGCCACTTCCGCTCCGTCTGTCGGGTCACCTGCTTGCCTACGACATGTTACCTAGCCGCACCTCGGCTGCCGCCGTAAGCAGGTCACGTCAGGGGTAGCGACCTAGTGGAAACCTGCCGCAGCAAGAAACAACCTTGCACCTTGGTAAAACCGGCCCAGATGCCTCTGGTGAATAACCATCAGGGTCTGGCCACTTATCTGCCAATTAAATCTGCCACTTTACCAGCACCAAACCCTACCTCCACAGACAGCTATCCCAAAAGTCAACAAATGAGGAGGAAGTGAAACACCACATCAGTTGTGCCTTCATGTCTTTCAGAAAACTGTGTTGTTAGGTCATCAAGAAACATGAACTTAGGAAGGAAACCAAACTAATGGTCCATAGAGCCATTAGTGTTTTAGTGTGAACGACAGGCACTATTGCACACTACTAAAATTGTGTAGAACTTTGTGTCAGATATAGTGCTAGTGACTATTGCAGGAAGAGTAAGACTGTGTAACGTATACAAATGGTTAATGTACTGCACAAGCTCATAACAAGAGGCATTGCCTAGAAGACCAAGGGCAGGGCCTTAGTCTATAAATTGCCCTGTAACTGGTTTGGGCTGGTTAGTCAGTTATTAGTTTGTTGTTGAACAGTTCATGCTCTGTTCCTGGACAAGAAAAGACTGGCCTCATGCTAGCTGAGAACCAAATTTCCTCTCCTGCTCAGTGCCACATTTGAAAGATGATCTTCTGAAGAAGAGAACTCTATGAAATAGGATGCAGCTGTCTAGACCAGTTTGCCTTTGGCCTGGTTCAACACTAATTCAAATGATAGAAAGGATGTCCGGATCACCTATGGTTCAGAAAGGCTCCTTGTTGGAATAATCCAGTACTTTGGGTACCTTATTGGGCATTCCTGGACAATCTGATAATCTGTACAGAGACTCAGTGCAAGTTGGTAAACACACAAGCAGTGTGTGTTTACCACCTTGCACTGAGTAAAGGAGAAGTGGAACTATCTGTCATTTTGGACTCCTGCATGTTTTATCTGCAGCGCTCATCAAGGGCACTTCACCCACCATCCCAGGCAGTTTGAGTACTAATGCCACCTTCAGAGAATGCTCCAGGGGATTACTACCACCACCATCCACACTGCAGACCTGTGCTGCCTGTCCTGACCTCAGATTGCGTGACTAAACCCCTGCTTTATTCTTAGTGCTTTTCACCTGTGTCTTCAACCCCTGGTCAGTTTCCACTGGCTAGGGGACTGCTCTGGAGGGGCAACCAGTTTCTATTCTAATGACCCAAGCCTACCCTCACCATCAGAGGCTCTAGTGACGACTAGATAGTCACTTAGACACGACCCTCCATGGTGAGCCCAGCAAGTAGCACAGTGTCACCAAGTCCAACATGTACGTTTTGTTTGAGGAGGTTTTTCTCCAGCAGGAGCGCCAAGACCACCTCATGGGGGCAATCAGTGTGTTGGCAACTCAGTTGTTGAATTAATCCATTTCACTCTCTGCGCTATCCTGGGCTTCTATGATGACCAGCGCCTCATTGACATCATCTCCTGGGTGTCTATGGCTCCAGCTGACAGTAGGGCAGCCAAGATCCAGCTTATGCTTCCCAAGGTGAGTCATGGTTTCATAAACTAGTGCCAAATCCATTTCAGTCTCCACACCCATCTCTTCCCATCTGACCAGGCCAAGATTGCGCTTATTGTCTCCACAAGCCCTGGTATGTGCAAATTCCATATGAGAGCACGAAAGTCCAGAAACCCACAATTTTGGAGAGATTCCTGAAGGTGTTTTGAGTGGCGCCAACTCTGTGGGCCAGTATGTTCTCTGATTTTGTACTCTGGCGACAGAATTGGCCTGGAGTAAAGAGGCCTTGGTGGCAACCTTCTGGCAAGGCTTATCTGGTTGCATTGAGGATGAATTGACAGAGACCTAACATCCTGGGCGGCGCATCCAGACTCTCCAGACAGTTAACTCTACGGTGTCCGACAGTGTCTGGCTTTTTCACCTAGTCCCCTACTGCCAATGGGTATGTTAGGCAGCTCCACTCTCCATACCTTGCCTGAGCTTAGATTTCTACCGTCCTCATGTCCTAGTGTCCTGCTAAGGTGTGTTCCTGTCTAGATTTCCTGTTACTGACTGCAATAAAGGTATTTATTTTTATTTATTTCTCTATTGGGAGTGCTGCAATTTTTCCTCATTATTTCATTGGACCTGTGACTCTGGGTCAGTTTTTGCTGGCAACCATATATATGTATTTTTGTGTTGGAAATGCTGCTTTTCCTTGTCTATCTATCTATCTATCTATCTATCTATCTATCTATCTATCTATCTATCTATCCACCTTGTATCTATCTTATATTTATCTATCTCATATCTGTCTGTCTGTCTATTACAGTATATCCAGCCAGGCTTGGACTGACCCACAGTGGAACAGGGAAAACCTACAGCGGCCCCAGCTGGAATTTCTTTTAAACTGCATATACAGTACATCCTTGGGAAAGGCAGAGTATAAGAGGGATGTACAGTAACTTTAGGGTGGGACCCTAGGATAAAATTCCCCTGGTGGGCCCCAGATTCAACTCCACAGGTGGTGCCCCAGGCTCTCCAGTCCGACACTGTATCCAGCTATCTGATCATATAATTTAAGACTTTTTCAGCCATGCATATTTTGCCAGCCAGTTTCCCCATTGACAACTTCTCAGCACCACCTTTCCCACCCTTGATGGATAAATGTTAGACTCACCTGGTTCATGATGGGGGTTAACGTTTCACAACAGCTGCCACTGACTGAAGTCCAGTGCCGGGAACATGTACAACAATCGGAATAATATTAATGCATGCAATAATGTGACAGAAGTACTTAGATTATATGTCTATGGGAAATACTTTATTTGCACTTGCAATGGTGAGCATTAGTTGGGAACATTTAGACATAAATATTAAAAAAAGAAACACTGGCATATAATCTCTGTATGGAATCTGGAAAAGAAAAATGATATTATAGGTTCTTCTATATTTCAGTCCTCAGTCTGAGCCGGGTGGCCAGTGTGTTTTGGATTCTTTCCCAACTAAACAAAAATTGAGATTCCTATCAGCTAAAGTGTAAGGAGGGAATAATGAGCTCAGAGGCTGGTGTTTATCATTAGACTCATGGCCAAGGTATCTGTCTCAAAAATAGCAAGAGTTCAAACAAAATTTCACTTGGCCGAAAACGATGTGAATAAAGTAAAATGCCGCCTTATTGTAGCAAACTGTCACCAGTTTAATGTATAGCACTTACAGAGTAGCTGTTAGTGAATTTGAAGTCAGGGATATATTGCAAGCATATGTTAGGATTAGCACATGTTCCTTTGTGCTTGCTCTATGGCCCCCTGTGTAGAAAGTGGACAATATATAAACGTATACATTGCCAGTTGATAAATTAGATTTCTAATCTACTGTACATCTAATCTCACAATCCTCTATAACAGGCCCCATTTGGAAATAGCTGAGATTTCAAGGCTATTAAAAACAGCCAGGGTCTGAGGTGTGGTTCATTGAAGAGAATAACAAATCTGCCTGTTAAAGTTCAATGTATATATTAGCTGTTTTGGAAAAATGTGATGTCACTGATTTCGAGTGAAGAGGTCACATTTTTATTCCAGTTGTGGCTGTACATGGACACGTAAAGTCCCTGTGGCTCTGAACAACAGATCTGTATGCACCCACTGGATAGAGCTCTAGAGTTTGATAATAAAAACTATCTAGGTGATACATTGTTTCAATAGTAAATGGAACAGCTGTCCACTGACTACTGCTCCATTTACATTTTCCAGCTGTAATTGCTATTAGTGACCTTTTTAGGGGGGTTGGGGTTTGATATGAAAAAAGTGATAGGCAACAAAGGACGGAAATCTTTAAAACAATGAAAATTGTGCAAAAATATACAGTATCTCACAAAGTGAGAAACCCCCTCAATGTTTTAAATTTGTTTTTCTTTTTGGGGGGACAAACACTGAAGTACAACACTTTGATAAAAATTTAAAAGTGGTGTACAGCTTGTGAACAGTGAAAATTTGGGGTGTTCCTAAAAATAATAACTACACCCATAAATAAACTGTGGCGAAAAAGTGAGTCACCCCAAAGTAAAAATGAAAAAATTTCTCCCAATTTTCCCACTTCCCTTCAGGGTGTCTGTGCTTGAAAATTTTACAAGATATAAATGTGAATGGTGAGCAGGTGTTTTTAAATTTGTGTTACTTCATCTTCAAAAATCTCCAAAAGAAAAAAAAAATTGTTTTAAATTCGTTGTTAGGTACCCTTTGAGTTGAGCTAATGAAATGGGAGCTTACTTAGAAACTTGGCACATTCTGAAGCAGATCCGTATTCTCGGGGTGGTTTTCTAAATCCCCTATGTCACTTTTGAAGAGGAAGAAATTTAGGGTGAATTTGTAATAGTCATTTTGGGGAGTGGCAAAAAAAATGGTTGCGTCCCCGGTGGTAGGTCATACCCCTGTGGAAAACTGTTCATTTGTCATTCATAGGGAAAACAAAGATTTTGAAACCCCTTTGAAAGAAAAGATTTGAAAAAAGAAAATTCTCAATTGAAAACCAAAGGGGGTGTTTTTGGGGCTTGTGTCCCTGCCCCAAATCTATGGGGGGAAAACCTACGGGATTTTCTTTCGGTTAAAACTTTGGGGTATATTAAAATAAGGTGACACCCCCCTTCAAGCACATTTTGGAAGTAATATGGCGAAATAGAGGTGCAAAAATTTTTGGGGCATTGTGTAAAAAAGCTAGGGAAAAAAAAGGGGGGATCTATGCATTTTGTTGCGGAAAGGCAAGATGGATCACGACTCATAAATTTAAAACTAAAGGCCTTTTGGGGCTTTTATTTTCGTTTTTTTTGATCTTGCTGATTCCTATATAATAATTTGTAAAAAACATGATATATGGATTAAGTCGGGTTGTATAGAATTTGAATATATGATGGGAAAAGCATCAGATTTTCATTATGTGTTTTTTTTTTTTTTTTTCTTCCCCCCCCTTTCCATCTCCCCCCCCCCCTTCCCCCTCCCCCCCCCTTCCTTTCCCCCCTTTTGCCTCTACGTTTTTCCTCATTGTCCCTGGGTCTAAAATGATGACAGATATTCTCACGTGAGGCCCGGTTTTATTTAAAAATTTTGGGGGAGCTTTTTATTGCTTTGCAAGGGACTATTTTGATGTATCTGTAGTAGAGATTTATTTTTTTCTGCTTGGGGCGTGTCTGTGTGAAGGGTTTTGCAATGATGCAAAGGGCTTTAAAGATACTGGAGTTTTGCACCCCCTTTGCGGGGGGGGATTGAATGGTACGGGCCGTAGGAGGAATCTTCAAGGGGAACTTGTGAGGTCAAAATGTGGGGGGGAGGGAGGGTGCATAGGCCTAAAGTTTATTAAATGAATATGTATTACATGAAAAAGAAGTGGTTTATAAAATTTAGTCTTGAGACATTACTTAAAATGCAGTGGAACATGGTTTAATGGGCCTGCAGCTTATTGAATGAAGCATTTTTAAAATTAGGAGAATGCTTTATGGAAAGTTTATGACAGTGGTCTATTGTACGTGGAGTTATTTCCCAATGAATATGATTTGATTTAAAGAAAAGGGGGTTATGGGAATTGATAAATATGGCAGTTGCTGTGTTGTGCCCTGTCTCAAATTTATTTTTGGTGACCAGCATTTGCAATAATATGGGGAAAAGTAGAGGAAGCCCATCCATCAGGGGGGGGGTGTTTGTTGGGGCGTGATTGGCAGGGGCCAGTAGGTAAATGGGGGCCAACCCTGTTTGGTTGGCGAATTTGACGGGGGTTGTTGGGGTCTGAGAGCTTGGTGGCGCTTAGCAGGACAGTTATAGCTGCGGGGGAAGGGGGGAGTGGGTTTTTATGTGGATTCTTGTGGCTAATTGGTGAGCACCTGAACGGGGTGTTTACCTAAATATTAAAAAAAAGTGAGCTCAGACCAAATGTGATGGACCCTAAGCCTTTTTAAAAGCAGGTTGCGGCGAAAATTTTGGGAGGTCGATATGAGTTTTTTAAATTTTGTCTCTCACCCCCTGTCTACAAGTGTCACCTGCTGCAGACGGTGTCCAAGGGGGCCTTATTTGTTCTGGGCTATGAGATTGGACGACTGCCCAATGTTGGCTTGGGATCCCCTTTGGGGTAGTACTTGCTATAAAATTAAGGGCCCCCCCCGTTGTAGGGGGGGTTCCCAGACCCCGAAATGAAAAAGGAGTTATTCCCTCTAGAAGCAAAAAGGGGTTTAAAAAATGAGGGTTGAGATCAGGTTTTTTTTAAATGGTGTATAGAGGTTAAGGTTTTGATATAAAAAAAGTTTCGTTTTTTTGTGTTTAACGATATAGAAAATGATAGAGTTTAAATTTGCCTTGGCAAAAAAAGTAAATATGTATCTTCTATGTCACTAAACTCCAAAAAAATTGGGGTCCGCAAGAGAACAAAAGTGATTTTTTATCCTTATTTTCTATTTTTCCTTAGGGAAACTTAAACTTATCTTTTTCTATGTGTTAAACACTTAAAAAGTAACTTTTATTATATATAACCTTAAACCTCATCACAATTTAAAAACCTGATCTTCACCTCATCATTTAACCCTTTTGCTTTTGAAAGAGGGGGAAAAACTCCCTTTCTATTGCAGTTGGTGGACACCACCTTTAACAGGGGAGCCTTATATATAGCAAATTACAGCTCCGTAAGGGTTCCAAGCTACCCCGGGAGTCGTCCCCCAATCTCTGGAACAGAAAAAAAAAGGCCCTCGTGAACCCCCCGCAGCAGGTGACAATTGTGCGAGGTGAAAATCACAAAAATTTAAAACTCAATCTGACCCGCGACATGTTTCCCCGCTAACTGGCTCGTCAAGGCTTTAAGGTCCGGACCTCTAACCCGATGAGCCAGTTTAGCTGGTGAAACTTGGCGAGGTCGTATGATGTTTTAATGTGTGATTTCTCACCTTTTGTCTACAAGTGTCACCTGCGGGCAGGGGTGTCACAAGGGGGCCTTATTTGTTCTGTGTCCATGAGATTGGGGGACGACTGCCCAGGTGGTAGGCTTGGGATCCCTTACTGGAGCTAGTAATTTGCTATAGATATAAGGCTCTCCTGTTAATAGTTTGTGCTCCACAATACTTGATAATATAAAAGTATTTATTCCATCTTTCAGAAGAAAAAAGGTTTAAATGATGAGGTGGGAGAGCAGGTTTTTAATATAGTGTGTATAGAGGTTAAGAGGTTATATATAATAAAAGTTACATTTTAGTGTTTAACACATAGAGAACTGATAGAGTTTAAGTTTGCCTACGGCAAAATAGTAAATATAGTATCTCTCATACTGGTCATGGGAAGTTCAACATGGCACCTCATGGCAAAGAACTGTCTGAAGATCTGAAAACTTTTTGCTCTACAGAAAGATGGCCTAGGCTAAAAGAATATTGTCAACACTAAAACTGAGCTGCAACACAGCGGCCAAGACCATACAGTGGTTTAACAAGACAGGCTCCACTCAGAACAGGCCTTGACGTTGTCGATCAAAGAAGTTGCGTGCACGTGCTAAGCATCGTATCAAATAGATGTATAAGGCCATGTTCACACTGCTTAAAACTGGACGTATTTCAACCCGTAATTATGCGCCGGAGTGCGCAAATTACGGGCTGAAAACGTCCCAGTCATTACGGTAATCCACAGTTTTCATAGAGAACTATGGATTACGTTTCCTCTCCCTGCTCGGCGAATACGCCGAAGGGGGAGATAATTGACATGTGAATTACCAGTGGCGTATATGCGCCGCTGGTAATGAATGTCTATGCGCCGGCGAGGTGCCGCCCCCCCGCTCCCTCCCCCGCTCCTGCCCCACCCCCGGCCACACGGCGTAATTGCGGGGCTTAATTATGTCCCGCAATTAAGCCATGTGAACCTAGCCTAAGTGCTGCCAGCATCGCTGCAGAGGTTAAAGAGGTTAGGGGTTAGCCTGTCATTGCTCAGACCATACACCACACACTGCATCAAATTGGTCTGCATGGCTGTCATCCCAGAAGGAAGCCTCTCCTAATAACGATGCACAAAAAAGCCCACAAACTGTTTTCTGAAGAAAAGCAGATTAAGGACATGTATTATTGGAACCATGTCCTGTGCTCTGATAATATCAAGATAATCTTATTTGGTTCAGGGCGTTGAGCATGTGTGGTGGCAACCAGATGTCTTGCCTACAGTCAAGCATGGTGGTGGGAGTGTCATGGTTTGGGGCTGTATGAGTGCTGCCGGCTGTGGAGAGCTATGATTCATTGAGAGAACCATGAATACCAACATTTACTGTGACATACTGAAGCAAAGAATGGTCTCCTCCCTAGAGAAACTGGGCCGCAGGGCAGTATTCCAACATGATAACGACCTTAAATTCACATCCAAGATGACCACTGCCTTGCTAAAGAAAATGAAGGTAAATAAATGATTTGCATTTCACAATTTAAAGACGAGATATCCATGCATTTACTGACACCTTATACGTGAGCGAAAATCCTCCCACTGAGCCCAACAGACTCACATAACCCAGAAGTGCCAGACCAATATTATTTCTTTCAGAGACAGAAAGTTAGATTAAATCTTCTTAACAGGGGCATCAACAACAAAACAAATGTTACAGGGGCGTTCACCCTTCCCAATACTATCCAAAACGAAAGAAAAAAAATTTTTTTTTGCCTGGCATTAAAAATTATTCCTGTTCCAACTCACATACAAATTCAACTTAAAAATAAACCTACAATACCTTTCTTGTGTGTAACCCGGGGACTGACTGTACATATATTTATGTATCCATACAGTGTATACATATTATGTTGTTCTTTATGCAAGGCCAAATTACTGGACCAATCTGCACTTTATTTGTCACATAGGTTATTCAGATGCCTTGGACGGCTTTTAGACCTGTATTCTGCTTTCTATGACCTACTATTCTCTACATATTTGCAAAAAAATGAACAGTATCTATACTAGATTTGAGCATTCTTATTTACTGAACCCTTTTAGACCAGTCAAGGCTCTGAAACGGAACCCTCCTACATTTGCCCAAAAGACACGTGGCTGCTGCCCGAATTACTGCAACCACTCAGCAGACCAAGCTCAGCTCATCCCCAAGCTGACCAGTAGCAATAAAATTTTCTAACCACACACACAAACAATAAAATAATAAACTAAACAGACCCATGCAAAGTCAAGTAATTCTGCTATTATTATAATATTATATACATATACAGTGAAGGAAATAATTATTTTATCCCTTGCTGATTGTGTAAGTTTGCCCACTGACATGAACAATCTATAATTATAAGGGTAAGTTAATTTAAAATTGAGAAAAAGAATATCCAAATAGAATCCAGAAAATCAAATTGTATAAATTACATAAATTTTCTGTTATTTTTAGCGCTAAATGTGATCCTCTGGAAACAAGACATAAATAAAATAAAAAACCTTTTGGGGCCACCTGTTTGAAAACAATGCCTACTATTGTCAAAAAAGTTAGTTTAGAGCTAAACAGTTTCATACATCTAGCCTTTTGTGTCAAAACCATTGTATTGGCAAGCACATGTAACATACTTTTTTGTAGTTGATGATGAGTTTTTGCGCATATCAAGAAAGGAATTTTTGGTCCACTCCTCTTTACAGATCATTTCTAAACTCGGAGCTTCAACTCCCTCCTTAAAGGGGTTGTCTCACTACATTGATTCATCTTACCTCACCTGTTTTTCTTTCTTGGTTATCACTTTGAATCAGGGGGGAGCCGTGTTTACCTGGCTTCTACTAGGCGTCAGTAGAAACCAGGTCTGTAGCTATAGCAACCAGTGCTTGCCGCCAATCAGGAGAGATTGAACCAGGTCTGTAGCAAAAAAGACCTGAGGAGCTGATGCAGCCCATACAAGAGGGGATATCCTCAGAATAGGAAGACACAGTTTTATGGACATATATTGCAAAGTGGACTTGTTTTTTGCAAGATCTGACATAAACCAGCAATCCTTGTATTAGACAACCCTTTAAGTTTTCTATGGTGGATTAAGACTGCTAGGCCAGGTACCAAGACCTTAATATGCTTCTTTCCGAAGCCTCTCTTTGTTGCCTTGGCTTGTATGTTTTGGGATCATTGTCCTTGCTGTATAGCCCGCCATGACCCATTTTAATGTCCTGGCGAGGGAAGAAGGTTGTCACTCAAGGGATTTTAAGGTACATGGCTCCAATCCATTCTCCATTTATGCGGTGAAGTAGTCTGAGCCTTAGCATAAGAGGGCCTATCAAACAAGACATGGAAACCTCTAAAGAAACATTATGCTATCATTAATACATGAAAAAAACTTTGAGAATTCTTAGTTCACAGTTTAGATCAAAAATGTTTAAGCCATCCCCGGCTTACAACGGGATCTCAAGGCGGGTGTGTCCTACTCTATTTTTCCTCACAATTGAGTCCAATTCAGACTTCTCATTTGGTGGTCAACAGACCTCCATAATACAGTGAGAAAAAGAAAAAAAAGCACCAACCTTAAAAGCAATACTGCACTGATCTAACAAACTGTGGAGGTGTGGCGGGGTGCAAGAAACCTCAAAATTGAGGCATCCATTCCTCCCTATAAGAATTAAAAGCAATATATTCCAAATACCATGTATAGTTTTCTGCCCAAAAAAACATTTCTGAAACAACACAATTTGCACGTTGGGTGCCACCTGCATGGTATCGTGGCATATAAAATATAAATATAATATATATATATAGTACACACATTCCAATACAAGTGGCACACCATCAGCTAAAAGGCTTTATCAAACACGACATGGAAACCTTTAAAGAAGCATTATCTATCTAACAATACAAGAAAAAAACTTTGGAGATTCTTAGTATCACATGTTTTGAATCAAAAAAATGTTTAATCTACCCACAGCTTACAACGTGATTTCTTTATTTCGTTAGCCAGGATCTATATTATGGTTCCACGAAAATAAAGAAATAAACATGATTTTTATTGATTAATATTATTTTTTCTTACCCCCATATATTATCCTTTTATATACACAACGTACCAACTTCAGTATTGATTATAATTGTATATCGTCCAAGTACATATTTTAATTATTCAGATTGCATTAAAAACCCATGGAAGTCGCGTGCTTAGCTCTCCCATTGGACCAAATTAACGGCGCCTCTTTTAACTTAGCACCAATCACAGAGCGCGCTCAGAATTTCTTTTCCCCATAGAACTCTAAGTGAAAGTAGCTCGTGGCTCTGATTTGCTAAGCTGCGAGCCCCCGCCCTCTTCAACCAATCAGACTCGTTTCTGCAATATACTGTATTTTGAAAGATCCCGCTTTGAATATGATTAGTCAATATTTACCATAGGATACACGGGACATTTGCGCTCCTATTCTATTGGTCCAAACTCTCCATAGGATATAAGGGTCCTTTGTTTGCTCTATTCTGATTGGCTGGCTCTGCCGACCATAGAGAATATCTTAAACAATTTGAATTACTGGTATTTCCCAGCAATTCTCTCTATTTCATTCCCTATTGTATCGCCGTCCCGGCGACAAACGCGTTGTTCGAGTTTTTTAACTGCTTTATTTGTAAATAAGGGTTCTGCTCTTTAACTGATAATGTTTTTACATTAATAAAAATCATTTTTTGCTTAATACTTCATGCCGCACGGCGCTGAGCGCGAGATATTCAGTGCGCCCAACTCTCCATAGACTATAAATGTATAAGTATCTCTTCTCTGATTGGCTGGTATGCCAATCATCCGCTACACAGCCCAATCAGCCTCTTTTCTGTCCATTTTTTACTGTATTTTGAATTATACCGCCGTGGATTCCTGATTGTCTAAACTTCTCCATAGACAAGAATGGGGTCTTTGTCGCTCCTAATTCTGATTGGTCATAAATTCGCCCATAGGCTAGAAAGTGTCTCTTACGCTCCTATTCTGATTTGCTCAGGCTAGCCCAAGACCCCGGTAGCTTTAACAACACCTCTTTTTCAGCATTTTACAGATATTTAACTATCCCGCCGTGGATTCTGATTGGTCAAACTTCCCCATAGGTTTTTAAGAGGTTCACTTTCTCTCCTATTCGATTGCCGGTTTATGCCAGACCAATCATAATAGCTTTTCTGATTTTGGTAATTACAGTATTTCCCGCAATTTCCATATCCTAATTCTTGAATTATGAAATACTGGAAAGTGATTTTTTTTTATGTATTTTTATTTTTTAGGTTTCAGCTCTTTTTCCTGAGAATCGTTGAACGCCTTAATAAAGGCGATATTTGATTCATACTCCTGCACCGACAGCTGGAAGATTTTCTCGCTGTTCTCAGCCTGACCTCGCATCTGTAACTGTGATTTTCTTCACGCCGCAGCCCCTCACAGGCGCCTAAGTCCCGCACTGCGCCCATGTCCCCGCAACTGTGTCCCCACACACACTGGCGAGGCGGACTTTCCCCGCATGAATGAGTGCGCTCCTCCCGGCTGGCGAATCATATGCGTAAAGCACCCGCACTTGCGCCACGTACCCGCACTGCGCTACAACACAGGCGATGAGCGCGGAACTATTACATTGTATGTAAAGAGCGCGCCCCGGCCCCGACATAAATCAGGCGCAGATTCCGCCGGAAAACTAGCGGAAAGGTGCGCCCCGACCCGTCGGGATTCATACATGTGGCCCAATATGTGAAGAGAGGAGGTGTTGCAGGAGATCCATTGCCAGATTTTTACAAATAAACACTGCTGTGATCACCGTTTCATGGCGATCATTTTTTCAAGGACCAGGGCTCAAAGCCATGTGTATATCCAGAAGGTGATTGTAAAACAATTGTTATTTTTTGAACAAAATAATTTTCTATTGTGGATACTTCCTGTAAAGAAAATAAATATTATACTTAAATAAATGACAGATCTTAATTTATGAGGTAAAACAGTATAGATTGTAGCTGGTAGAACATGTTAACCCTTTTCTTCTCAGTTTTCTACTGCCTGGCACCAATGCTTGATCAATTGCAATTCCATTTACAAATCATAAAAAGCTTACAATAAATCCTAAAAAAGACCAAAGTTAGCAACTCCACTGTAACTGACACGGACACCGGTGGACACTGTTGTGACTGTAAAAATGCAAATTCTCCAACACAAAATACCCATAGATTCTGCTATCCTTTCTAAATGCAGGTCTTTTGGTCTTTGAGGTCTTTAGTGTGCATTTTGATCAAATTGTATATTCCCAACTACTGTGTCCAGATACCTATCGGGGATCCCCAAAATCTAATGCCTGTTGGGTGAATGGAACTGTGGGCCCCGAATACGGGGGGCTTTAACCCCACAGACAAGCAATAGAGTTAGGAGCCCTTCTGATGAGCTTACCTTGACGCTGTAGGGAGCATGCACAATTTAATCAAAAAGTACACTAGAGACCTCTATTTTATGCATGTACAAAGGATAGCAGAAATGCATTTTAAATGCTTCATGAGTTTAATGTTTGTATGGGTCTTGACCTGGGTGTAACTAAAAAACCCTAGGGGACCAAGCAAAATGAATTTTCCCCCACTAATAAATAGACAAAACACACAAATTAGCAAAAAATTTAAAAGTTTAAAAAAAATACATGATACATTAAAGGACCCACTTTTACACCTTATAGCAAAAACCCAAAACTTTTTCCTACAAAAATAAAAAATGTTTTTTTTGTGCCTGAATGGGGATCCTCAATCTCTAGGCCCAGTAGTAGTTGCTATGATTATAGTTATGCCCATGGATCTTGGTGCCTACCGTGTGATACAATAAATCCTGGCAAAAAAAACAAACAACAGAAAGTGTTCATTTTCCTACGGTGCCACCGCAAGGGAGATTTAAAGGGATTGTCCAGGATAAGAAAAACATGGCAACTTACTTTTAAGAACAGGACCACCTCTGTCACAGGAAATGTCTGGTATTGCAACTCAGCCCCATCTAGTGGAACTTAGCTGCTATACCAGACACATCATGTGACAGAGATGTGGTGCTATTTATAAAAGGAATTAGTCATGTTTTTCTTATCCTGGACAATCCCTTCAAGCATTACACAGCTGCCTGTGTAATATGTTTGTGTCGAACCATAGAGACCATAGCCACTCTCTGCTGTGGTTAATAAATGAGAGTCTTAAATTGCTGGCCCCCTCTATTAACTAAAATATCTGTAGTAACATATTTAAAAAAGGTTTTATAAGCTAGAAAACCTGTTTTATGATTATAGTGATATTCACAGAAGTCAAGAGAAAGCTCACCATCTACCAGATCTTTACCATCTAAAGAAAATACTTCTAATAGCTTATACCAGTAACAGATGAAATCCTATATAGTAAGAATTTTTCGGGAATTGGTGACCCCATTTTAAAAACCCTTTTAAAATTTATTAAAAATCTATATTTTTTTGGGGTTTTGGAACCCTTACAGTTTCACAAAAGGGACCATTTTTAATTGTTCCCCCAAGGGTTTCAAAAATAGTCATTTACTGGGGTGGAAAATTGGGAGAAGTATGGTAAAAAGGGAACATAATTTTTTAAAGGATTTCATCAAACTTCTGAGAAACCAGTAATTATTCTATTTTTTCCCCTTGGACAGGCCCCATTATTTTCCACAAAATTATTTAAAATAAACGTGCCCCGGTTTTAAAAACACTAAGATGGACTTATTGGTGTGGGACAACACTGACTTTTTATTTATTCATTTATCTATTATTCATTTTCAAATGACTTTGGCTACATTTATTAGCTTATAAAAAGTTTTAATTTTTTTTTTCCCCCCCCCAAAAAAAACAAAGGAAAAAAAAATTTTTTTTTTAAAAAAAAAATTTAAAAATTTTTTTTGGGGGGGGGGGGGAAAAAAAAAAAAAATTTTAAAAACCCTTTTTTTAATTTTTTCCCCCCCCCAAAAAATTTTTTTTCCCCTTTTGGGCCCCCCCTTTTTTTTAAACCCTTTTTTTAAAAAAACCCCCCCCCTTTTTTTTTTTTTAAAAAAAAAAAATTTTTTTTGGGGGAAAAAAACCCCCCCCCTTTTTTTTCCTTTTTTTTTTTTTAAAAACCTTTTTAACCTTTGGGGGGTTAAAAAAAAAATTTTTTTTTTAAAAAAATTTTTCCCCTTTTTTCCCCCCCCAAAAAAAAAAATTTTTCCCCTAAAAACCCCCAAAAAATTTAAAACCCAAAAAAAATTGGGTTGTTCCCCAAAACCCCCCCCTTTTTTTTTTCCCCCTCCCCAAAAAAAACCCCCCCCCTTTTTCCCCCCTGGCCCCCCCTTTAAAAAACCCCCTTTTCCCTCCCTTTTAAAAAAAAAAAACCCCCTTTTTTTTTTCCCGGGGCCCCCCCCCCGGGCCCCCCTTTTTGGGGTTTTTCCCCAAAATTTTTTTGGGGGGGGGGGCCCCCCCCCTTTTTTTTTCCCCAAAAAAAAAAAATTTTTTTTTTTTTATTTTTTTTTTTTACAGGGCCCCCCCCCCCCCAAAAAATTTTTTTTTTTTTGGAAACCCCCCCCTTTTTTTTTTAAAACCCCTTTTAAACCCCCCCCCGGGGGCCCTTTTCCCCCCCCTTTTTTTTTTCCCCCCCGGGAAAATCCTGGGGCCCCCCCCAAAAAGGTTTGGGGGGTTTTCCCCAAATTTTTTTTTTTTGGGGGAAAAAAATTTTTTTTTAAAAATTTTTTTTTTTGGGTTTTTTTTTTTAAAACCCCCCCCAAAAAAAAAATTGGGGAAAAAAAACCCCCTTTTTTTTTTTTCCCCCCCCCTTTTTAAATTTAAATTTAAAAAACCCCCCGGAAACCCCGGGGGGGTTTTGGGTTTTTTTCCCCCCAAAAAATTAAATTTTCCCTTTTAAATAAAAAAAAAAAATTTTTTTTAAAATTTTAAACCCCCTTTTTTTTTTTTCCCCCAAAAAAAATTTTTTCCTTTTTTTCCCCCCAAATTTTCCCCCCCCAAAAAAAACCCCCTTTTCCCCCTTTTTGGGGGGGTTTTTCCCCTTTTTTAATTTTCCCCTTTTTTTTTAAAAAATTTATTAATTTTCCCCCTTTTTTAAGGGGGGCCCCCCCCCCCCCCCCCAAAAAAAAAACCCCCCCGGAATTTTTTTTTCTCCGGGGTTTTCCCCTTTTAAAAAAAAGGGGGGAAAAAAGGGGGGGCCCCCCTTTTTTCCCCCCAGCCCCCCCCCCCTTTAAAAAAAAACCCATTTTTTTTTCCCTTTTTTTAAAAAAAATTTCCCCAAATTTTTCCCCCCCCCTTTTTTTCCCCCTTTTTTGGGGGAAAATTTTGGGCCCTTTTTTTTTCCCCCCAAAAATTTTTCCCCCCCCCCCCCCCAAAAAGGGGGTTTTTTTTTCCCCCCCCCGCCCCCCCAAAAAAATTTTTAAAAAAAAAAAAATTTTTTTTAAAAAAAAAAAATTTAAAAAAAAAAAACGGAAAAAAAAACCAAAGGGGGAAAAAAAAACCCCGGGGTTTTTTAAAAAAAAAAACTTTTTTTTTTTTTAATTTTTTTTTCCCTTTTTTTTTTTTTTTTGGGGTCAGAGTTCTAGTTACATCAGTGGTAAATGGCTGGTGCCTATAGTAAAGTCATGTAGTTTCAGTTACATCAGTGGTAAATGGCTGGTACCTATAGTAAAGTCATGTAGTTCCAGTGACATCAGTGGTAAATGGCCGGTGTCTATAGTAAAGTCATGTAGTTCCAGTTACATCAGTGGTAAATGGCTGGTGCCTATAGTAAAGTCATGTAGTTCCAGTTACATCAGTGGTAAATGGCTGGTGCCTATAGTAAAGTCATGTAGTTCCAGTTACATCAGTGGTAAATGGCTGGTGCCTATAGTAAAGTCATGTAGTTCCAGTTACATCAGTGGTAAATGGCTGGTGCCTATAGTAAAGTCATGTAGTTCCAGTTACATCAGTGGTAAATGGCTGGTGCCTATAGTAAAGTCATGTAGTTCCAGTTACATCAGTGGTAAATGGCTGGTGCCTATAGTAATGGTGTCTAGTTACAGTAACTTCGGTGGTTAATGGCCAGTGCCTATAGTAAAGTCCTGTAGGTCTAGTAACATTGGGGTAAATGGCTGGTGCTTGTAGTAAAGTCCTGTAGTTCCAGTTACCTCAGTGGTAAATGGCTGGTGCCTACAGTAAAGTCATATAGTTCCAGTTACATCAGTGGTAAATGGCTGGTGTCTATAGTAAAGTCATGTAGTTTCAGTTACATCAGTGGTAAATGGCTGGTGACTGAAAATCAAAATAAAACTGGCTTGGTTGCCTAGCAATCAATTACAGCACCTTATTTCATTTCCAAATGTAACATGTTCTTACACCCCCCACACCACCCCCCAACAGTCCCAGATCCGGCAGGATAGTCCTGGATTTCAGGGGCTGCCCAGCGATCCTGGGCAGTTGGGGAGGTCAAGGCACATGCGCTGAATTCTTGGGTTGACCCTGTTTTTTGTTAACTGTTTGCACATCTATGGGACATACAAACAGTTGAAAACCAGTTAAAAAATCATGTTGGACAAGGAGGCCATGTACTGTTGTGACAGTACAGCAAAACTTTGGTAAATGTACTCTGCATGGAAACTTAATTTTGTGTTGGGTGAAGTAATTTGAAACCTTTGGGTGTCTTTGTCACATGGAAAGTCCTGGCCACATAAAAACTTCAGAAGAAACAGGACTCGATCTGTGTATAAGTTCAGTCCTAGAAAGTCAACCAGGCCGACTAGTATGAAACTACAGGTGCCACAACCTACCTTATTGTGTATCTAATGAAAACGTAGTTTGTAAACCATCAAGATTACATCTTCTTCAGGAACGGAAACCAGATGACAACCCAAGTCACCATGACTTGCAGGGATGATTGGAAAAAATGAGTTCACTGACAGGCCGGTGTTCAGTGATCAGCGACCTATCACCTCGGAGACAAGGTCAATCACCATAGCACAAGAATTTGGGGCTCACAACAACCATGTGAACTAATAGGTATAACATGAATGTTGAAGCATTGATGTTATCTGTATTACTAAGAGGTAGTTTTAGTCATTCATGGCAATCAATCACCAGATACAGTTTTCTTTACTTTTTATATTTCTTTAGTAACCATTAAATGTATTCGTCTAAAAAGACTCGATCTACCTCGGTCATTTCCCTCTATCCTCATCGATACAGATGGGAGATTGCTTTGATGGAAAACATATTCATTCTGGCCAGATCCTGCTCTGACGGCAGTAACAGTGGTTAGGTAAGCTGCATCTAAATCAGAAACGAATACAGTTTCTGTTTCCTCTGCAGAAACCCAAGGTGTCGCCTCAGATTTCTGTTGAGGAAAACATGTCGGATTGTTCCGATCAACGTGTGAACATACCCTTAAAGGGGTTGTCCCATCTTGCTGTTTCACTGTTCACAGCCAACTTGAGGCTCCCATTTCTGACTCTGCCGTGTGTGGTTCTACAGCAGTCATTAGCATTTCAGCTTTGCTATTCCTAGTTGAGCCTGTTAGTTAGAAATTGGGCTTTTAACAGCAGGACACAAAGCTACAGAACTCTTACTGGTTAAAGGGTTTTACCGTTTGAAGTGTTTGTGCTCTTCAGCTAATTCTATGAGATTGAATTTGAAATCCAGGGGCGTGTCCCTCCTCTCAGCAGGTGGTCTCTCCTACCAGGAGGCGTGTCTCTCCTAACTGAAGAGCTGTGACATCATCATTCTGTATTTGCAGTAGAAGGGGAAGGTTGTCTGGACAGAACAGATCTGCAGCCTCCTGCAGTGTTCTCTTGTGTCTGCAGAGCCTTTATCTCCAGGCTCCTCAAGCTCCTTGCTGTGCTACAACCCGTTATAAACACTGCCTGACCTTATGAAACATTTGAGGAATGCCACCTGCCCCCCCCCCTCTTACCCCTCAGTTATCAGGCAGGGGACTGTGTGACTGTGTTATATGGAGGAAACACAGGACATGAGACTGTGTTATATGAAGGGATTTATGAGTTAAACAGTCAGTAATTAGTCAGATCAGTCACCTTAGAGCTGGGAGATGAGTATACAGCCAGCAGCCCTCTCACATAGCTGCTTTTGCTTTCGGTTTTAACAGCTCAGAGGGGAGTAAACACAGAGTCTGCAGGCTGCCTATCACAGTGCAGGGGGTGTGTTCTGAGCGTTTCGTGTCTGGGGGCGTATCCCAACAGGCGGAATGAAATATCAGTCAGCCAATCACAGTGCAGGGGGCGTGGCCATGGTGGCAGAATCAGTCTGGGGGCGTGTCCCAACTAGCCTGTCACAGAAAAGGGTGTGTGTCCCGACTAGCAGCAGCAGAATTAGAAAACAGATGCGCAGTAAAGCTCATATCTACTATACTAAGTGACTTAGGTAATGCAACCCAATTACAAAAGTGCTTATTTTACTGTCCCCATAATCTGAGATTGTAGCGAAAAGAACCCTTTTAATGTTTGTCAGCAAGAAACATAAACAAGCTCCTGTGCTGCTGGTAAGACACAATGGGGAGTGAAGTCACCATCCCGGAAACGGCTGCTGGAGCAGAGAAAAGTGGTTTGCAACCTAGGGAAGCTTGTGTGCTCTAGCTCTGAAGGGAAGTTAAATCAAAACAGCAATATATTTGGCAATAATCTTTAGTCACAGTTGCTTACATACATAAAGCTAATCAATGTGGTGAAAATATGCCTTTAAGGTGCATAGATCACACATGTGTCAGATCAAGAGGATACAGAGTAAGCAGCACAAATACATAAAAAAATCCACCAACTCAGCGTACACAATGAAGTGCGCATCTCCATCAAAGTATCCTATGCACAAGAACCCGCATTCATTGGGTAATCACAAATAAGCTCTGTGTCAGCACTCTGGAAAAAGTGCACATAAATAAAACAGCAGCCATATTAAAGTAAAGGAAAAACATATCAGCAGACTTCCCGAGCTCCCACTCTGATTAGAATGTGCATGTGCATAACACATGTGCACTTCCCCAGTTGAAGACCACGCAAAACACATGTTGGGACTGATCCTTTGTTGGTGCCTCGTATGCTTACTATACATAGGGCGACATGTATGATCTAGGTGCAAAGAGGCCAGTTCTAAATAGCTTTAAAGCAGTGTAGGATGCGCCAGAATGTATAAACCTGTTCCAGAGTCGGACCGGGGTGCCTAGGGCCCACAGGGGGAGTTGATTCTAGGGGCCCACCAGTTGAACTGTATCTGGGCCCACCGGGGGAGTTAATTTTAGAGGTCCACCCTGCAGCTATTGTAAATTACTGTACCTGCCTCCTATACTCTCTTGCTTTTTGCCTCTTTCTATGCTTTTTTTGCCTCTTTTGAGGATGTATATGCAGTTAAATAACAGCTCCAGGACTGCCATGCCCAGGGGCCCACCGGGGGTTTCCCCTATTCTCCTGTGGGCCAGTCCAAGCCTGACCTGTTCTACTGCAGGTCATACATTTGCTTCTTTCTAGTTCCAGTACGACAACTCTGGCTCAGGTAAATCACTTGCAACTTGGTCTGGCTGTTCCAGCAGTAGTGCACCCAGTTTTGCCGTTCTCCAGTCATAAATGTGTAGAATCACACGGTTGTGGCGCGACGCCCCCCAGAACGCATTACAGAGTGCCGTGGGCACCATATGATGCACCTAAGTTTGGGGTGCGCCTGCTCATACATCGAGAGAACAGGGCTGCAACAGTTTTTGGGCTGAAAGGACACCAGAATACTGTCGCAGCTTATACATATAGTACATGTCGCCTATAATGTCCAACAGTCAGTTTAAAAGAAAAATGCACATTATTTCAGAATAATTTATTCATAATTTATTAATGGGCACTAAAGCAAGCACAAAAAAATTCTAAAATAAAAAATTAAAAGATATGAAAGAAAAAAAGATTTATAATATAATCCAAACACATTGGTATAAAGCAAAAGACAAAAACCATATAAACAGCATAAGTACAGAAAGATAGATAGATAGATAGATAGATAGATAGATGGAGAGATAGATAGATAGATAGATAGATAGATAGATAGATAGATGGAGAGATAGATAGACTGACAGATAGATAGATATGGGATAGATAGATAGATAGATATGGGATAGATAGATAGATGGAAACATAGATAGATAGATAGATAGATAGATAGATATCCACCAACAGTCCAACAACATAATAAAGACACCCATTAAGATTAGATAGATATGAACACTCAAAAGTTAAAATTGTGGGATTAAGAAAAAGTGGTGCTATATTATTACTATAAATATATTGAATTGGAATATCAATGATTGTATTCTCATAGAGGGAAAAACTAACATGTTGCCCATAGTGGTAACAATTCAATTAAGTCTACCTCCTTCTGAGAATAGCAGCACAGCTGGAGAACTCACTGGCTGTGACAATATTTCACATTGATCAATCACAATCACCAGTTTTTTGGTTGTGTATCATGTCAGTGACACATGGGAAGAATGATCTGAAATTCATAGCCTGGAGCCTGGAAAGACAAATGACTAATTAAGAGGTGCAATTTCTACTCTACTGGCAAAATAAAAGACGGGATACTTCTAGTACTATATAACATTAACTGTACGAAAGTAATAGTGTGTTCAAATAGTATCTTCACTTATTTATGATAACTGATAGGTATAGAGTAAGTCTTGGAGGGCCAGGGGGGAGGTTAACCATACCCTCCCCCTTTATATTACACTGTACTTGTGTCTATTACTTTTCTGTATTGCTATGCCAAGCTATGTTATTTGTGAGCCCTGCAGAGTTCATGCACCTGTTGGCCTGCAGTGTAAGAGCTGAAGGACTCCTGTACATGGCCGTACTACTACTCAGACCCGGACTGCATACAGGGCAAACCGGCATTTGCCCGGTGAGCCGCAGCGCCGGCTCGGAGAACCCACCGAGGGGGCCAGTGTTTCCTCCCGGCGGGCCCCGAGTGCCGGCACATGGCGCACGTACAGGGGCCGAAATGGTCACCTATGCGACCGGACCCCTGTGCCAGGGGGTCGACAGGCCCCTCATGCCACACGGCTGCATGGCCAGGTCATAGAACCAGGCATGGATCCATCACGGCCGGCGCCTGCACCTTGCGGTGCAAGCAGCGGCTGAGGCAGAACAGCTGGGATCTTCTGATACCGGCCGTTCAGCTCCCAGGAGGCCGAGCAGCAGGCGCGCGATGTGATGACATCATCAGGCACCTGATGAACGGTCCGCACTCGGGTGAGAGTGGCCGCACCGGAGCAGGAGAAGAGGAGGGAAACCAGGTGAGTATTAATATTATTATTATTTTTTAAAACTAATTACTGGCCCTGCCTGCCTAATTACTGGCCCAACCTGCCTAAGAACTAGCCCTGCCTGAGTAAGAATTGGCTCAATTTTTAATGACCGACTCTGCAACGTATACCACTAATTTAGTCTCCATATAAGCTACCTCCATAGCTTCTATAAACAGCAATGTCTTCACAGATGGCAGACTTTTTATTTTCTCACAAAATTCTTTTATTCCACACACATAAAGTCCAACGTATAAGGACACATATTTAAAAGCGTAGGTATATAATAGTAGAAAAGTGGTATACTTATAATTAGTAGATTCCAGCATGCAAGCTTCTTAATGCATAAATCTCCCAGGGCGGGATAGCTCAGAGCAGAGGCGTAACTTCAAGCTCTTGGGCCCTGGTGCGAGAAATGAAATGGGGCCCCCCCAATTACCATGCACCATTTACAATGCTGGTATCTTCTTATGTGGCAGGAGGGCTTTTGGGCCCCCTCAGGCTGCTGTGCCCGGTAGCGACTGCTACCGCTGCACCCCCTGTAGCTACGCCCCTGGCTCAGAGACACCGGACTAGAGCGAGCTACACACTCAGAGCGACGTTTCGAAGGACACGCCTCCTTTGTAACGCTTTTAAATATGTGTCCTTATACGTTGGACTTCATGTGTGTGGAATAAAAGAATTTTGGCGACATGTATGAACGGGCTTTACGCCTGTTTTCTGGCGTATCCTGCGCCCCACCGGCCCGAATCCGCTGTGACGCAGGATTCGGGGTTTGGGCCCGCGTTTCCACTTTCAGCTGTGCCATGCATGAAGGGCGGGCATGGCACTGTGGCGTTCCGGCGGGACCGCCGCTCGAAAACTCCGAGGCATGGTACGATCGCGTCGCAAAGTCGCGCTTGCAGCGCTCGGGAGCTCCGACATCACCTTTGATTCGTCTAAATGATCCGTCGGAGGCAAGTGAAGCAAGAACGAACTTCGAGAAACATAGAAGATCGCAAGAGAAATCTCGGCTTTCAGCGCCGTGCGCCCTTCTTTCTCCATCTGATTGGTGGATTCATATCTGCCGCCAGGGCTCAACCAATCAGCTCTTTTCTGCGTTTTTTACTGTATTTTGAACTGTCCGCCTTTTAATTTGATTGGTCCATACTACTCCATAGCTTATAATGGTTCCCTGTTGCTCCTATTCTGATTGGTTGGTTTCTGCTGACCAATGAGAAGAATTTTAATTACTGTATTTCCCGGCACTTCTCTATATCGCAATTCCCTATGTAGCGCCGGTCTCAGCGACAAACGCGTTGTGAGGGATTTGAGTGATGTATGTTTATAGAAGGTTTCAGCTCTTTTACAGAGAATATTTTACACCTAATAAAAATGATTTTTTTATTCATACTCAATGCCGCACGGCGCTGAGAGCCGAGATTTCATTGCCTCTATCTCTCTATAGACTACAATGGGACAAGTAGCTCGCGCTCTGATTGGCCGGGATAGCCAAGCCCCTGCTAGCTCAACCAATCAACTCTTTTCTGCCTTTTTTACTGTATTTTGAACTGTCCCGCCTTTGATTTTGATTGGTCAATATTTCTCCATAGGTTATAATGGGTCTCTGTCGCTCCTATTCTGATTGGCTGTTTTTTGACGACCAATGAGAAAATCTTAAACAATTTGAATTACTGTATTTCCCGGCAATTTCGAATATCCCAATTCCTGATGTAGCGCCGGTCTCGGCGACAAACGCGTTGTTAGAGATTTTATTTATGTTTGTTTATAGAATGTCTGAGCTCTTTTTCAGAGAATATTTTACACCTAATAAAAATGATTTTTTTAATCATACTCCATGCCGCACGGCGCTGAGAGCAGAGATTTCATTGCCACGATCTGTCCATAGACTACAATGGGACAAGTAGCTCGCGCTCTGATTGGCCGGGATAGCCAAGCCCCCGCTAGCTCAACCAATCAGCTCTTTTCTGCATTTTTACTGTATTTTGAACTGTCCCGCCTTTGATTTTGATTGGTCAATACTTCTGCATAGGTTTTAATGGGTCACTGTCGCTCCTATTCTGATTGGCTGGTTTCTGCCGACCAATAAGAATAGCTTTCAGAATTTGAATTACTGTATTTCCCAGCAATTTTTAATATCCAAATTCCCGATTAAGCACCGTTTTAGATTTTTGGAAAGTGATTTTATTTATGTATTTTTTTAGTAGGTGTGAGCTCTTTTTCAGAGAATGTTTTATGCCTTTATAAAGGCGATTTTTTTATTCATACTCCGTACGGACATGTTTAATGATTTCTCGCTGTTTTCCAGCCTGTCTCGAATCGGAATACATGTTCGGCGCAGTCCCGCACTGCGCCTAAGTCCCGCACTGCGCCCCACACACTGGCGAGGCGCGGTGAACTTTTCCCCGCATGTATGAGCGCACCTCCTCGGACGGTGAATATAAGGATCAGCCCCGCACTGCGCCCAAGTCCCCGCACTGCGCCCCACACACTGGCGAGGCGCGGTGGACTTTACACGGCATCTATAATCGCGCTACGTCGGGCGGCAAATCTTAGGCGCAGTCCTGCACTGCGCCCAAGTCTCTGCACTGCGTCCCACACACTGACGAGGTGCGGCGGACTTTACATGGTATGTATGAGCGCACCTCGGCACCGACATAAATCAGGCGCAAATTTCGCCTGAAAACTGGCGGAAACATGCGCTCTGACGTGGCGAGATTCATACATGTCGCCCTTTGTGAGAAAATAAGAAGTCTGCCATCTGTGAAGACATCGCCTAAGAACTGGCCCTGCCTGCCTAAGATAGTCCTACTTGCCTAAGAACTAGCCCTGCCTGCCTAAGAACTAGCCCTACCTGCCTAAGAACTAGCACGACCTGCCAAAGAACTAGCCCTACCCGCTTAAGAACTGGCCCTGCCTGCCTAAGATAGCCCTAACTGCCTAAGAACTGGCCCTGTCTGCCTAAGATAGCCCTACCTGTCTAAGATAGCCCTGCCTGCCTAAGAACTAGCCCTACCTGCCTAAGATAGCCTTGCCTGCCTAAGAACTGGCCCTACCTGCCTTACTGGCCCTGCCTGCCTAAGAACTGGCCCTGCCTGCCTAAGATAGTCCTACAGCTGTAAAATAGCACTCCCTGCCTAAGATAGCCATACCTGCCTCAGAACTAGCCCTGCCTGCCTAAGATAGCCCTACCTGCCTAAGAACTAGCCATGCCTGCCTAAGAACTAGCCCTACTTGCCTAAGAACTGGCCCTGCCTGCCTAAGAACTGGCCCTGCCTGCCTAAGAACTAGCCTTGCCTGCCTAAGAACTGGCCCTCCCTGCCTAATTACTGGCCCTGCCTACCTAAGAACTAGCCCTGCCTGCCTAAGAACTAGCCCTACCTACCTAATTACTGGTCCTGCCTGAGAACTTGCCCTACCTGCCTAAGAACTGGCCCTGCCTGCCTAAGAACTGACCCTACTTGCCTAAGAACTGGCCCTGCCTGCCTAAGATAGCCCTACCTGCCTAAGAACTAGCCCTACCTGCCTAAGAACTAGCCCTACCTGCCTAAGAACTAGCCCTACCTGCCTAAGAACTAGCCCTGCCTGCCTAAGAACTGGCCCTGCCTGCCTAAGAACTGGCCCTGCCTCCTAATTACTGGCCCTGCCTGCCTAAGAACTAGCCCTGCCTGCCTAATTACTGGCCCTGCCTGGGTAAATACTGGCCCTACCTGGCTAATTACCTGGGACAGCCCCAGTTACCTGCTTTAGGAGGTCTATATGCTTACCTGCCTAAGAGGGGGGCTTGAATACCTACCTAATGGGGGTCTACCTATTTACATGCCACTTATATAACTTTTTTTTAATTTCTAATTTTTAGGATCTAACATACACTGTTTGGGGTACAATTACTGTGTAGGGCACCAAAGGGGGAATATTACTATTTGGGGCTCTATGGATGGGGAGTTTGTACAGAGTTGGGAATTGATAGGAAAGTTCTGGAAAAGAGAGGAGTCTAAGATGTATTTGTGGTAAATTCTACAGGGACGAGTAGTGGCCGGGAGAAGAAGACATTGCATGCTGTACCAGAGGGAGAAAAAAAGGGAAGAGAACGACTCATCAGGGAAGACATCATGGAGGTTTGGGCCAGATGGAGAAGAAAAGGAGAAGAGAACAACTCCCATCAGAGATGATGTCTCCTGTGAGTCCCTGATGTCAGGGGTCATTTTACTTCTGTGTTGAATCAGTGCTGTATTCATGTGATGGTGACCTGACTACTGGTGATGTGATTGGTGGGGTTGTAGGTTATGTTGGTGTTTATGTAGTGTCTGTGTGGGCTTGTCCCTGATTGTAAAGCAAGTGCGCACCTGACTCGGTGATGAGGGGTTTCTCTGCACCACTTTTTCTTTCTTGCTTGTGTGTAGGGGGCTTTCACTCGGAGCGGTTTTAGTGCATTTTTTGATGTGTTTTTTTGTGCAGAAATGTACAGCATTAACTGCTCTGCCTTTCTGCACAAAACTGCACCAAAAACACATCAAAAATGCTCCGTGTGAAAGCACCTTTATAGTGTAGTATATTTTAGAAAGTAGGCGATGTGCGAGAACGATGGAAATTTTTTAAGCGGATATTGTATGTGGGCTGGTGGGGGCTTAGTGCCAGGGCTGATTTTTATTCCCAGTCCGGCTCGGCTACTACTACTACCTGACTGAGGGACTGGCACTAGAAAATAAGGTTTGATGGATGACAGCATGTAGTTGGAAGCTGTCAGCATCAATTGGGGCCAGGAAGAGAGCCCTAATTTTCCTTTAAGAAGAGTGTTGGGACACTAAATGCTGCACCTCAATGTTAGTAGAAGAAGGCAAAGAAGAGTTCTTGAAAGCATTTGGTGCCATTTATGTAGTACCATGTGGTGACAGAACAACCTGACCTGAGGAAGCACAAGAGATTTGCTTGAAACATGTAGTCTGTTTTTGCTCTATTTAGGCCTGGTTCCCATATACGTTGTGAACAGAAGCAACAGACACCGTTCTATCTGTTTATTTGACAGATCCTTTCAATGGATCCGTAAAAAAATTATACTTTTATATCCATTTGCATCCCTTAAAAGCAGAACATTTTGTTAAAACCCTATGAAAGGGTGAAGTTCCACTGCACATGCGCAGAACAGATAATGGATCCATCAAAGGGATGTGAAAACGGGTGTAGACGCAGCATCAATCGGATCCAAAACAGATCCAACACGCAGCTGTGTGCTTGGCTGCAGCAGGATCTCACCCCATAGTTTATAATAGGGCTCCTGCTGCGTCTTTTGGATCAAGAATTGACATGTCAATTCTTAGAACGGATCCGAAAGACGGATCCAAAAGATGCAATTAAACACGCATCGGAGATCACTCGTCTGAACGCCAATGCATGTTTTACATTGAAAGCAATGTAAAACACACTGCACATTGCTAGATGCATGTTTGGGTCCATCTGGACGAACCTAAACACGCATCTAAGAACGCATGTTCACACGGACCCAACACGCCGTGTGAACATACCCTTAAATGTCAAAGTTGTATCTGTCTTGCCTATTTCACAACACCTCAGAGGTCGACATGTATGATATTTGGTGCTGACTTGCCCGTTTTAAATTGATATAGCGGAGTGTAGAATGGGACAGTAAGTATGAACCTATCATGTGTGGGTTCATAAATCTGGTGTGGGGTACGCCTTAGCATAGCATAGCATATTTTAGGTGCATTAAAAAGTTTTGTATTTGGCGCATAATGCAGCAAGTTTTGGCAGACGACTATTCATACACCTATCTAACAGAGCTGCGACAGGTTTTTTGGCTCAAAGCACACCAGAAATCTGACGCAGCCCTGTTCATACACGTCACCCTTAGGCCTCGGGTTTCACACGGCTTATTCTGCGCGTATTGGCGCCGTACTGCCGCACGGATTTGCGCTTCAGTACGGCGCCAATCCGCGGCAGCAATTACGGTAATCCACTGCTCTCAATTGAGAACAGTGAATCCGTCGCTCCTCCCCGCTCGGCAAATCCGCCACGGGGGGAGAAAGTGACATGCACATTATTTACGGCGCGGAACGGCCGTAAACAATGCATTGCCCCTATGGGGCCGGGAGCGGGCGCCCCCGCCGCGCTCCGGCCCCGCCCCCGTCCCGCCCCTTATTCACGGCGGATTTGTGAGCACAATCCGGCTCACAAATCCGTCAGGAATAAGCCGTGTGAACCTAGCCTTAGTCTCTTTGGGGTTTGTTGTAATTTATTTACTCTTACAACAGCTTAATCATAATTCTTTTGTACTGTTTTATCCTGACCTCCCTGGTGCCAAGCAGATCATAGTCCTGGGAGTAGCAGCGTTAAACCATATGTATAAAACTATATAAGAGTTGTGCCTCCATTTGCACAAGTTAAAAAGGTGAGAAACTTGGAGCTGATGTAGCTATTATCTGGTTCTAAATATACTAGACAAGGACAGCACTTCTTTCCATTTTTATCCCTCCTCATTTCTTTTTTTAGTACTACAGGTATTTGGTTGCTTGTGGTGACAGGGGGACTTGATCTAAAGGTATGCAGAGAGGAGGCCTGTGTTCCTGCAGCTGATGAATAAGCAATGGGCTAAAAAGTGTTTAATATAGACAGGGCTGTTCCTAGGCTAAATTAAGCTCAGGGCGGGGTGAAGACATTTCTCCCCCTGCCGACATAACATAATGCGCCAGGATGCGACATAGTGCATCATCATCAATTAAAGTCAAAATATACAAAAAGCTTTAAAACAATGTGCCACGTTTAAAACTACTAAATAATAGTTACCAAATAAAACTGCTACACAAAACCAGAATCCCAAGGTTATTAGTACCAATGTCCTACTAAGACCAGATATCACCAGCACATAGTGACTGAATACCACAACATTGTGACCACATATCACCAGCACATAGTGACTGAATACCACCACACCGTGACCACATATCAACACCAAAAACTGACTGAATAATACACCATACCATTACTAAATATAAGCCACTATTCTGCAACCAATATTACCGGCATATAGTAATCATACAGAGAAGGATACCAGCTGTACACTGGCTCTGCGGACATATACGTAATTACAGTAAAGTTACATCCAGGGACTTACAGGAGACGTCTCTGAAGAGTTGTTCTCTTTCTATTTTTCTTCTCCATCCAGTCCAGACCGCCATGACGACTTCTCCCGGCTACAACTCTTCACTGTAGAATTTACAAAACAAACATCTTAGACTCCTCACTTTATCAGCACTTCTCTACCAATTCCTATCTCTATACAAGCTCCCCATCTATAGCGTCCTAAATGGTAATAATTACCCCCTTGTGTCCCAAACATTAAAAGTGCCCCCAAACGGCTATGGGGCTCCCATTTGTGCATCAAGTTTTAGTCTTGTTTTGTCTTGTCCAATATAGGAAGTAGTTAAATTCCCTAAGACAGTATGTAGGTACACCCCCAAATTAGGTAGGCAGTCTTCAATTAGGTAGGTGTATAGCTTTTAGCCTGTCCATTAGTAGTAAACTTTTAGGCCCCCTATAGTAGGTATCTGGTCCCTATTAAATAGATAGGTAGTTATAGCCCCCATAGTAGAAACTACCCTATTATGTAGTTATATAGGCCCCTGTAGGTAGTTATTTTCCCCTCTGTAGCCAAGTAGTTTCCCAGTGTAGCCAGATAGTTATATGTCCCCTGTAGCCAAGTAGTTGACCAGTGTAGCCAGGTAATAGCCCCCTGTAGCCAGGTAATTTCCCCTTGTAGCCAAGTAGTAGCCCCCTGTAGCCAAGTAGTTGCCCCTTGTAGCCAGGTAACTGCCCCTGTAGTCAATAGTAGCCCCCTGTAGCCAGGTAGTAGCCCCCTGTAGCCAGATAGTATCCCCTTTTAGCCAGGTAGTTGCCCAGTGTAGCAATGTAGTAGCCCCCTGTAGCCAAAGAGTTGCCCCCTGTAGCCAGGTAGCCCCCTGTAGCCAGGTAATTGCCCCTTGTGGTCAAGTAAAAGCCCATTGTAGCCAGGTAGTATCCCCCTGTAGCAAGATAGTATTCCCTTGTAATCAGGTAGTTGCCCAGTGTAGCCAGACAGTAGCCCCCTGTAGCCAGGTAGTAGCCCCCTGTAGCCAAAGAGTTGCCCCTGTAGCCAGGTAGCCCCCATAGCCAGGTAATTGCCCCTTGTAATCAAGTAGGGACCCCCTGTACCCAGGTACTTGTTCCCTTTAGCCAGGTTGTTGCCCCCTGTAGCCAGGGTGTTGCCCCCTGTAGCCAGGTTGTTGCTCTCTTTAGCCAAGTTGTTGCCCCTTTTAGCCAGGTTATTGCCCTCTGTAGTCAGTTAATGTTGCCCCCTGCAGCTAATGAAAATAAAGTTTAAAAAGGATCTCACCTCTCCCTGTTCCGCACATCGCGGCCAGGTCTGAGAGCTGGTGTACAGTGTAAGCAGCGTGACGTCATCACACAGCTCCGGAGATCTCCTTGGTCAGCAGAGGCTGCCGACCTAGAGTATGCAGCATCACAGGGGGCGTGATGAAAGTCGTGCACCCCCTGCGACACTGATGTGTATGTACAGTGATCACTGAGCAGTAACGATCCATCCTGCCTTTGTTCTGTACGAGAAGCTGCACAGCTAGAGAGCAGCTGCTGACTCGGACTCTGTGCGGCTGTTGTAAAACGGCTGTGCAGTCAGAGAGGTCGGCGGTGAGTTGGGCCCGGCGTCCGGGAGAGCTCCCGGACCTAGGAACAGCCCTGAATATAGAGCATGGAAGCAGCTGTGCCAAGAACATTTCCAGTGTAAGCTAGAGTTGGGACCCTGGATCCATAGCACAATATGACTTCTGAGTCATCACTGAAGCCAGTAAGTTTATAGAGAGGAGACTGTAAATGTGAGCCAAAGCTTGTACCAAGGGACTGCTGTGTGGCCTCTTGTCCAGTAGATTTCATCAGAACACAGAATGGCAAAGGAGAATAGCAGAGAGATGGGAGGAAAAAGGGCAGAAAGACAAAAAGAGGAGGTGCTTTTTTCGCCAAGGAGAAGAGAGAACAAGATAAGAGAGAGTAGTGTGGTGTTTCCTAACTCAGAGAGTCTTGTGTGAGTCAAACAAGTTAAGGGGTGGCTGAGTGCCCCTGTGCAGAGAATTAGAGGAAGACAACTTGTGTGTGAGGTCTCAGGACAGGCGTGGACGGAGAGGGACATTGAGTCGGAGCTTTATATGTATATGTACTAAATAAATTGATGCAAAAAATTTAGGGCGACATGTATGAATGGGGCTGCACCAGTTTTCTGGTGTACTTTGAGCCAAAAAGAATGTATGAACAGGTGGATAGGATATGACAAAAATGTCTGATGGGGGAAGACCTTACATTTTGGGACCTCCATTCTTGAGATAGATGTGATCCCACAAGATACAGAGATTAAAAGTGTAAAAGATCTATTAAGCTGCATTATGTATTATTTTACCAGGGCCCCTGGCTTGACTTCTAGGTTCTCATCCTGACATACAGGAGTGTGAATAAAGCGCAATCCTATTATGTTTTTTGCATGAGTGCCTGGACGCGAGTGGAGTGGATCACTGGGGGGCTCCATAGTTGCAGTGGAGCAGCTGATCACCAAAATAAACCAGGGGGGCTACCAAACGTGTATCTAAAACAACAGTTCAGTGAACCCTACTGTATATGGACTTCTGCACCTCTGCTTAGTATAGTATTAACATTCGTGATTAATGAATCAAGCAATACCAGGTACATGGAGTATCAGCGCATGCAACACACTGCCCACATTTATTAATCATGTCTACCGGAATTGGGGTGTAAACTGAGCCAGAAATTATTGCATACGTGGTGCAGCATGTAAAAAGTAGATTCAGACCAATTTATAGGTGGAATCCATCGAAAAGTAGAATTTGGATCTACTAAGCTCTCAATTTTTTTCCTAGCTTGAAAGTGGACTTCCCAGAAAGGTGATATGCCATGATGCAACATGACTTGGGGATAACGGATACTATGCTGCAGGGCTTCACCTTACCCTCACCACCATACTCCCAATTACTCAACATTTACTTTGGTGCAAAGGCCGCAGCAGCCAATTTTATATTTTAACAAAGATCTCAAACCTTAATAAATAACATTAATAGATAATTTACATTGTACAAAACAATCCCTAATTCCCTAAACCTGAACAGTTATACTCCTGATGAGAAGTCCTTAAAAGCCCAACTATCTATGTAATTTATTAACCACTGATACCTGGCCGATCTCTCAGCCATGCCAGAGGGCCTGCAATGGGCTTATTATAGTTTTGATCAAAATGTACACTAAGAACTTCAAATTTTCATGGATTGCAAATAGCGGAAATGCTTTTCCAATAGTTCCTATGTGCCTTTTGATTGCTTTTTAGTGCTAGTAGTGTGCTGCTGATATTGGATTGTGCTTGTATTTTGCTGCCACACCAGTGTGCACCTATGTTCATTTTTTTCAAAAAACTTTTTGACCAAATATTGTTTTGTAGAGGGCTTGCAATTGCACAGATTGTGAATATTTCCTGGTGACCCACCAGCAGGCTTACTAATTTGAAAATTTTAGATAAATGGCCCCATTTTATTTACCTTTGGCATGTACCTTTTAGGGTGCTTTCACACAGCGCAGTTTTGGTGCAATTTTAACTGCGCTCCAATTAAACTACTTTATTACCAGCAAGCTTCTTTCACTTCTCTTAATGGTTAGTAAAGTGTGTAATCATAAATGTGTTTGTATCCACAAGACTTCAAACACAGTAATTGATTACTTACTTGAAACACCTTATGAACAATTTAGACAAATGAAAGAAGCTTGCTGGCAATAAAGGCAGTTTAACTGGAGCGCAGTTAAAACTGCACCAAAACTGTGCTGTGTGAAAGCACTTTTAACCTGTCCTCATCTTTTCAGTGATACATAAGGTTTTATTTGTATGTTTACTTTCGCATTTTCTAATTTTTGGTAAAATGAAAAAGAAATGTCTGTTTTTTGTACATTTTTTTAAATTGCAAAATGTGCAGTGAAATAAGCTTTGTAGTTATGTTGTCTTGATGGAATTGATATTTTAATACAGATGAAAAATAATTTTAGGGTCATAAGAGAGTTATAAGTTGAAATGTCGGTTGTCAGAGTAATTTTATTTTTTACTATCATTTGTCATTATCGCTCATTATCACTCATTTTTTTTTTTTTTGTTTCTCTATTGCTAGTTTCCCCCAAACTGGGCAGTCCCAATTACCACCAACCCTCTAGCACTGGCTGCAGAGACGATTTAGGTCTGTTAAGACTTAGCAGCTCCTGCAGTTACCCAGCCCCGGTGCTCACGTGATTGCAGGGATGGAAGCAGGAAATCTGAAGGCCTTCTACTACACTGCCAGCCATATATATAGCAATTGGGAAGACAGGAATGGTAATAAATCTCTCCCTACTTTCTCTCTAGAGCCCAGCTGTTGCTTTTCACTCCTGCAGTTGATCTCTATGCAGCTGCAGACTCTGCAGGACATTCGGGAACATCTTTGCAGAGTCCCTTACATACCACCCATTGTCAGCAAATATACACAAGGCCTGGAGAGCTTTACTTTCATGCCATAGTCCAATTTATCATTTTGGTGAATTTCCACCAACCTCTGCTTCTAAAACATGCCTACAACATACACGTCTACCGTGAAACCTATCCTAGGCAACCGTAGACAAAATTGCATTGAAAAAATGTTCTTCTAGAAGGGTGATTTTCTCATGCAAGATGGCGTCTATGTATAGCATATAAAGGAACTAAATATCTTCTACAGGAAATTTTATCTGCATATAAGGGTTCTTCTCAAATTAATGGGCTACATAGTTTTGCTACATCTGATGGAAATGTGCCCAGTTTTCCAGCAATTGCCATGCAGGCAATGTCATGTCTGGTGAATCGGGAAATCTGAGAACTGCCTTCGTTTTGTCAGAGAAAACCCATTTATCAAAAGCATTTACCTTTCTTTACCTTTTTCTTACTTCACTTTTTTTTCCATCTGGATAATTTTTTATTTTTTTTTTCTCTCGGTGTGAGACTGAGTGTGAAACATCTGCCACAGTCCAAATTCCTGCTGGTGGAATTGATTGCATGCTCCAGGTTAATGTTTGCTTTTTTTCATCCACGTTTCATCACTTCATGGGCATGCAGAACGATCTTGGAAACATATGGTCATCTACAGCAGACAAATACAGATTTCCAAACCTTCTATAACTGATTAACACATCACTGCAAATCTTCCATTACAGATTTTCCATTATCCAGCTTTTTCAGGATTCCTTTCAGTTTATTGCATCTATTTTATTTTACTGCAAAGTGACTCCTGCCTGTTTACACCTGATATAGTTTCCAAGTACGTGTTCATAAACACAAATTATAAACCTTTTAGACAATCCTTGACCTATAAAAGCATTAAATACACATAAGATCACATGCTTTATAGCCCAAAAGAAAGAGCATCCATGCTGTAAATTCCTTATTCCACAAATACCATGTGCAAGAACAATGGGCACATCATATAGCCACAAAAAGAAGAAAACTCAGTCACCATATAGTCCAGTCTAAAAGTACATCATATACCCCCACTCAAATACAAGTGGCACATACCTCTGGGAATCCAGCATATGTCCTCAAAATCTCCACTGCTAATCTCTTAAATACCCTGTATAAAAAGTGTATGTGCCACAAGCTCTGACAGCAGACTTGTTATACAGACAGCCCTGGGGCTGCTCTAGGTCTTCAGGGCTGACTATACAGACTTTTCTCAGGCTCCATCGGGTCACCAGGAGTCCCAATGACCCTATGAAGCAGGAGATTGCCCTGTAATTATGCTACGGTCATGGACCACAGCAATCAAATTATTAAGTGCCGGGGAGTGGAGACTGCTCTGCTCTGTTCCCTATGCAGCTGTAGAAAGAAGGCACGTACCACCAGGTTGACTATAGGCGGTGGGCAGTTGTTAAGGAGTTAGTTCCTAAGTAATGGATTTATTGGTACTAATACTAGTTGGTGCTTATTTATTTATAACCCGTACATTTTCGTAGGAGAAAAAAAATGTTGCAACTGATCCAGCACTCAGAAATATATATAAAAAATCCAAAACATTATTAGTTACCAAAACAAAAAATATGATATGGCGGCCATATATGAAAACCGTCTTGGTTTAAGACTTTCTTTGTTGTCCATAGAAATCAATAAGAGCTTCCCTTTCATTTTTAAGAGCTCTAATTGGTTGCTATGGGCAACAAAGAAAGTTTTAGGATATGTTCACAAGGCTAATTTTGGACCCTGAATTTTCAGTGTCCAAATCAGTGTCAAAACCTCATCTGAGAAGTACCTCAAAAGCACCTTTTCAGACGAGGCTTTGCACAAGGTTTTTTATATGTTTTGCAGTGCTGTTTCAGAAGAGGTTCTGGACAAGATTTTTAACACTGTTTTGAGCCATAAAAATTAACAGCCAGGGCAAACAATGCCAATGACGCGCAGAAAAACGCATCTAAAAACACGCCAAGGTTTTGAAGCTCTCTGTTGTTTCCTATGGAGATTTTCATTGTTGAAAATGCTTCAAGAATTGACATGCCTATCTTTTTCAGTGCCCAAAACAGTGTCCTACAACACAGTGTGAACTACAACACTGTTTTAGGAACCAATGAAAATGAACTGGGGGCGTTTTGGAGGCTTTTTTAATGCAGAATCCAAGGACATATTGGATTCAAAGGTTATCGCAAGGCAGCGGACTTGTGGAGCCGGTGAGAGAGTGTAGCCATTCACTGTGATAGAGAGATCAGGTGGAGGGATAGAGTGGGATGGTGGGAAGATGAGGAATTCAGTTTTCTCCACGTTTAGTTTCAGGGGATGGGAAGAGAAGAAGGAGGATATGGACGAAAGACAATCTGGGATCCGGGATAGTAGAGTAGTGACATCTGGGCCGGAGATGTAGAGTTGGGTATCGTCAGCATACAGGTGGTATTGAAAGCCATGTGCTGCTATGAGCTGACCCAGGCCAAGGGTGTAGATAGAGAAGAGTAGTGGGCCCAGAACAGACACCTGGAGGACACCAACAGAGAGCGGGCGAGAAGTGGAGGTGGTGAGAGATGCTGAATGTTCTATCGGTGAGGTACGAGGAGATCAAGGAAAGAGCCAAGTCCTTGGTGCCGAGGGAGGAGAGGATGTGAAGAAGGGAATGGTCAACAGTGTCAGGGACAGGTCTAAGAGTATAAGGACAGACTAGTAGCGTGAGGCTTTGGCAGTTGTTAGGTCATTGGTGACCTTGGTTAGGGTGGTTTCAGTAGAGTGGTGAGGTCGGAAGCCCGATTGCAGCGGGTCAAGGAGAGAGTTGGAGGAGAGCTGAGAGGACAGTTGTAGATGGACGTGCTGTTCAAGGAGCTTAGAGGCGAATGGAAGTAGAGAGATAGGACGATAGTTGGACAGATAGGAGGGGTCAAGAGATGGTTTCTTAAAGATGGCGGTGATAGTAGCATGTTTGAAGGCAGAAGAGAAGATGCCAGAGGTTAATGATAGGTTGAAGAGACGGGTGAGGGCTGGGATGATAACAGCACTAAGGTCTGGAATGAGGTGGGATGGCAGTGGGTCAAGGTTCCAGGTAGTGAGGTTAGATTTGGACCGTAGAGAGGAAATCTTATCAGGAGTGACAGTAGAGACGCAAGTTAGGGGGTAATAGTGACGAGCAGGTGCAGAGGTGGGTGGAGGGGACTGCGGGGTGAAGCTTTGTCTGATGCGATTGCTCTTATTTAGAAAGTGAGTGGCGAAGTCATCTGCTGAGAGGAGAGATGGGGGAAGGGGTGCTGGTGGATGGAGGAGAGAGTTGAAAGTGTTAAAAAGTTGTCTGGGGTTGTGAGACAGAGAGGATATGAGAGTGGTGAAGTAATTCTGTTTGGCTGAGGTGAGTGCAGATTTAAATGTATGTAGTGATTGTTTGTATGAGGCAAAGTCGTCGGTGGAGCGGGTTTTCTTCCAGCAGAGTTCAGCCATTCTGGAAGCTCGCCTCAGCTGTTTGGTGGAGTCTGTGTGCCAGGGTTGTCTGTTTTTGCGGGTTCTGTTGTGTGTGAGATGGGCGACCACGTCAAGAGTGGAGGTGATTGTGTTGTTGTATAAAGTGGTGGGTGGGTTTGGGTCAGTAGATTAGGATATGGTAGAGAGCGGAGCAAGAGAGTCAGAGAGAGTGTGAGGGTTAAGGTGTTGTAGGTTTCTGCGGGGAGCAGTAGATTTGGGGCAGAGGGAGCAGGTGGGGTGGAAATGGTGGAGAAGCTGAGCAAGTTGTGGTCAGAGATGGGTGAAGGAGAGATTGAAGGGTTAGATAGGGGGCAAAGGCAGGTTAAGAGGAGGTCCAGTGTGTGTCCATCTTTATGAGTGGCTCCAGAGGTCCACTGGGAGAGGCCAAAGGAAGAGGAGAGTGACGGCAGTTTGGTAGTAGTGGAGTGGGTTGTATCAATTGGGATGTTGAAATCTCCTATGATGATAGTGGGGATGTAAGTAGAAAGAAAGTGGAGAAGCCAGGAAGCGAATTGGTCAAGGAAGGCGGTGGCAGGGCCTGGGGGACGGTAGACAACAGCCACTTGGAGGTTGGAGGGGGAGTAGATGCGGACAGAGTGCACATCAAAGGAGGGGAGGGAGAGGAAAGGTAGTGGTGGAATGGGGACAAAGGAGCAGGTATCTGACAGAGAAGGCCGACACCTCCGCCATGTTTACTACCAGGGCGGGGTGTGTGGGTGAATTGAAGCAGGGGAAGTTGTGTCAGAGGGTGTCAGCCAGATTTCTGTCAGACCAAGCTGGGAGAGGTTGCATGAGATAAAGAGCTTGTGGATGAAGGGGTGTTTGTTGCACACAGAACGTGCATTCCAGGGAGCTCCAGATGTGGGGATAAGTATAACAGGGGTGAGGGGAATGGGCTTTAGGTTTAAGGGGTTGAAGGAGTTTGTACAGGTGAAACAACAGTGAGGATGCGCTGAGAGGGCCCGGGATTGGGAGATATGTCCCCAGCAGCAAGGAGAAGCAGGGAGAGTGTGAGAAGGTGTGTGTGGAATAGAGCAACTGGGGGTTGTGTGGGTTTTGTGATTTGGGTGTTAATGCTGTGAAAGATGGGAAGAGTAGAGGTCAAGTTTGCTGGTAGGATAGACTGGGAGATATGTAATCCATTGCCCAGCGTGGGTGTGTGAGGATAGTAAAGGAGTTCATATTGATGTATCCTATAAAACAATGGAAACTTGTTATACGTCCATTGACCATGGCCATGGAGGTGTTGACAGCTCTACCCTCCCCTTGGATTAATGGACTAATTGAACTGAATAATATTGGATAAATAGTATCAATGGATGTATTACAGGTTTCTATGGTTTTATATGATATATTAATATGAACTGTACAAAAGAGTATTGTGAGCCATATACATATTTGTGATAAATTTATATATATATATATATATATATATATATATATATATATATATATATATATATATATAATATATATTATATATATATATATATATATATATATATATATACACACATTGTGGTATTTGGCCTGAAAACATTATATACAGACTGTGATGATTGAAGAAAAAGGCCAACTGTTATACGTCTTATAAAGCTGTTGGCTATATGTGTGCATTTACATGGTTACCTTACCAGCCAGAAAACACATATGGGTAATTGTTTACACGTTTCGGATAAGCTCCATTAGACTTGGCAAAAAAAAATGATAGAAGAAAAATAGCAAGAAAGTTTTTAAAACCAAGCTGAGATACCATGGAAGTCCTCATGGGGGTGCAATAAAAAAGTGTAGCAGTAGCAGCAATCACTGTAAATATGAGGTGGAATCTGATTAGTTGCTGCTCAATTTTTTCTAGAACTCATTTTGATCAATTTAATTCAGGTTCTTTGTCGCCAAACTCAATGCCTTAACTATCTATGATTTGCTTGTTGTGTATCCAACTGATCTGTAAATGACCTTATTCATACTTGTTAACCTTTGAATGTGGACTTCAGGGAGATTCCATGATGTGGCGTACTAGGCTGACAGAAGTTTTAACATGAGCCATTTCACATGCCACAACTCCTTTTACATGCCCACTGGTGGAAAGCTGATTGAATTAATGTAGGGGATGCACTTGGACCACAGCAGTCACCCTACGTTCCCTTGTTGTTGAGCATACACAGTGAAACAAGGTAGATGCTTGTATTGCTGCATACAATGGAGTGGGTGGCAGGTTGTACTCATGACGCAGGGAGCAGCAAAGAAATGCCGTCCCCCGATCCTAGCTAGAATCTATAGTCCAGCTGCATTAACTGGATGTCAGAGCACCGCCTACTGATGCATTACCCTGGCACCACCTTGTTTATCAACAGGTGCAAGAAACTTGCCAATTCTTTTGGGAGCTTGCTCCAATCCCCCAGCTGGCTGATTCTGAGGATGGTGAGAGCACAGCTCCTGAGCCCACACTATCCAAATGTTGCCAACTCTTCTGGGAGAACTCTCTTTTTTCCAGAAGTCTCCTGGATGCTCTGTGAAAGTTGGTAAATAGGACCTAATTTTGTAATGGTCAAAATTTGCAGGAAAAATCTAAATTTCCGTATTGATTTGCTCTATAGATGTACAATACAGAACTGTTAAGTCTCATTTATACAATTTAATTTAGTAGGAAGCTGTTTTAACAGGACAGTAGACTCCTTTACCTTATTGGGTCCTCAGAGAGTTGCCCAGTAAAGTATCTCTACCAAAATAATATCCTTTTGTTCAAACAAGAGAGCGGCTCCTGAAGTCCTGAGGTCACTCTGTTTACACCGTTTTCCTTCCTCTGCATTTTTCAGTGGACTCTAGATGGTGCTCTAAACCTTTGCATTCTACATTCTCTACTATGATACATATGATTCAATGATATGCACTACATGCTCTGCATTACTGTGGCTCCATCATAACTTACATCCACCCAGTCACTGCTGTTTAGCTCTTGTCTTCTTTCAACATGTCTTTCGGGACATAAAAAAGATCACTGAGGTCATAGGTGTAACTAGAGACAGGTGTAATTGTTTATACACGCCATCTGTCTCAATGCTAGTCCTCTGGATTGACATAAAGTGTTTAAACATAGATTTATATGTCTATTTGGGTCTAACACCAGAATATTTCATGCTTAGGAGCATTGTGTTAGGTAATAGGGATGGCTGCAAGATCCACTGGGCAAGGGTCACTTTGAATTGAAGAATCCCATATGCAGAACCATAGTCTGTGTCTACAATATGATACATTTAAATAATTGACATTACTATACTGCATGGTATTACATACTAATTTTACGGTGATACACTATACTTTTTTTTTATTTCCCAGTTAGAGTTAGCTAAGTTCATATAACTAGGTTATTTGATCAGGACCTTTACTGTTATACAAGGTGATTAAGCAAGGCAGTCTTACTGGGCCACACCACATCTTATCATGCCCAGTTATCTCCGGCAGACCAATGTCAAAACCGTGTCTATTTTTAATCAGAACAGAGTATAGCTGGGACCCTCATGCCGTGATAAGTATGGAGGCCCGGGCAGGCAACAAGATAGAGCAGACTGTTTAGAGTAGCTTCCCACCTGAACTGAGACCAACTTGCCATAAGTGGATGGCCCCTGATAGATTTGATAAAATATACAGGCAGTCCCTTACAACGTTCCGACTTACATCTGTCCCCTAGTTGCAAATGAAGATCTGTGGGGCATGTTGGCACTTGTAGTTGCATGCTCCACAGCAGATAGTAGCTGTAGAACGACAAGTGCCAGCATGCCACAGCAGAACATGAGGTGAAAATGAGGTGAAATCTTCTCAAAGGTGCACAAACAGCAAAACAAATGTAAAAACCCTTCCTTGCCTATCCAAAAAAAAAAAAAAAAATTTGTTCTGGAGTTACATTTAATAAATTCAACTTAAGAACAAACCTACAGTCCCTATCCTGTTCGTAACCCAGGGACTGCCTGTATTTGCGCTCAGAGCCTCAGATTTTCATATTTGCTACATGTTACCCACAGGTATTTATTGCCTTTAGTGGAGACCAATTATCATGTGCCATGTAAATGAAGGATGACAAAGCACTACCTCACAACATAAGGTTGTCCCTGGATAACCAACATGCTGAAAAGAGGCTTTTCTAATGTTTTATACCACATAGAAGTTAATGGAGCACTAACTCAATAAAGCCTGGTACACATCTACCTTAGAGGTCCCGTTCGAACCTCTGTGGCAGAGGTATTACTGAAACTGTTAAATGTTGGACATCAGTGACACCTACTACATTAACTACAATGAGGTCTGCTAGATTTTCCTCATAAAGGCTGTCATTTTAAAGAAAAAATAGTGCTGCACGCTGTAATATTATTTCCATAGTTTCTGATGGAATCTAAACCAGCAGCTCCAGTATTGTTATTTTATTGAGAATGCAAGTTTTTACTTAAACAGATATGTGAGGAGATTTGACAGATCCTCTTTAAAACCTCATCCTCTAATGACAATGAGATTACTCTGCTGACTGTGCCTCAGTAGATACAGCAGAGCTGTCATATGAACTGCGGGAGACATGAGCATGAGTGACACGTGAGAGTATTGTTTGCACTCTAGAAAATTTCTTAATATTCATATACAAAAGAACATTGCCAAAGTGTAGAGATGTTGATTTCAATTAGTCTTTTCTTGATTATACAAATACTTTCAATAATTAAAAGGAAATTTCATTGTATTGACTTTTTTGCGCATATTGTTGGAAGAACATGAGCTGTTTCTTGTCACAACATCACTTATTTTTTCTGTAGGCTTACATTTATGCAAATTTTGTAATCTGTCTATATGGTCCTTTATACTGATAGAAGATACCAGAGTTATAATTGTAATCACTTGGGCAACTAAGCAAAATTTATCCTAGGATCCCACAAAATAATGTTCTATTTATAGCACTGGGGTCTGCATAAGTGGTAGTAGGGCTATTGAGTCCCATCAGGCACCAGAACCCCCATAATTACTATGTTTGGAGATACAATATCGTAATATAACAATATCCAGCCCAGTGCAGCCAAACCAGGAGTAGACCCATAACAGAAGACAAGTATATGAATAAGATGGAAAAATTTTTCAAATTTGCGCTAAGGGCGATATGTATGTAGGGGGCTGCGCCAGTATTCTGCCGTTCTTTCAACTTTAAAACTGGTGCTGCTCTGTTCTCTAGATTTAAAATCAGACGCACTCCAAAATTAGACGCATTACAAAGCACCCGTGGCACTTTGTAATGTGCCTGAGATCGGGGGGCATGCTGGAGGCGGTTGCACTACAACCGTACGAAGCTACACATTTATGTGGAAAAACCAGGCGCATTACTACTGGAACAGGTAGAACAAGTTACAAGTGGTCTACCTGAGCCTGAATTGTCGCTTTGTAGCTAGTAAGCACTAAATCTATGACCTGCAGTAGAACAGGTTAATAAATTCAGGCACATTCTATGCTACTAATCCGTGCAAAAAAAATGGCGCCTGGGCCCCAAAAATTTTACATGTTGCCCTGAGCAAAGAAGGTTCCATAGTGAAAAAGCAAAGTAGCATCTTCTGGTATAAAAGGACATGTATGTTGTCATAATGTGGTCACAGGAGGCACGGCGAGGTTCTGATGAAATGAAAACAGTTGGGTGTGGTCAGAAGGTTTATGGACTCAACTCTTTGGGTCATAGATGAGACGAGTGTAACATAAAACTAGAGCATATATATTATATTACATGGAATTGTTTTATTCTATATTTAAGCATTGGTAATATTAAACTCTGGATTTATTTAATGAGAGAGATATTAAATTCTATTGATTTGAAATGCTTTGGACAATATTTTCTTAGTGTGGGAAATTCTTACTTTCACACTGTTTTAGAACATTTTCAATATCCATACCAGTCACTGCATTCTGGAATTCTCAGAGCTATAGTAAAATTCCTGGTCAGGATTTTGGCATTTGGCACTTCTTGCTAACCTTTTATTGAAGACCCTTTCTCTTTTTTACTCTTTCACAGAGATATTAAATTCCAGAGTTGCTGGAATGTCCTCCTCTTGTGACTCTGATGACCTCAATTTATACTGACATTTCTCATGTGAACTTAATCTATAGCTGTCTTCCATGTGTGAGACTGGGGTGCCATGGGTTAGAAATTTCCTGGGGTGATCTGGTTCTTGTGTATGGGAATTCTTAAAATTAATTTCTTGTAGCTTCTTAAAATTGTAGTTTAAGTAAGATTGAAAACCTTATTCGTTTTGTTTCCAAAATTGTTATTATTTGCTTCTTTGGTGTAAATTGATACAAAGTTCGTGCAAATGTAGATCTACAATATAGTGTTAAAAACAGTATGAAACTGATGATGTTACCCAAAGCAACCAATCCAAAGAGTACATTTACATTCTAATCTGTAAATAAAAGCAACTCTCTGATTAGTGGACAATCCATATTTTTGGATTTATGGACATAGTTCTTTTCATTCTTTTATTACTGCATTCTAAGGCTGTGTTCACACAGGGTAATTTCAGCGCACATTTCACGGCGTATTTGCGCTCTAGTACGGGCGAGATGCGCCCCGAAATTACGGTAATCCATAGTTCTGATAGAGAACTGTCGATTACGCCTCCTCTCCCCGCTCGTACAATACGATCGTATTGTTCGCGCGGGGAGATGTGACACGTCAATTACTATATGCGCTGCAGTACATCGTGTGAACATAGTCTTAGAGCCATATCTTTAATTTTTTCATTTATGTTATTTAGGCATGAAAGAATTCGTTTTTTTTGGGGGGGTTACAACTTATATCTTTTTCTTTTTTAAACTTGTATTAAATATTTAATTGAAGGAATGGAAAATACAGCAACCTCGCTATTGTTTTTTGGGTTTGGTTTTGTGATCCTTACTGTACAGTATAAATGTTGTAATGTTTGAGTCATTACAAAATAATATATATGCACACACAAGACAAACATGACAACCTGAAAGAACTGGCAAAAGGTTTAAAAGAACTTAGTTTTTTATTTCATAAATGATTTCTCGTTATTTCTAAAATGTTCAAGACTAGTGTTGGGGTTTGGAGTTGGGTCATTGACAGATTGACTCGAATTTAATCGAATTCTAGTTAAAACTGACCCCAAAAAATCAAACCTAACTCTAACAATGTCTAACTATGTCACTTCCAGTTACCATAAAATAGAAATAACCCTTATATTATGGTAACTGGAAGAGACGTTTGACCAAAAGTGATCTTGCACCGGGTACACTGCGAAATAATAAGTTAATCTGAAAAAACATGTTAAAAACAACCCTAAGCAGAGGTTAGGGATAGGTTTAGGGTTAGGGTTAAAGGAAAAGCTTGGGATATTGTCAGCCTAATTTTGTTCTCAAGTTTAGTCGTAACTATTCAAGCAACACTATTATTATTATGTATGTTAGAGCGCTATTACTTCCAGGGCGCTGTACATTCAAGGGGGTTACATACATAACATAAGTCAAACAAGTACAATGGTGACAAATGATGACTACTGTCATGGTTCATGGCGCAGTCCCTGCTATGGACCGTCAGCGTGCCCGTGTCTCCCGTGTCCCGGCCGCTGCTGCGACATCCTCTGGTGTTGCTGGCTCTTGTCTCTCACCTGTCTTGGCTCATGTCTCTCCTGCAGCTGTTCCTGCTGGCAGGTCTGAGTCACCATTGCTACCTCCAGCTCCCTGGTGTCCTGTGCGTACATGTGCTCCCTCTAGGGGCACAAGCGCGACACTGCACTGCATTTGAAGAGTCAGTGTTCCTATGTCCAGCCCAGTGACCTGCGATCTCTGCCTTCATAAGCAACTTCCTCCCTGTGCTCCTGGTCAGTTCATTGTTGTATTTCTCCTGCAAAGAGCTTGACCCCTTGGCTGCTGCATTGCTGCTGTAACCTGTACGTTTATCCTATACGTTTAGCCAGTTCCTGCTGAACTCCTGCACCTGTCTGCTAATCACCTTCTGATTACTGACGTAGTACCAAGTTTGCTAACATCCTGGGACTGTGCCATATGTTTACCAGCTACACCTCCGGCGCCTTGTTCTCCGGTTCTCCGTTCCAGCACTGGCTATCCAGACCTGCACTTCAGCTACCCACCGCGTGTGCTACTATCTGTGCCCACTGTGGGCCCAGAGGATCCCAGTTAGAAAACGTGACAACTACCAACTGGTACAGAGGGAGAGAGGACCCTGCCCATGACGGCTTCCAATCTACAAGGACCCATTTAAAATTGTACAATTTTAGGAACACTGTTATAACATTCCCATATTATTTCCATCCCTATAATCTTTCTTTTCCCAATGGTCAGAAACTAACCTGCCTGTAGAATGTTTCTGTAAGGGTTCGGTGGATTCGCTGGACCACCGCAAGTGATGATAATTAAGCCACGCCAGGGAGCGGAGTCTAAGTAGCCCCCGGTATTCACCAGAGCCCGCCGCAAAGCGGGATGGACTTGCTGCGGCGTGAGGCTACCAGGTCGCCACCCCTGACGTGACTTGCTTGCGATAGCGGCCGGGGTAATGCGTGGCACAGAATCGGAATCCAAAGGCGTAGTAGGGTACAGGCAGAAGGTCAGGGCAGGCGGCAGAGATTCGAGGTCAGAGACGGGCAGACGGTCAGGGCAGGCGGCAAACAGGCAAGGTCAGGAAATGTAGCGGAATGGACTGGTACATGGGTAATCAGACAGGACTTTCCAACACTCTCAACTAGGCAACGCACACCAACAATCTGGCAGAGAGTGCTGGGGGGCGATTGACCAAATTACCGGCGCATTGGCCTTTTAAATCCAGACCAGCTGTCGTGCGCGCGCCCTAGGCGGCCAGGACAGGCAGGGACAGCGTACACAGGAGCGTGGACGGGTAAGTGGCCCAGCGGGCAGGGGGGCGGCCGCGGGGGGCAACGGCACCTGCGCCAGCCCCCATGACAGTTTCCATACTATTTACAGGTGTTCTTTCATAAGACCACACTCCTGTCAAATTAAAGTCAAAACCAGCTAATTTTAGCAAGAAATGTCACAGCTGGCCAGATAATACTCCTGTTAAAAATAGAGCAGAGCTGCATAGATAGAGGTCTAGATCCACAGAGTGAATCTAGCACCAAATGTTGCACTACTCATAGTTGTTTGTCTTCACCAGCCTCAGTTTCTGTCCCCAGTAGAGCTCACACTCCAAATTACCAGTCTTAGGTATACACATATTAGAGACAATTTCATAGAAAACCAGTTAATTGGATGTTTTTGGAAACCTAAATACCTAGAAAAAACCTATTTCATGCAAACTCAATGCAGATGTTGTCCTCAAATTTGACCCCAAGCCCCCGCCACTGAAGTCAACAGTGCTAGCAACTGCATGCTGCCAAGTGACAGGATCCAACACCATATTGGTTGTGACTTTTGCAGTAAATTCTCAGGAAACTGTGGTCACCCATTGGCATGGTGTGTGTGAATATGAACGTTTTTGATCTGTATGAATAAAAATGCACAATGCAATCTAAGGGGTCTGAGACTATTAATGGACTCTCCTTAGGATAGGTCATTGGTAGGAGATTGGTAGGAGTCAGGTTTCCATCAGCTGATTCATTATCAAACACAGTTCCATACATTTTGTAGTGCCTACATATACATAGTACATATACATAGTTCAGGCACAGATTGTACAAAATTTATGGAGTTGTGTCTGGTGTTGCGCGGGGTTGGGCTCCTACCAGTCTGATATTGATGGTTTATCTTAAGGATAGGCTATCAACATATAAATCCCAGGAAAATCCTTTAACGTGCATGTCCATATATTATCATTAGCTAGGCTAACTGTATATAGATATTTATATTAAAACCATAGTTGATATTTCAGGTTTCCTTCTACTTTAGTTATATAGCATCATAGTTATATATGTAGAGGAAGCAGCTATATCCAGGCACTGCTGCCCAAGGCTGCTTAGATTGTGGACACTTATGGCTCGTTGAGAGAAATATATAATTTATCTCGTCAATATCTATACAAGTCTGTTTTTATATACACAATTGTCCAAATATAGACATTTTAGGGTATGTTCACGTGGCTGATTTTGATGTGGTTATCAAAGCGGTTTTCGGAGCGTTTCTGCTCCCAAAACAGCATCAAAACCTCGCATGAAACACGCTTCGTCAGAAGAGGTTTTAGAGGCGTTTCTCGTCGACGTTTTGGACGAGGTTTTGGACAAAGGTTTTCATCCATATAAATTAATAGGTAGGCCAAAAAACGCGCCAAACACACATTAAAAACCGCACTGAGAAACATGCCTAAAAATACGCATAAAACGCGCTTCAAGAATTGACATGACACTTCTTTTTCAGCGCTTCCTAAGAAGCACATAAAAAACTCCGTCGTGTGTGAATTACCACGAGGTTTTACATAGGAATCAATTAAATGAACTGGGGGCATTTTGGGAGGCTTTTTGACTCTTTTTTTGGGTGAGGAAACGCTCTGAAAACCTCGTCCAAAACAGCGTCCAAATAAGCCGTGTGAACATACCCTTATAGTTAAAATTGCAATAAATAAACAATATTTAAAATGTAGCCTCATATGCAGTTGGGAACCATTGAGGAGCTTTTTAGCGGCATCTAAAATGTTTATTATTGCAAGTTTATTTAGCAAGTCAAAAAAGAGATGTTTAAAGAGTAATGGGGGACAGGTGGATTTGGGTCAAAAATAGGGACTGTCCTTCCATAAGAGGAAGACTTAGGAGGAATGGATCCCTCTTCCATATCACAGTAGTATTATAATTATATTCTAATAAGCTCAACAGAAATGAGCTAGGACTCTGCAGTGCCACTTATTGGGCTCAGAATTCCTCAAGTCACATATGACTCACTGGACCTTGTAATATGACTAGGAGTAAAGCCAAACCATATCCTCATCTGCAGACAGCTTTGGGGTGTTTGCCTCTTACTAGTGCAGAGTAGAGTACTGGCTGGCTGGGTGAGAGGCTCTTGAAGTAGCTTAAAAGTAATGTCCCTTTTTAGGAAGAGGCACCATGTAGGTGTGTGGAGACCTGCACACCATGATTGCTCCACTGAAAGTTAAATACATCCAACTAAGATCAAGGGAAAAGAACTAGCGCTCTACACCACTCTGTCTTGAGCTTACTTGAATATATTTAAATTTCAGTAGAGTTACCATGACTCCGAAGTCTCCACATACCTACATGGTGCTTCTCCCTAATGAGGAAAGTTACCCCTTTTGAACTACATCTAGAGCCTGGCACCAGGCCAACCAATATTTTACTCTGCACTGTTAAGCTGCCTGCAGGTCTAGATCTAGTTTGACGTTACTCCCAGTCACATTGGAAAGCTCATTGAGCTAAATGTGACTTGAGGAATACTATGGGCGACATGTATGAACGGGGCTGTGCCAGGAGTTTAGCGTCTTTTCAGCCCGACATCTAGCACAGCCTCATTTGCAATAGTTTTAAACCTGCCGCGCGCCAATATCAGGCACATTACAGAGCGCCCACGGAACTTTGTAATGTGCTTGATTTTGGGGGGGTGCGGGAGGCGGGAGCACTAGAACTGTACAAAGCTATAGATTTATAGCTTCAGTACAGCAATTCCAGGCGCATTACTGCTGGAACAGGTAGAGCGCTTTCAAAGTGGTTTACCTGAACCAGAATTGTCGTTTCTGTGCTAGAATGCACCTGATTTATGACCTGCAGTAGACAAGGTTTATAAATTCTACACTATTATAATGCACATAAACATTGGCGTCTAAACGCCAAAAATCATATATGTTGCTCTATGTCCATTGAGCTTATTGGAATAAATTTAAATTTTAGTGGAGCAACAATGATATAGAAGTCTCTACACACCTTTATGGTGCCTCTTCCTAATAAGGAGAATGACCCCTTTGAGCCCAGTCATATCATAAATAACACATGCTAGTTGGGGGTCATTGGGGGCTCAAGAGCTTTAAGTTACACCTATGAATGTACATACATTGTAAGGCCTGGATTTGACCTATCATTATGTCTGTTTTGACTTTTATTTTATTTTTTTTTAACACATGCACTTTATGTTTTTTTCTTACCAAAGAAATGTGACCCGAAGGGGTTAACCCGGTGCAGCTGTACAGTGACTTTGTCCACATTACATCAGTGAATACAAAGACGTGCAAGTGATTAACTTAAGCTAAACCCATCTGGTTGTGTAACACGTAGATTGTAAACATTTTGTCAGGCCGCACATTTTACAGACAGTGTTTAAGGAAACATTAGCTTGTTAACACGCCTTGTTAAGTAAGCTCTGCCCTCGCTATAGCAATATTTACAGTATTAAAGCCATACAAAGTTTAATCTGATGGCTTTAGTGATAACAAATTAATATGTGCTTAAACCATTTATTAAGCAGCAAAATCCTACAGCCCTGCAGAACACGCGCGCATACCAATACGCCTGGACAGAGGCTATATCTGGCAGTATGCTGGAAGGGCTTTCATAGGGAAATGTAAACACACACGTTCTGTAATGTTTCTCCCTCCAGTCTCTGTTTGTATTCCATATAACTGATAGTTTTTAAATGTGTTTCCAACATTAACATTTTGGAAATGGACTAATAGCTCCGGTGCTATTTATCTCTCATAGAAACAATAGATGGCAAGTCCTCAAGGTACCCTTCACTGGCCAATGCCCCAGGGTTTCATCTTGTGGATGACTTAATAGATTGATCCCGGAGTTTCCTCAATGCATTATTAAAACATTCACATTCTAGTTTTCGAATATCGGTAGGATTAATTTCAAAGGTAACTTCACCCAAAATACATAATCCCTCTATTACTGTGTTAGTTTTTCTTTGGGTCATGTGAGAAGCCACCTTTAATTTTAATCAGATGTTCATGAGATCAACCATGAACGTGGACAAATTCTGGTATTTTACTGTGGCTACCGAGCTCTTGTCTATCCAAAAGTTAAAATGTGCCTTATGTTCAGTGAATACTAGTTATAGATAAGTATATGCAAGGTTTATAGACGTGCATCAGCCTTTCTTACTAGATAATAAAAATAGCCATCACATATGTTGTCCCAGTTTATCAAAGCTGGCCTTAATTACCGCAGCCACCAGCATAGTCATACTTGACAATTTTTTCTTTTTACAGCATTTGGGAGATTTTAGCTACAACCCAGGGAAAGAACCGTTTTTACCACAAATGCCCATTTTAGGATGTTTTTTTTACAACCTCAGCCGCCTTCACATCCTGATCTTCAGGAATCTCCCGAAAGAAATAGGAGGACTAAGCTCAAGGGTAATCTGTGTAATAACTTTTACATTTACTTACAGCACCTCCACTGGAAAAATGAAGCATTACGCAGTGCCCAGTAAAAATCAATAGACTGTCCATCTAATGTACAGATACGTTGAGTCCTCCAGAGCAAGAGATGCTCTTTGTAGACACTTTCTGATTTGTTTAATACCCTTGCATTAACTCATGATATATGATAATCCCTTCAGGAAATGAAAGCTGAGTTTTTGCTGGTTGCATTTTGACAAGTACAGTATTTCTGACAGTTTTGATAAATGAGCCCGATAGTGATTACACATGTCCCATACATTTACTTTACAGAGGCTTTGTGTTTCCTACTATTACTACATAGTTCTATACTGTAGCATTAATTTGCTGTCATCTCCATTACATATATTTTTCCAGGGCGGTAATTGTGTAAGCAGTATACAAATCCTCTGCATAGCTTGATCCAGCAGTGATGTGTTCCTAAAGGGGCTGTCCAAGATTTCAAATAAAACCCTGGAAAGTCTGAGACTGCTGTAAAAAAAAAAAAAAAAATATGTACCTGTCTCTACTCCAACAGTCATTCGAGTGGCTGATGTCATGTACATCACTCATGTGACCATGCAGCCAATTACTAGCATGAAGGATCTCTGATAGCATGTGTGGCGCATGAGCCCTGAGACCAGTGATTGGCCGCATGGTCACATGAATGATGTACATGATGTCACATGATAGCAGCTCTACAGGTAAGTTAATTTTTTTTCAGCACTCCCTGCCTGTAGAAAGGATTCTTAAAATATTTGATAATGCCTTTAATTTACAGACAGTAGAAGAAGGTACAGAATAAAGGGACTAAAGACAGTCCCCGACTTACACCGTTCCGACTTACATCTGTCCCCTAGTTACAAGCGAAGACTGATGGGGCATTTGTAGTTCCATGTTCCACAGCAGATAGTAGCTGTGGAACCTCAAGTTCCAGCATGCCATAGCAGCACATGAGGGGAAATGTTCTTAACAGGGGCACAAACAGCAAAATAAATGTAAAAACCCTTCCCTGCACTATCCAAAATTAAAATCAAACCTTTTGTGCTGGAGTTACATTAACAAATATATCTGTTCTGACTTACATACAAATTCAACTTAAGAACAAACTTACAGTCCCTATCCCGTTCGTAACCCGGGGACTGTCTGTATATGGCAACAGAATCTCCTTGTAGTCTATATCCATGGAGAGACATATGTCTGCATTACAGTTTGTTTAGAAAAGATCTTCAAAATTGGATGGTGGGAGTTGTATGCCTCTATATAAAATCCTGTTTGACGCCAACACTACAGGAGTGTATAGATACAGGAAATTAATATGTGGAGTCATTATGGGTAGGTATACATAGGGGTATTAACAATAATAAAATTCTACTAGGGGTCTGCTATAGGCCACCAAATTTAAAGAACCAATGGAAGATGTGCTCCTCAGACAGATAGATGAGGCAGCTAATTATAATGAGGTTATTATTATGGGCGACTTCAACTACCCAGACATAAATTGGGAAACTGAAAGATAATAACCTTTCCCAACTGATGCAGGATCCGACTAAAGGCAAGGCCCTTCTACACTTAATATTGACAAATAGACCTGACAGAGTAACAAAGGTTCAGGTTGGGGGGCACCTAGGAAATAGTGATCACAATATAATAAATTTCCATTTATCCTTCAATAGAGTTTTTTGTCGAGGAGCCACAAAAACACTGAATTTCAGGAAGGCTAATTTCAAGCAGCTTAGAGAGGCCCTAAACCACATTGATCGGGACAAGGTATTTAAAAATAACAGAACAGATAATAAATGGGAGATATTTGAAAACACTTTAAGTGCCCACTGTGAGAGGGACATACCTTATGGAAATAAAATGATTACAAACAAGAAAAAAACTATTTGGATCAACAGAGCTGTAAAGGAGGCAATAAATAACAAAAAGTAAGCATTTCAGCTACTTAAACAGGAGAGCAGTGAGGAGGCACTAAAAAGCTATAGGGAAAAAAAAAATCAAATATGTAAAATAATGATAAAGGCAGCAAAGCTGGAGACAGAAAGACACATTGCCATAGAAAGTAAAACTTTTTTTAACTGAATAAATAAATAGTAAAAAGATTAAAACTGAAAATGTTGACTCTTTAAAAAGTAGTCAGGGAGAGACTGTAGAGGGCGATGAGGAGAAAGCAAATATATGAAACAATTTTTTATCAACCTTGTTAACAGAGGAAAATGATATTCCTGTTGATGGGCAGAGGGATGAGGTAAACTCTTTCTTAAATGTCTCCTTTCTGAAAATTTTCAGCTCCGAATTAAGAAGATTAAAATAGATAAATCACCAGGTCCATATGGTATAAACCCCCGTGTCCTAAGGAAAATAATTAATGTCATAAACAAGCTCCTATTTTTTAAAATTAGCAGAGTATATAGTAATGGGGTATTTTCTAAAGGATTTGCAAGTGGGTAAGTAACTGGATCAATGATAGAAGACAAAGGGTGCTGATTAACGGTACATACTCAGACTGGATTCCTGTTTCTAGTGTGGTACCACAGCGGTCAGTTTTGGGCCCTAGTCCCTTTATTATCTTTACTAATGATCTTACAGAAGGATTGCACAGTAGAATATCAATGTTTGTAGATGATACTAAGCTGTGTAAAGTAATTAACACAATAAAGGGTAATGTACTATTACAAAAGGATCTGGATAAATTGGAGGACTGGGCAGATGAGGTTTAACATGGGTAAATGCAAGTTTATGCACATGGGAAGGAAAAATCTAGTCCATGATTACTTGTTACATTGGAAAAACTCTGGGTAAAACTGACATGGAGAAGAACTTGGGTATCGTGGACAGCAAACATAACTGTAGCAGCCAGTGTAAGGCAGCAGCTGCCAAAGCAAATAAGATCATGGGGTGTATGAAAAGGGGTATAGAGAAACATCATTCTCCCATCATACAAGTCACTTGTCAAACCACACATGGAATATTGTGTACAGATTTGGGCACCAGTGCACAAGACAGACATTGTAGAGCTTGAACAAGTTCAAAGACGGGCACCAAAAAATAAAAGGACTGGGTGGACTACAATACCCCAAAAGATTAGTAAGATTATTTAGATCCAGGACTGTATCAAGAACAAGGGGGCGTCATCTACATCTTGAGGAAACAAGGTTTTTACATAAATAAAAAAGGGATTCTTTACTGTAAGAGCGGTGAGACTGTGGAACTTGCCGCCAAAGGAACTTGTCATGGTGACTTCACTAACAGAGTTCAAAAAGGGTCTGAATGCATTTCTAGAGTGCAATAATATAACAAATTATAGTGTCTAGGATTCTGGAAAAGGGTTGTTGATCCAGGGATTTGGAGTCAGGAAGGATTTTTTTGGCTTCTACCTCATGGGAGGTTTTGCCTTCCTCTGGATCAATGCTATAGAACAATAAGCTGAACTGGATATATGTCTTTTTCAGCCTTAAAAAATATGTAACTATGTGTTTGTGCATGTTTTTCTGACTTAAAGTGTCTGTCACTTGTTCCTAATTTCCTAGTGTTTTGATTTTTTGCTGTACCCATTTGGTCTTACTCATGTCCATTCGAACCAAATAGAGAGCTGCATAAGTAACACTATTCTTGATGATTAAATCATTTTATTACTAATTCTTCAAAGGTCAATTCGGGCAAAGTTGAAAGTAAGGCATGCGTAATTTCACCAATGAAATATGTCAATGTCTAGAACCTGTAGTTGAGAAAAATGTCATAAAATGCACCAAAAAGTGGCACATTTTTGGCATAGCATGTTGCAGCGTGGGCTTTAGATACTTGTTGAGACTTCCCCAACATGCATAGATTGGTTCACAGAAAAGGGGTCTGATCAAGCTATGACATGCTGCCCCACAAACTGTGGCAAAATGTGAAAAATTCTGGTGTAAAGAAGCTAGACACATCTCAAAATGCACCAAATGTATCAAACAGCATGAGCCGCTGTGGTAAACCAGGCATATTTTTATACTGCTTGTTCTGTCTAACTATGTTATATAATGAATAATTCTTATGAATGTGTGAGAGATATTAATTTACTTGATGACATATTTCTGATTTTTTTTTTACTAATGAACACATGTTGGGACTATTATAAGTGCAGTCTATTGTGTGGTATGAGAAGACCTGTGCAGCAATGGACTTGTCTTTGTTAAAGGGATGATCACTTTTCACACTTTGGTGGCATATCAATAGGATATACCATTAAAGTGTGATAGCTGTGGGTCTCAACTCTGGGACCTGTACCTGTCTCAGGAAAGGACCCCTAACATTCTCACCTTGTGCAGGATTCTCCATTCTGTTGTATGGGAGTTCTGAGTACAGTGCGTGGCGTGTTCAACTCTACTCGGAACTCTCATAGAACAGAATTAAGTATTGTGCGCAAGCGCAACTGACTCTTCGTTCTGAACAGAATCCTGCTCCCAAGATTGGTCCAAATCCCAGAAGTGGGATCCGCACCTATTACACTTTGATGGCATATTCTATTGAATATCCATCAAAATGTGAGAGGTGAGCACCCCTTTAATGGTAATGCATGTTTTGTCTAAGAGTGCGGGTGCGGGTAATATAATTATATGTCTGACTTCATTTCAACTTCTAAAACAGAATTTTACAGTTTTCTGCTTTGATGTTGACTAATACTTTACAAGACAGTGACTTGAAATCGACATGTATAGCAATTGTGATTAAAAAATAACCAGTAAATGAATGTAAACCTGCATGGGATACACATGTATCTATCCTAAGATAAAAATCTAAAGTAAATAATACAATAGATGACTGAATAGACCATGTGGTATTTTTCTGCCATCCATCTACTGTGTGTGTGCATGTAATAACACAATGTTCTGGTGGTGTCATGTAAAGTCATAGGAATGTACACGTATATGTTCTGTTACTTAAAGTAAACTTTTATAACTCAATTATTCCAAAAGCAGCAGAACAGATGGGAAAAGCACCTCAGGTATTCCTATTCAACCCAAGCAGGAGTAGTCACTATGGAAATAATTTGTAATGTTAGTGGATGTGAAGATAAAGGACAATCTTATGCAATGCATTAATACATTTTATTGTATGTCGAAATGAAAAGGATACATATCAAGATTACTTATGTGTTTCAAGGTGACAGCTATAAAAAATGCCACCAGTTTTTCCAGAAGAACTTTTATTAGAGGGGTTCTCTAGCAGACACAGATTTATCTGAAATGGGGCCAGTTTGTGCTCTACTTCACTTCTGGGTTCTCATCCCAACTTGCACGAGAGGCTCACACTTCTGTTACTTACAATGGAGCACGAGAACCTGGAAGTGAAGAGGAGCAGATTACCAGGAAGCTCTAGCGTAGGCAGGGGACTGGTGGGTAAGTATAATTTTTTTTCCAGCCTAGTCCCATTTCAGATTTTTTTTTCTGCTTAAAGGGGTTTTGCCATGATCTCATTTCATGCCTCCTGCATCCAGCTCTTCAGCTCTGTGTGCTCAGAAGGAGGCATGTGTGCCTATCATGTGACCCAGCAAGTTGACATCACCAGGCCTTTCCTCTCTCTAGTCAAAGAAAGGTCTGTTTATGTATAGAGCTGTGAATAGCTACAATGTAGCTCAGAGGTAAAACTTTTGCCTCCAGGCAGAAGGGTCCTCGGTTCAAATCCCTACAGGAACTAAACCTATGGATTTTATTTCTCTTTATCAATGCACATACCTCATTGAGGGTTCTTTTTTTAATTTATTTGCACTGTTTGATTAATTACTAAGGAGTACAGAGGACGGAAGTAGAATGACAGCACCTGGGATTTGAACACTCAGTAGCTGCCTGAGAGGAGAGGTGATGTTTGAGCATGTGCGACCAGGATTGAGAAGCTTTCAGCCCTGGTCATATCCCCTGGAGATGAGCTGTAAACAATGGATCACTAAAGGAGCAGCTAAAATAAAAACAGTCCAGAATTTTTAATAATGATGAATGGTGAAAATGTTTATTATTTAATTTACAAACTTCCCACGTCGATTTTACTTCGTGGCAAAAACCCTTTAATGACCTCTTTAAAAAAAAAAAAAAATTAAACGCAGTGTGGTAGTTTTTACATGACCCTGGCACCATGGATCCGTGCTAATCTTTTAAAACAATCCCCTCTTCATATTCACAAAAATCATTGCTCAAGGAAAAATCCATTATTCAATAGTTCCCCCCCTTAAAAGAACAATAATGACACTGACTCACAGCTTGGATTTAATTGGCCACAACGGCCATTTTAATAGCAAGCAGTTAACATAAAATAGCTTTTAAATAAGCACCAATCATACCAAGCGGAGGCGGTCCTTGGAGCTACAAAGGTTCTGGTGACTATTTATTTTACCAAAATAAATGTAAAAACCATATTTTACCTGTAGCCATCAAACACACCTGATCAGAGGCACCAGCAGCCAAAATAATGGCTAATGCCAAAAAACAGCAGCTCACAGGGACCCCAGCCTGTACAAGCCCCACCTCTTCACCAGACCAAGTAGAAATCTCCAAAATTGAGGGACCATCACCATGATGAACCAACCCTCACAAAATTTTACCACCAACTCCAAGGACTCCCGACCAGTTACAAGCCACTGCGACTCCGCCCCCAGCAGCACTTAAAGTATCAACACATGAGTCACAACCCAGTTCCTCCGCAACACGAACAAGACAACATATAAAAAACATAGATGTTAAGAGAGGGTGAGAGGGACCACTCACTACAGGCCTCCTGCACCGAATGTCTCCTGCTGTACCCAGCCGGAAACTCGGCCCGTTAAGCCCCACCCCTCGTCCCATTAAGCCCCACCCCTTCCCATCATGCGCTCTCCATTGGCTGTATCATGCGTGGTCTCTGCCCATGTCGGACTTTTGCTCTGGCCCATCCCTTATACATTATAAGTGTTAATTGGTAAGATTAAGTGAATGATATATAGCTCAGTTTTGACTTACAGAAGCCTGAGAGCCTAGTTATTTTATATCATTGGCTGACAGAGAGTAGGAGCGTATTTCTAGATTATGGCAATGTTTTAATGATCTCTGAATGAGTGTTATTACTTCAATACTTTGAGGAGAGTTTTCTTCACTTTCTTGGAGCACCTTGGTAAGATATGACCTGTAAACAACGAGATCATAACGACCCTGTCCGGAGCAATCTAGTTGGTGCTCGGAGTTTCTTCTATAACATCTAGAACAATAAAAATGTTAACACTTATGTAGACATGTAGAAGTCAGAATGTTGATCCAAACACTTGGGATCAGGAGTGAATTATTTCTTTTAGGACAGATTGGTTCATGCCTTAATTGTTACATATTTTTGGATCAACAAGGTGAAGCAAGGTTTTAAAATTTCATATACTTCTCCCTTCATCCAGATTTTATCCCTGTCCTTGGTTGAACTTGATGGACATATGTATTTTTTCATCTATACTAACTTCATAACTATGTTTTTTTTTATATTAAAGTACTGTATAATGTTCCTAGAATTGACCTTTGATTGTAACATCTTGAACACAGCTATGCCTTTTAGTAGCTATCAACATTGCTCACATTGCCCCTCCCAAATGTCCTTTTCAGCTTGATGCTAAGTACCCTAGGAATGAATCCTAAATTCTGGTTTTAGAAGCTGTGTAATGGGAAAACTTTGCATAGCCATCTAATTGATAGTTGCTTTAAAAGGGTTGCCTGATGGCAACAAAGAAAAATAAATATAATGGGCTAACCAGAGGGCTTCCAAAAAAAGCTGAGAAGAGCCAAAAGAGACAAAAGGACAGAATGCTCACCTAGTGATGCTGCCACTTCACCGTTCATTAAATGGGTGTCACAGTGGTGAAAACACCACCTATTCGACATAATTTCATATGACTGTGAAAATATGACAACCACATTCAATTGAATCTGTTCTACAGTCCAAGATAAGACATTTCACCAATTGAAGCATAGCATGGCTCCTTTTTTAAAGAAAGCAAAAATATAAGGCATAGGAATATTAAATATATACTACTCAAAAAAGCGGATATTTGGCTTTCACGTGGAACTTCTAGAAAACGTGATATTTTATCCTGAGGCCAATTAAGTGGTAGCAGCAATGTTGGTTTTCTCATCTCAAACAATTTAAAGAAACAAAAGCCAACGACAGTGTAGGGAATACACCATCAAAAAAGCCTCAATAACGTGTTGTGGCCTGGAGCATCAATTACAGCTTGATAACGATGTCTCATGCAGTTTACAAGTCAAGTTATTGACTTCTGAGGCACGGCATCCCACTCTTCTTGAAGGGCTCCCCTCAGGTCAATGAGGTTCAGGGCTACAGAGTTACGAGATTCTAATCAGGAACTCAGTTGATCCCAAAGGTTTTCTAGGGGGTTCAGGTCTGGAGAAACATCCTTTTGAGGTACCCCAGTCTTCAACAGCCCTTCCCTAATGATGCAACCTCGATGAGCTGGAGAATTGTCGTCCATGAAGATGAAATTATCCCTGTGTTGTTCATGCAGAGGCACAATGACTGGAATAATTATATTATTCCAGTAGTAGAGGCTTTTCAATGTACTGTGTAGGGCAGTTCTGTATTGACTAGACACACCTGCCCACGCTGTAACACCACCTCAAAGGCTCGCCTGGTGACAACAGTGGGTGATGCATAGCGCTCTCCTTGATGTCTCCAGCATCATTGTTGGCCATAATTTCTGCTCAGAGTGAATTGACTTTCATCATTGAACAGCACTGAGGACCACTGGTCCAGTGTAGATGCTTCCGGATCCATGCAAGACGATGATGCCTGTCACACGCCATGCCAGGGGGCGGAATCTAAGTAGGTCCCGGTTTTCACCAGAGCCCACCGCAAAGCGGGATGGACCTGCTGCGGCGGGAGTCTACCAGGTCGCTACCCCTGACGTGATTTGCTTGCGGAGGCAGCCGAGGTGTAGCGTGGTACAAAATCATAAGGCAGGCTCGAAGTCGGGGACAGGCAGGAAGGTCAGGACAGGCGGCAAGGTTCGTGGTCGAGGACAGGCAGGAAGGTCAGGGCAGGCGGCAATGTTCGTGGTCGAGAGACGGAGGCAAACGGTAAGGTACACGGTAATCAGACAAGACTTCAGGAACGCCTTCTCAGTAGGCTAAATGGCACTAAAGATCCGGCAGGGTAACCAGGAAGAGGCAGACTTAAATAGGGGCAGCGACCAGCAATAGCAAATTACCGTTGCACGAGCCCTTTAAAGTTAACACTGCTGGCACGCGCGGCCCCGCTCTCTAGGGCTTGCGGGACAGAGACTGCAGCAGGAGTGTGGCCAGGTAAGTACACAGGTGGACAGGCAAGGGAATGAGCGCGCCTGCGACCCGGCATGCGGGTCGCCGCGCCGCTCGTCAGCGGGGCACGGATGCGCCTGCGACCCGGGATGAGGGTCGCAGGGGCATCCGTGATAGTACCCCCCCTCCCTTTGGCCTCCCCCTCTTTCTGGCCTGAAGGAATCTCCGGATAACATTATGGTCCAGAATATTGTCTTCTGGTTCCCATGACCTTTCTTTGGGCCCGAACCACTTCCAGTCAATGAGGAAAAGACGCTTCGCTCTGACCGTTTTCATATCCAGAATCTCCTTTACAGTAAAGACATTGATGGCGTCAGCCTCAGGAGTGGAAGGAGCAACTTTCAGAGAAAAACGATTTAGGATGACTGGTTTCAGAATAGAGACATGGAAGGAGTTCGGGACCCGCATAGTTGGAGGAAGGTGGAGCTAATATGCCACTGGGTTTATGCGCTTCAGCACCTCGAACGGTCCCAAGAACCGGGGACCAAGCTTATAGGCGGGGATCTTGAGGCGGATATACTTTGCCGACAACCACACCTTGTCACCAGGAGAGAAGATGGGAGAAGGTCTTCGCTTTTTGTCAGCTTGTATCTTGTTATGAACGGAAGCCCAGAGTAGAGATTGGCATGTCTGATTCCAGATGGCTGTTAGGTCCTGGACCAACTTTTCCATGGCTGGAACCTCGGAGGGCACCAGGAGAGGTGGGCGTGGATGTCCTCCGTAGACAATGAAGAAGGGAGCGGCACCGGCAGATTCTGAGTCTAAAGAGTTGTAAGAGACCTTAGCCCAAGGTATTAGGTTAGGCTAATCATCCGGACGTGCGGAGACGAAGTGTGGCAGATAGTAGCCCAGAGTCTGATTAACCCTCTTCACTTGCCGTTAGACTGAGAATGGTAGGCCGAAGAGAAGTCCAGTTTCACTTGGAGTTGGCCACAGAGGGAGTGCCAGAACCTGGAAACAAATTGGACTCTCCAAACTGAAACAATGTGCTGAGGAAGCCCATGTAGTCGGAAGATGTGTTGAAAAAACTGACCGGCAAGGCGAGGAGCAAAGGGTAGACCTGGCAGAGGAACAATGTGAGACATTTTGGAGAACCGGTCCGTGACCACCCAGATAATGGTATTCCCAGAGGAAGGCGGGAGGTCAGTAATAAAGTCCATAGCCACGTGAGTCCAGGGACAGCTGGGAATCGGCAGTGGCTGAAGCAGGCCTGCCGGCTTGTGACGAGGCGACTTGTTACAGGCACAGGAAGCGCAAGATTCCACGAACTCTCGCACATATCGGGCCAGGCCACCAATAAAAACAGGAGATAAGTGAGCAGGATTTCTGCACCCCTGGGTGCCCAGCCACACGAGAGCAATGACCCCAAGACAGTGTCCTCTTCCGTAGAGCCAGGCGTATGTAAGTCTTGCTGGGAGGAAATTGTTGTAGGTCAATGGGTGCAGCAGAGATCAGCCGTTCTGGGGGATGATGTGCCGTGGAGCAGGTTCATCCCCATCACATCAGAGGCACGGGAGAGAGCATCGGCCTTGACATTCTTCTCCGCCGGGCGGAAATGGATCAGAAAATGGAAACGGGAAAAGAAGAGAGACCAGCGGGCTTGGTGCGGATTAAGTCGTTGGGCTGTCTGAAGATATAGGAGGTTCTTGTGGTCAGTGAAGATGTTGACCGAGTGACAAGCTCCCTTCAAGAGATAACACCATTCATACAGGGCCAGCTTGATGGCCAGTAATTCCCGGTCGCCAATGGAGTAATTTCTTTCCATGGCATTTTAGGGTCTTGCCTTTGGGCCCTTTTTGGGTGAGCACAGCCCCGGCCCCCACCGAGGAGGCGTCGACCTCTAGAAAAAATGGCTTCTCTGTGTCTGGCCAGGAGAGTACAGGTGCTGAAGCGAAAGCAGACTTTAATTTAGAAAAGGCTTCTTCTGCCGCTGGTGGCCAGAGCTTGGGATTACCATTCTTCTTGGTTAACGCCACTATAGGCGACACCAGCGAGGAGAAATGTGGTATGAACTGCCTATAGTAATTGGCGAGGTCCAGAAATCTCTGTATGGCACGGAGGCCCACGGGTCGTGGCTAATGTTGAGCGATTACGTTGGCTATTGACATCAGTCGATGCTCGATAGTCGGCCATCATCGACAAGATATTCGATGGTCGATGATAGATGATCGCCGATGACCATTAAAGTCTATGGGAGAGCAACAACACCTTCATTCTTACACCCAAACAGGGCTGGAGAAGCTGGAATTAAAATCCACAACAGTCAAATGGATACGTGCTACATCATTGGCAACACACTTAGGTTATAAAAGCCACAGAAAAAAAAATCACAGACCATTCACTATCCCTGTCTTGTACCACAACACATGACCCTTAAACCTGCATCACCCCACAAATTAAAACGTGCCCAGAAGCAGTATTATTTGAACCATCATTTTACATTAACTGGACATTGACTATCCCTGTCCTGAACGCAGCATGAGCCCACAACCTGCATGACCCCCAGATTAAAAAGTGCCGGAAAAAGAAGTCCCTATCAAACCACCATTTAAGTTTCACTGGACATAGACAATCCCTGAGTCCTGAGCCACAAGCAGAGCCCCAAACCTGCTATGACCGCAATTCAAAAGTGCCGGAAAAATGAGTCTTTGAACCACCAGTTTAGTTTGACTGGACATTGACTATACCTTTCCTGGGCCCACAGCATGAGCCCCAAACCTGCATGACCCCAGATTTAAAAGTGCCGAAAAATGAAGTCTTTCATGAACCAACCATTTAAGTTTCACTGGACATATAGACATCCCCTGTCCTGAACCACAGCATTGAGCCCAAACCTGCATGACCCCAGATTAAAAAGTGCCCGGAAAAAGGAGTCCTTTCAAAACCCACATTTTTAGTTTCACAGGACATAGACTATACCTGTCCTGGGCCCACAGCATGAGGCCCAAAACCTGCAGACCCCCAGATTAAAAGAGTCCCGGAAAAAGAAGTCTTTCAACCACCATTTAAGTTTTCACCCTGGACATATACTATCCCTGTCCTGAGCCACAGCAATGAGCCCCCAAACCTGCAGTGAACCCCAGATTAAAAGTGCCAGAAAAAGGATCTTTCAACCACCATTTTAGTTTCCAATTGGCATGACTAATACTGTCCTGGGACCACGCATGAGCCTCAAACCTGCATTACCCCTAGATTAAAAAGGCCGGAAAAAGGAGTATTTGAACCACCATTTTCTAGTTTCAACGGGAAACATTGAATTATACCTGTCCTGGGCCACATCAGAGCCCAAACCGCATGAACCCCCAGATTAAAAAGTGCCGGAAAAAGAGTCTTTCTTCAACACCATTTTAGTTTCACTGGTCAGTATACTGTCCCTGTCCTGGTAGCGCTTGCCCCCCTCCATATGAGGTGCGACCAATTTGAGCTCCTTGGCATTCCATTTTCTCATTTTTACTCACGTGCTGGAGGAAATTGTCTCTGTACTTTGTTCTCATGTCCGTGCGCCCATACTCCATGTCCTCTGAAAAACCTACATCGGGCAAGTTTTTCCTGTACCCCCCTTGACAATTCAGAAAATTTTTTACCAGCTATTTGACAGAATTTTTTTAGTATTTAAAAATTCTAGAAAACCCCTTTTTTAAAATAGGATGGAACCCCCATGCTTTTTTTTCTTTTTTAATTGTTTTTAAAGGGGTTTTCCCCAATACAGGGATTGTGTATGTTAAAGATCTTAAAAAACAAGTAATTTTGCAATATGTGTCCTTTAACTTTTCCTACCTTTCCTGACAACACCATCCCCCTTTGGGGGCCACCTTGCAATTGTAAGAAAAAGCTGTTAAACAACATTTTTACAATAGGCCCTGTAGTCAGCTGCATGCAAGCAAAATCCCCCCAAAAAAATTCAAGCATGACCCTTGAGCCATTTTTGGACAAATTGTGAAAAACAAAGTCTTTTTAAAAAACAACATTTTTTATAATGGGACCTGATATACTGCATTCACAGAAATGCCCCCAAAAATTTAAAAAACATACCCTTGGCCCTTTGGACATTGTGAAAAAAATGTCTTTAGAAAAACATTTTTTTTATAAAAAGACTGTAGTATAGCTGCATTCACGCAAAATGCCCCCAAAAAATTAAAGCATCCCCTTTGAGCCATTTTGGACAATTGTGAAGAACAATGTCTTTTTAGAAAAAACTTTTTTTTATAAAGGACCTGTAGTATGCTGATTCACAAAAATGCCCCAAAAATTAAAATGACCCTTTTCCACTTTAAATTGTGAAGAAAAAATGCTTAAAAAAAACATTTTTTAAAAGGGCCCTATTTTCTGATTTTCAAAAGCCATGCCCCCAAAAAATTATAAAAGGGATTTTCTCACCCTTTAAAAAAATTGTGAGGGAAAATGCCCTTTTAAAAGCCACATTTCTGTTCAAAGGACCTGATTTTGCTGAAATCTCACACAACATGACCCCAAAAAATTAAAATATGATTTTCTCACCACTATTAAAAATTGTGAGGAAAAATCCACTTAGAAGCCACTTTTCTTTTCCAAAGGACCATAATTAAGCTGTACTCACAGAAACATGATCAAAACCATTAAACAAATTTAAGAAAAATCGTAAAGGAATGGGTTGTAAGAAACCCTTCGGGACCTCCCGGGAATTGGGGCCAAACCCTCATCCAAATCCCTGCCATTTATCTTTATGAAAGTCAAAAGATCCAATTATCTGTGGGAAAACCGGATGCGTTTTTCTTTAAGACTCCCCACTGTTCTGAAGGTCCGCTCGATATGACGCTGGGGGTCTGAGAGGACAACCCTCATGGGGGGGCCATTGTCATTTTGGATACCCAGAAGTTTTTGGGTCCGGAACACTCCAAAAAAATCGTGTTTGGCGCAGATAGTCGTGCCCATGATCTTTAAATTTGGGCTCTTGTGTTGGAGTGTGCCCCCCATTGCATGCGTTTTGAGGTGTAAATAAAGATTGCCAGAGGTCACCCCCTTAGGCTTTTTGCCACCTTTCCCCGCGCTCTGCTGCCGAAAAGGCTACTTGGCACTCTATGCGTCAGTCGCTGATGTTGTTCCACCGTACATTTGGGGACGGAAGCAGACGCAAAGTGTCTCCTTGATCAAACAGCAAGGTCCCATTTCCTGCATTTTACCCTATTTGGTGGGGGGAAGGAAAGTGTGATTTTTGTTTTGTACCGGATCCGGGGGGTCCACCCGTAAAATGTTTTTCATTTTTGATGCCTTAATGCGAGGGTCATGTTGGAGGAAATGGGCATCCCAAACACTCATGTAGAGATGGAACCCTTTATTTCCAAGCCTTGGGTCGAGGGGACTGCAACTGATCTTTCCCCATCTTCCCCTCAAATTCCCCCGCCAACCTCTTTCCAAGGCAGGGGCGTCGGTAACTCGGTGTCTAGAAAAAAATCCTCCCCCTCCCTCCGCTTCCTCCGGCACAGCTTCAACACAGCCCT
>JAODAL010002178.1:0-203624 GCA_025379985.1 Phyllomedusa bahiana | reverse complement strand
GGGGGAATGTTAATTACCCCTATGCTTGTTTTAAAGTTTAGTTGCTTTGATTAATTTTTTTGTGAGGGGAGGATTTTCAGCTTTGCTATATTCTTTACTATACAATTGCTGGAATGAGCATTTTAATGGGTTCTCTGTACTATTACAATTGGCCTCCTGTAGTCATTTAAAGCTTCCAAGCCCCAACAATTATAGCAGATTGCCAGGGATGGGGTGGGATTAGAAATTGTTGGTGCCCCAATACTTTGGTAAATATGACCAAGGACATTTGATCACTGCCATAGGAGACAGTCCCCCTAATTAAATTAAAAAAATTTTAAAAATCACACAATGTCCTTGGACTTAAAGGGGCCACAAGAAAAAAATTTGGGGCCTACAATCTAAGAAAAAAAAAAACTTCTTTCACATGTTTCATAGTACGGAGGCTACAGTTTAGAGCTATGAGTATTACTTATACACTAATCCGCAGTCAAAGCCTGTATTACACTCCAGAGCTGTCTTTTCAATTCAGTTGGCAGAAACTGGAAACAGTTGACAAGCTTGTTGTCAGACAAACTCCTAACAGTTTATCAGATCTCCTCATACTTGGAGCTTTGTTTTCCTTTAAATTTTAAAATTACAATCTGTGCAAATTGAAAAAGCCCCCAAAAGAATGGTCACCCGAAAAAGGGAAACCCCCAGAATTTGAAAAACCATTTCCCTTTTAAATTTAAATTTTTAATTGCAATTCTTTTTCTATGGGACAAGCATTTGCTGACTGTAGAGTTCATGACCAGCAATCAAACAATCTTAAGTATGTTAGATTATTTTTCCTCTGTCACGGGGTTCATATGATCAACACAGTCAACAGAGTGAGTGTAGATACGAAGAACAGCACCAAACAAATGTATTTATGTCGCAAGGATAAAAACAATTCACATCCAGCACAGACAGTTACACAGTTTGTGAGGCCGAAAAAAAGACAGACGTCCATCCATTCAGCCTATGGTCCCAACGTGTTGATCCAGAGTAAGACAACCTCCTACCCCGCATGAGGTAGAAGCCAATTGTCCTCATTTTAGGGGAAAGTTCCTTCCCGACTCGAATTTGGCAATCAGAACAAATCCCTGGATCAACAACCCTTTTCTAAAATCTTAGTCACTATAACTTGTTATGTAATTGCACTCTAGAAATGCATCCAGACCCTTTTTAACGATGTTAGTGAAGTCAGCATGAAAGTTCATCTGGCAGAGCGTTACACAGTCTTACTGCTATTACAGTAAATACACAGGTTTCAGTGCAAAAACATGGATAATATAAATGGAAATATTAAGGTGCTACTTACGTACTTTAAAATATGGTCGGGACAATGACCTTTTCTTATACATGCTTTTATAGGAGTTGTACCATAGCTTGTACAACTTCATCAGGTGAGCGAACTATCGTACCTGATTTTCTGCAAACTGATATCTAAACATATCACACAAGGTGCACTGTGTCTTTTTTTGTCCCCTGTAGCTCAGCACCGATCTTCTGCTATATGCTATTACAGTAAAGAATCCCTTTCTATGTTTATGTAGAAACTTTCTTTCCTCTAGAGGTAGAGGACGCCCCCTTGTTCTATATACAATACTGTGTATAACTAGATCTTGGGAGAGATCTCTATATTGACCTTTAATATATGTTTAAAAACACATTTATTATGTCCCCCCAAAGCCGTCTTCTCTTAATTAAATAACCCTAATCTTACTAATCTTTCTGGGTATTGCAGTCCACCCAGTCCTTTTATTACTTTTGTTGCCTCCCTCTGAACCTGTTCAAGTTCTACAATGTCTTTCCTGTGCACTGTTACCCAAAACTGTACACAATATTCCATGTGTGGTCTAACCAGTGACTTGTATAATGGGAGAATAATGTTCTCATCTTGTGCATCTATGCCCCTTTTAATACACCCCATGATTTGTCTTGCCAGCTGCCACCTGACACTGGCTGCTACAATTAAGTTCACGGTTTACTAGGATTCCCAAGTCCTTCTCCAGGTCACCTTTACCCAGAGTTTTCAGTTTAACAAGTAATCATGGAATGTTTTTTTTCTTCCCATGTGCATAACCTTGCATTTATCAATGTAAACCTCATCTGCCACTTATTTGTCCAGGCCTCCTTTTGTAATAGAACATTATCCTCTATTGTGTTGATTACTTTGCAGAGCTTCGTATCATCTGAAAAGATTGATATTCTACTGTGCAATCCTTTTGTAAGGTCATTAATTAATATATTAAAGAGAATAGGGCCCAGAACTGACCTCTGTGGTACACCACTTGTAACAGGAATCTAGTCAGAGTATGTACCATTAATCACCACCCTTTGTTTTCTATCACTGAGCCAGTTACTTGCAAACATATTCCGGTAGTCAAAGCATTCTCATTTTACTTACCAACCTTTTATGTGGCACAGTATCAAATGCTTTACAAAATCCAAATATATAACATCCAATGCCTCTACTTGATCCAGTCTTGAACTAACCTCCTCATACAAGCTGATGAGATTAGTTAGACAGGAACGATCCTTCATAAACCTATGCTGGAATGGAGTTATGCATTTATTTTTAGTGAGATACTCCAGGATAGCATCTCTAAGAAAACCTTCAAACATTTTACTTACATTGACATCACATTTGCTATGCACCAATCCTTTGGGACATACCCAGTTACTATACAGTCCAGAAATAAAAAGAATAGGGGCCTGTCTATCACATTACTTAATTCCCTTAGGACAGGGGGTGTATACCATCAGGGTTAGATAAGAAACACTTAAGGTGGAGCTTATCTCATCCCTCTGCTCATCAATAGGAAAGTCATTTTCCTCTGTAACTATGGTGGAGAAAAATATGTTTAATAGATTTGCTTTCTCCTCATCAATCTCTACAATACCACCCCCTCACTACTTTCCAATGGGCCAAAATTTTCAGTTATAATCTTTTTACTATTTATGTAGTTACAAATATTTTGGGGTCAGTTTTAGAAGAAAAAATAATAAAGACCGCAAACCTGGAGACAAAAAGGCAGATTGCCAAAGAGACTAAAACGGACTCCAAAATATTTGTAACTACATAAATAGTAAAAAGATTATAACTGAAAATGTTGGCCCATTGAAAAGTAGTGAGGGAGGTATTGTAGAGATGGATGAGGAGAAAGCAAATCTATTAAACATATTTTTCTCCACCATATGTACTGAGGAACTGAGTTGGAGGGCCAGCATCTCTGAAAGATGTAGAGTTTCTTAGAAGAAAAAATAATAAAGACCGCAAACCTGGAGACAAAAAGGCAGATTGCCAAAGAGACTAAGAAACTCCACATCTTTCAGAGATGCTGGCCCTCCAACTCAGTTCCTCAGTCTCCTGGCCCCAGGGTCTGGTGCCCAACTCAGATCCTAGCCTTTCTTCTTCACATCACACAAATCCAAATCATGGCCCCAGGTTTTTGTCACCAGAGATCTTGTTCTCTTTCTCCTTCCAATCACACAGATTAACTCACTTCACTACAACTATTACTACTCCCCACTTATACCATCAACCTTACATGTCTTATGGGCAATTTCCAGTGCCCCCAACACACAGCAAACAGAGCTGAATCATCACAGCCCAAGTTACCACAGGGGGAATCTTGAGTGACCAGTAAGATATGTGATAGACATTGACTGCCCCAGGAATGCTAACTTCCCCTCCCCCATGTGGTCATCCAGGCACAAACAATAAACATAGGAGACCCCCCCCCCCCAACAGGAAATACATTGATATATTATAATAAGAATAAAACATCACATCATCCACCATCACAATGCAACAAGCTATATCATCACACCCTCCACTATTGGTCACACTGGCCAAATAATCAGAGCATCTATGGCTATCTAAGACCCCATTCATATCATGTTTCTGTTCCTCTATAGGGAAATTGTAGTTTGATACATTTGGTAAACAAGAGAAATATAGAACAATTCAAACACGGAAAACTATGGGGTTGTTTCTGATGCAGAAAACAAATATGTTCAGAAAATAGCCCAATTCCAACTACATTGACCCTATAGCTCTGTATGGCCCTGCCATGGTATCTGTTGGGATACATTTTTGCCGACAGCATGAGCAGAAATGTGAAGTGAATGGGGCTTAACTTAGGTGTTTTTTTCAATTTCTAGGTGCAATTTTTTTGGGTTTTCCTAAGAGAAGGGGAACATCTCTCCTTATGGAGAGCACCAGTTAAGGTGTGTAGTGTTTTGATTGCCTTTTAGCCCACTACTAAGCATCTGCATATCACAAGGCATTATGGGAAAGGAGCTGGGAAGCGCACTGCACCCTCTATTGGTTTTAACAAATCCTCAATTTACTTCTGATTCATTGAATCTTTGAGAAGCAAAAAGGAATATTAGTCAAGCCAATATCGCTCATCTACATACGCCGTTTCGGGGTTTTGCAGCGCGATACTGGCTTGACTGGGTGGGAGGCAATGAGTGGCTCCCAGATGCTTAGTAGTGGGCTAGAAGGCAATCAAAACACTACACACCTTAACTGGTGCTCTCCATAAGGAGAGATGTTCCCCTTCTCTTAGCCACTCATTGCCTCCCACCCAGTCAAGCCAATATCGCTCTGCTCTATACTGATGAGGGGCAAAACCCCGAAACGGCATATGTAGATGAGCGATATTGGCTTGACTAATATTCCTTTTTGCTTCTCAAAGATTCAGTGAATCATAAGTAAATTGAGGATTTGTTAAAACCAATAGAGGGCGCAGTGAGCTTCCCGGCTCCTTTCCAATAATGCCTTGGTTTTCTTAAAACATATGGACAAAGGGCCAACTTGTGACCTTCTTGAATTAGCTAGAGCAAAGAGCAGCTCTGTAATAATTTCCACCTTGGTGGACCAAACCTTTCCATGCATGATACTATGGGCCCTTCATTTCAATGACCACCATGAAATACAATGTTGCTTCTGCAGTTACTCTTGTGCAGGAAATATATGGCTAAACGAGGCTTTCCCAGCAGCCAATTGGTAGTTGTTAAAGAAGCCAGGTCTGTGACTATCAATTAATTAACGGGCTGACTTTTATTTAATTTCTTTAAAAAGTGTAATAGGATCTGTAAATATACAGGCATAGTTGTCTTTAAGAGCTTAGAGCCTAAATATTCTGCACCATTCCAGTTCCATTAACACCTTATCAAATGAACATGACAGAACACTATGATTTCAACTTAAGGTTTTCCAGGTGCTAAAGATTTCACAAACTAGCAAGAAGCAGATCATGTCAAAATAAAGCATGTTAAGCATTGCTATACATATTTTTAATATATTAGTTTATTTCCTCCATCTGTCCTCAGCCATAAGAATCTGACTTATTGAAATGTCAGTCGGTAATTTTAAGGAGGAGGTGAAGAAACAGCATTCGAAAGTTTCATTAAGGGAGATATGAGGATACTCAAAGTTCATCTCTGACAAACCTACATTAGTATATAACAAATAGCAACGCCATAGCACATTAAGGACACCAAGAAGTTCACTCAGGGTAATGCTAAGGGCAAAACAGAATTTCTGTGTTATGCCAAGGGCAGGACCTAGAGGGCAGGGCTTGACACAGGCGCTCTCTTTGCTATCATACCCCACCTCCTCAGACTCTGCAACAAGAACAATACAACATCTCAATTTTGCCTGAAGTGTTCATTAAATGATAGGTAGAATTTGTATTTGTTTTGTAGGTTTCATTTGCATTACAAACAGTGACAACCACCTTATGACTTCATAGTAAACAAATATCACGCGGTTCCTCTGGAGACACATTTAATATCTACCTTCTAATTGTTTTTCAATAGGGAGAAGCACATTAAATTAGCATCAAAACAGGCAGCAGGGCATATATTTATTTTCATAGCAATGCGCTGAAATTAGATTAGAAATGCATTACAAATCAGGTGTTTTCTATTGACCCATGTAATGCGGATGTTTTAGGAATTTGAGACGCCATAGTTGACTGGGTCTGACACTTCCTAACAGTTAAATGCAATGATATTTGGATTTCTGCCCTGTGTTTTATTACATCATGTTTATTACAGTAAAACTCCACGGAGCCACTTTAATGATCATATTACATCACACCAATTTACATATAAATATAATCTGTGCAAGAAGTCCATCTGCAATTATATGGGTTTTCCTGAATTGACTAGATACAGGCTGTATTAAACTCCAGAGCTGCATTCACAATTCTGCAGGTTGCTACTAAACCACTGACAAACATGCCCCTAACAACTTAGCTCAGACAACTAGCATACAGAAATGGTCAGCACTGTGAAATAGGAGAGTAATCAGAGAAATCACAGCTCTATTACATCTTCTATGCCATCATAAAAGTCACATCCACTGTGTCATATTATACACTATTCACAAAAAGTTAGGGATATTTGGATTCCGTTTTAAGTTTCAGGATGAACATAAAATTTCTTGAATTTTTTTTAAATGAGCTAAATGAGATCATCTCTTAACTTTAGAATGCACATGTCCACAAATTGCTGATCTCTAAGGCCACATCTACACAGCACAGGATTACAGTAGGGTTTTTAAGTGGATTCAGTATTTGGAATCCGCAAAAGTCCAACTGTAACCAGTGCCCCATAGACTGCAATAGAAAATCCGAGCTGTGGTCTACACAGCATGGATTTTCTATTGCCGGATTTCTAAACCGCCGGCAGATTCTAGTACACTTCAATGCACTGGGCCGCCCAAAATCCAACTGTGGTTTCGGTGCAAACCCGCGCCAAAAACCACGATACAGCGATGTTAAAATAACATCGGATATCAAACAGCATTTTTTTTTCCAAACATACTTTATTGGTTTTTATTTAAGAAAAAATAGTAATAAAAGAAGAACATATCGTATAACAGAGCGCACAGCAAGATACTATGGGGAAACCCCAGCAGTTTTTCTCTGAGGCTACACCAAATCAGCTCACAAGCCATGTCCCATAGAAATCAATGTAGAGAATAGTATTCAGACAACTACAAGAACAATAACAATAAACATCACTGTCATCGTCAACACTGCCTCGAACGGCATTTTAACATAACAATGTAGACCTAGCAATGGCAAAATTCACAACAGGTGATCCCTGAATCGCCCCCAAAAAATGTATAGGATCAATCTGAATTGGGATTTAAACAGTCCTCTTCTCAGCTGTTCAATTTTGACTCAAAAACCAAGAAAAACACCTTACAAATTTACAAAGAACTCCCCCTTGCAACTTCAAGCACGTGCTTCAAATGTCATCCAGTCCAACAGAGTAAAGGAAACTGGAAAGTCACAGAAAGACAAAAATTTGGAGGCCCCCCCTTTGGTTTCCTCACCACTGATGACGATTCTTTTGTAAACAGCCCGGGGGAATGGATGATGAATGCCACACAATCCGGACTTTTTTTTAAGAAGGGAGAGGAAAACCAATTTTGCACTTCAACCTCATAACCTTTAAAATCACGGGTCTGCGTGCTATACGACGGGCCCCAGAAACCGATTGTACCTCATCTGGGCTGATCGTAGCCTCTCCTGATGTTTTTCAGCATTATTTTTGGCACCATCATTTCTGCTCTGAGTGAATCAATGGCCTAGACATCATGGGAGCCACTTATTGTTGGATATCTCATTATTAGTGTGGGGTTTTTTTTTTTAGCCATTAGGAGCCATTTTTTTCCCCTGTGAACCCAACAATAGTGAGGAAAAGTGTGGGGGAAAGTGCTGCCTTTACCCCTTTCCCCTTTTTTTTTTTTTTTTTGGTTTGTCTTTTCCCCTTTTACTTCCTGTTGGTTTTTTTCCCTGGTGCCCCTTAAACTTTTTTCGTAAGGATGGTACCGGGGGGTTTAAAAAGTATAGTCACCTTTAATGGGGCAGTCTTTGCCGGGCGATCCCCCTTTTGAGGGTTTTTTTGTAGGGTAAGGATTAAGATTCACTGGGTTTATCTTTTCATTTTCTGATTGTTCTATATGCGATGACAACAGTACCGTGAAAAAACATTTATTGTTCTCTTTTTGTATTTTTTCCCCAAGACGGGGGGTTTATCTTTTTTGGTGTATTTTGGGTGACAAGTTTGTGGTTATTGTAAAGGGGCTATTTTTTTAATTTTTGAAATAAATAAAGTTTTATTGGGAATATTTTTTTCTGTGATTTTTTTTTTTTTTTTAAAAGTGAATGACTTTCCCTCACTGAACAGCACGAGGAAAAACCCGCGTAGATCCCCGTTCCGGTGGTGTGGTCAGGTAACCCTTGCTGGTCGTCTAGCCGCGACACAATATGTAAACGGTTACAAATTTTGGCCCCGATTGTTAACTTGAACCCTTTCACCTTCCTTTAAAAAAAGGGCTGGAATGTGGTTGTGACATTCATCATCCAGTTTTTGCAGGGATTTTTACAATGAAAAACAGTCTCATTGGGGTTGATGGACCAAAGGGGCGTCCCCCTTTTTTGCCTTTCGTGATTCTTCCCGTCTCTCTATAAACCTCTGTTTTCAACCTCTGATAAAAACACGCACACTCTAAGTCAATGGCCACTTCCGTCTGAAGCATTTTACTAGAACCCCACAATGGGGGAGGTAGTTGATCAATGTAAGGGGTTGTCTGGTTCCCCCTGATTCAAAAATGTGAACCATGAAGAGGACCTGTTTAAATCCCAATCAATTCAAATTTAACTCATAAAGTATTGGGGGGATTCAGGGATCAAACACCTGTTTTTTAATTTTACCCTTTTAACTTTTTAGAGATTCACAAGGTGTGCAAAAAAGTATGAAACATTAAACAGTTGGGCATGTGCCGTTAAGGGGGTTGAATTAGTTTTATTAAAAAAATGTTTTTTGTTCATTCTGAAATTTTTTTCCAAAAAGCCAAAATTTCCTAAATTTTTTGGGGAAGCAATGTTTCAGACAGGAGCCCTTCTACATGATAACATGACTTTACTTGGGGACTTAAACCTATTATCATGTTTTTTTTAAATTTTAAACCCCCTGGGGCCCAGTGGTGTCTGGGGAAAAAGGGGGGCCCCCGGGGCCATCTTACCAGAACTGGGGTTTTCACAGACCATGGCCCTTATTAAGTAACCTTTAAAAGGGGCCTTCTAACTACTTTTTTAATAAATTTTTCCCTCTCATCAAAAAGCCGAAAAAAGGGCTCCCTGCCCGAACATTCTACATTAAATTTTTTAAAGGGACAAGTGGGCATGATTTTAATGATGGCATGGAAGATGTAATAAACTTGTGATTTCTCATGTTACTCGCCTGTTTGAAGTGCCAACCATTTCTATATCCTAGTTTTCTTTAATGGTCTCTGAGATGGACCATCTCCGCCCTGGCACCCTACTTCACCTTTTACATTGGATGTTTTTCCTGTACAAGATCTGATAAAAAACTTCATTCCCCCTAACTGCAGAAGGCAGTTAGGTACAATACAGATTTTCTGAAAAAGACAAAGGGGGAAAAACACATCGGAAAGAGAATTCCCGTGCCCTGAACCACCCGCTTGGTCTCTTAATGAGGCATAACCTAATGCATCAGTTTTGCCTTGAGTGTTTCTTTATCATCAGCAATCAATAAAAGCATCCTAAAGTTTTCCTGCAGGTAGGACACTTTTTAATCTCCCCCTTCAGCATGGGGAAAGCCCACCAGGGTATCTAAAGATCCTCTAGTGGGCCCAAGCTCTGGTGCAATAATAGGCCAAAAGGTTACAAGTAAAAATTTCTTTTTGGAAAATTGTGTGGACCTACTTTTTTGCCCCCGGGTTTTTTTATTTTTAAAGGGGAAATGATGTACAAATAACCTAAGTAGGTCTTATGAAAAAACATTCCTTTTGGTTTTCCAAATCAGGTTCAAAAAAAACAAAAATGCACCACTTCTATATAAAATGGAGGGTGGTCTCATTTTGTCTGTTCTGCATTTAACACTTTCTGCCTTAATTTACTTCTAAAAAGGTCTTCTGGGGCCCAATGAGAGCCCAAATCATTCCATTTTTTACAATACACCAAAAAATTTTTTCCCGGGTCCCTGCACTAAAACCCCTTTTTGGGGCAGATGACTCGAGCAAAAAATTTCAAATATTGTCTACTAACAGGTTTGAAATAAAATTTTTGTAGATGATACTTTGACGTGTTTTAACTTAAAATTGATGGGCACTATCCCCTGTCGGCACGGGATCCTTGGCTTGGGGCCAGCCCCCCACAGAAAAACCACAAAAAGTCAGCCCCCCACGGGGATAAAATTCATGTGGGGCAGGATCCAACCCCCAACAGTTTTTTTAGAACAGAACTGATTACTGCCACTGGCTGTTTCCAGGAAGAATGTCAGACTTCGAAAAGCTGCGGAAAGATTTTTTTTGCCCCCTCCATAAAAACAAGAAGGGTTTCAAAAATACCTTGAAACCAAAATAGACAAATTGGGGGCCCCCCCCCTAATTTTATTTTCGAAAAAATGTTGGTTTTGAACAAATAAGCGGGATTTACTTTTCAAGTCAAGTGTTAGCAACAGGGAGGGAATATTATTCAGCAGGTTGGGGCATCAGCAGGTGGCCCAAAAAAAATTTTTTGGAAAAAGTCAAGTCGGCGGGTTTCCCCCAAAGATGACAAAAAACGAAAAAAAACTTTTGGATATGGTTTCAGTTTTGATCACAGAAACCCCAATAAAGTCCCCATCAGCACTGACCCCCACAAAACCCCCCTCAACCCCTTTTTTTTCCAGGGCCCCAATGCCTTACAACCGGGCCCCACTCTAAGCTTTGGGCTACAAAAATTTATTCACTCAGGCAATTATTATTCTACGGCCATTTTTTTCTGCCTGATATGGTACAAGAAGACCTACTATACTTTGTCAATATAAAAAAAAATACAAAAAAAACAACGGATAAAAAGTATTTTTTAAACTACAACACACCTTCTTTTAGGTCGGAGACATTTTCTTTTTCTATTTGTAAAACAGCAAAAAGGGGGTGTTCTGGCTTTCAAATAGTTGTAGATTTTTTTTGATACAGTCCTCCTAGGTTCCTTGGCACAGTCACTTTGTATACTATTCTGAAATAGAAATATAGCGCAGAACAGTATACAATAATGGTCTATTACAGGCCCTAAATAGGCCGCTGCTGCCATAAGGGTATGTTCCCACGATGTACTGCGGTGTGTACAGTACACCCTGCAGTACATTGTGTGTTTTGGAAGCTCGTGCTACGGCGCGTGAACTGCCACGGTACGGGGGGGGGGGGGGGAGGGGGTGGCGTCAGCTCTCCGGCCCCATAGACATGTATTATTCGTGGCGCGTATTCGCCGCAAATAATTGACATGTCACTTATCTCCCCGTGCATAAAATACGATCGTTTTGTACGAGCGGGGAGAGGAGGCGTAATCCATAGTTCTCTATGTGAGCTTAGTGGGCGCATTTCCTCGCGTATTAAGCGCCAAAATAAGCCATGTGAACATACCCTTACAACCGATCTGTACTCTGTGAGCTCGTCGTTAGGGAGACGATCAGGCAATGGAACCATGCAGAGCAACATTTCTCAATCACTTAAAGCAGACGGCCACATGTACAATGGCATCTAAGGGGTTAAGAGGCAAGCAAGCTCACTCCATATGCACACATTTAGGGCGACATGTCGAAAAGTGGCGTATCTATGCCAGTTTTAGGCGCATTAATTCACTGTAAAGTGCACCTGAAAGTCCGACACTTTCTAAAAATTGGCGTCAGGTATACCTTGCATAGATTACTTAATGCGCCTAAAATGGCACATTGTATCAAAAAAGGGTGCATCGTATCAAAAAGGGCGCATTGCTCAACACTCGGCACATAGCATATCATTGGTAGCATATGGGTCTATCGAGGCTCATTGCCTGACGGGGGCGCATAACATATGTAAGACGCCTCAATAGGCACATTTCGCGACCGGGGAGCACAGTGAACCATATTTAGGCGCATTACAAAGTGTCGTTCCCGGTGTATAATGCGCCTAATTTTGGTGTATGACAGTTCATTTACAACAAGAATATGGAGTAAAATGTGGGTTTGTAGCAAAATAGAACAAAAAACTGGCGTTGGCGTGTTGGAACATGTCGCCCTTAGACTATAAGTTTTAGCTCTGTGATATAAATTAGATGATGAATTTCTGGGTAAAAAGCAGTGAAAATCTTAAAAAATGAAACTAAAAGTACTGCTGACCCCAAGCATATATAATGAATGACAAAGTACTCTGTACATGTCCGCAGTTCGGTTCATATATATATTTGGAGACAGACACAAATTTTGTTTTTTTTTACCCGTTTACTGAAACATATTCAAGTTATAGTTCTATAATGGGCATGACAAAGGGCGACATGTATGATTTTTGGCACTTAAGTGCCATTTTTTTTCGCGCATTTGTAGCATAGAATGCGCTTGAATCTATGAACCTGTTCTACTGCGGGCCATAGATTTTGCGCTTTCTAGCTACAAAACAACACTTCTGGAACAGGTAAACCACTTTAAAGGTGGTTTACCTGATCCAGCAGTAATGCCCCTGGATTTGCCGTACTAAAGCTATAAATGTGTAGCTTCATACGGTTGTAGTTTGACACGCCTCCAGTACGCCCCCGATCTCAGGGGCATCACAAAGTGCCACAGAGGCACTCTGTAATGCGCCTGATATTGGAGTGTGCCAGGTTAAAAATAGAGCGAACAGGGATGGGCTAGTTTTATGGCTAAAGAGACACCCGACTTCTGGTGCAGCCCCGTTCATACCTGTCGCCCAAAGTCCAGACTTTCAGATTTCATTTGAGGGTATTCACATTAAAATTGTATTGAGTGTTTAAGAGTTTCAGCTAATTAACAGGGCCACCCTGTTGTAAAAGGGACCAAAAGTAATCGGACAAGTTAAATAATTGTAAATAAAATGTTACTTTCTAATACTTGGTTGAAAATCCTTTGATGGCAATGACTGCCTGAAGTCTTGAACTCATGGACGTCACCAAATGCTGCGTTTCCTCCTTCTTAAAGCTCTGCCAGGCCTTTAATGCAGCAGTTTTCAGTTGTGGTTTGTTTATGGCCGTTCTGTTTGAAGTTTAGTCTTTAGCAAGTGAAATGCTGCTCAATTGGGTTGAGATCAGGTGCCTGACTTGGTCATTCAAGAATATGCCACTTCTTTGCTTTAATAAACTCCTGGGTTGCTTTGGCTTTAGGTTTAGAGTCATTGTCCATCTGTTATGAAACTCCGACCAATCATTTTGGCTGCATTTGGCTGGATTTGAGCACACAGTAGTATATATACTGGGGACCATGTTACCTAATTATATATATATATATATATATATACATATATATATATATATATATATATATATATACATATATATCATATATATATATACATATATATACATATATATAATACACACACCCACACACACACACATACTGGGGCCATGTTACCCAATTATCTGTAACTGGTGGCCAGGTTACCTAATTATATATATGCTGGGGGCCATGTTACCTAATTATCTATATACAGGGGGCCACATTACCTGTCTAGCTATATACTGGGGGCCATATTACCGGCCTATAAACCTACCTAATAGGGGGGTAAAAATTAACTCCCCATCCCTTACAGTAGGCACATGGATTTTCTATCATTGAAAAGCCAGTTGCTGTGGGGATGGGGTTTCACCGTGCTTTCCTGTATAAACCCCCATTAGGAAGGGAATTATATAAAACCCACAGTAGATCAGTATATAGATGCTGGAAAAGTGAGAACTCTAAAATGTTTGAGTGGTAAATTCTGCAGAGACGAGTCATGGCCGGGATAAGTCATCATGGCGGTCTGGGCCAGATGGAGAAGAGAAGGGAAAGTCAACAACTCCGATCAGAAAAGACGTTTCCTGCGAGTCCCTAAATTTAACTTCAGTGTAATCACTTCTATTTCCACAGAGCGCCTATATACAACTAGTATCTAACACTATCTGGTCACTGTATGGCGTTAATATACGTCTTCAGAGCCTGTGTACAACTCATTGTCACATGTGGTGGTCGCGTTTGGTCAGGGTCTGGCAGTATTATTTGATCCTTAAGTAGTAATAGTTTTGGGTCTTGGTATTGTTGGATTTTTTTTTTTTAGTAACAATCATCCGAATGGTATATTTGCTCCATGTATATGTGTATTTTTGGTGTCTGTTATTTATAAGGTATTACACTGTCATAGGTAGGTGAGCGATTTTGAAAAAAAGCTAATTTGTCAGGGCTGATTTTCATTGTCCAGTGACTGCTGAGATGATGGACAGGATCTATATGAAATACGCATAAAATTAGTGACAGGAACATAAGTTTTTTTCTCTGTAAAAATAAATGCCGCAGTTCACAATGTGCGTGAAAAATGCTGTTTGAACTCAGCCCTACTGAGCAAAACTTAACACAAAGGGCCCGGGCCCCGGATGTTTTAGGACCCTAGCAACGCCCCTGGAAGTGACATTGTCAAAACAAGACCGCAGAGACGTGCTGATGGAACTGGACACTAGTTTGGTTTTTTATCTTGGGGCCCAGGAGCTTTTTAAATGAGGAGGACAATCCCTTTAAGATGTGTTTTTTGCACTCTTTAAGCACCAAAATGCACATGTTTTGCCTATCAAAGTACGCATGAAAAAACAGAGTGTAAACCCGTTATTAAGCATTCCATGACCAATCAGAGTACCTTATTGTGAGGTGAATGGTGATATCAAGCAGTGAATCTATTCATTTATTTCCAGGAGGAAATTTCACATCACAATTTAGAGTTCCAAGAAATGATGCCCCAGAATTATGATTTTGTATGGAATTTATTTAGTCTGTGCGAAAAGTACTCTCTTAAAGCAAAAATGTCATTAGAGAGGACTCTACAGAATGTCCCCCATTAAACAGTATAAAATCATTACAAAAAAAAAAAAATCTAAGAATTAGTAAAGAATAAAGAATGGTATGATCTACAACAAAATGCCCCCTCCCACCATCATTCAGCGCAAAATAATTACTCCAAATGAATACAAAAATACATAATGCAAAATTTTTATTTTTCTTCAACTAGAACAATGGATACGGACTCCCATTTAAAAATTATAAATGAACAGGCCGTAACCTTTTCGAATCTCTGAAAGACGAGGAAGGAGAAAAAAAAAAAAGTCACGACAATTCTTTAATGTCTCCACATTCACCAATGAGGCTAGTGCCTTTTTAAAAAAAAGCGCTTATTTGCCCTAAACTGTTGGGACTGAATTACAGTAATTTTTTTTGCTTACATGCACAGTGTTGCCACTAATTGAAGGTGCCCAAAAATAAAATACAATTGCACCCAACTGTACAAACTTCGTAGAAATATCAACCAACATTACAAAAACACCCAATGATGCAAATTTTACTACTTCTCTCGCCTTGCATTGTAAAAGTTGGCAGAAACAGATTTACAATGTATGCCACCTGCAAGGTCTGACTCTCAAATTGGCAAATCAAACTCCCCAGCAAAGCCTGACCGCTACAAAAAAGTATTTTTAAAAAATATTGAACTGTAAGGTGGTATTTAAGCCTCCTCTGGGGGTACAGGCTTTTCTATACACATACAATTTCCAACAGTTGCTGGGGATGTGGAAAGAAAATATTTAAATCAAATTCCTCAATCCCCAAAAAATCACCATAAAAATAACAATTTTTCAAATCACAAAACTGGTCTCACCATAGGAGCTCACAATCTGTCCGAAAGCAAAAGGGAAGGGAAAAGTTATGGTCTTTTTATCAAATATCAAATAACCGGGGTGGGGTTTAGAGCTTTGTGGGGCATAAGAGGCAAATTAAGCAGATTTGATTGTTTTGGATGATCAGTGAATATATCTATATTTATCACCGAAATTAAAGCCAAAAAAAGTTAAAGGGGGTTTTCTCGTACAATTTATTGGGTTTTTAAAAAAAACTTTTAAAAAAAAAAGCCTTTGCAAAATGTTCATTACAAAAGTCCTACTGAATTTTTGGTTACCCCGGTAGAGGAGTGCTCACTCCCCCAAATCACTATAGCAGCAAACCCGTTGATTTTATTTCACTGGCTGTCGGCTGTTTGACTCATCACCTCTGAAAACGGTCGGGGCCAAGCCCCTCCTGCACAATGTTCTTAGGGAGGGAGGGGAGGGCTCTGGCTTCTGTGTCTGGGTGGATTAACCCGGGTGTGTGCCTGCTCCCTCCTGCCCTCTACACAGATTGAGGAGAGCATAGGTGAAGCGATCTGTGGTCAGTAGGATGTGACAGCATGGTGTGTTACTATAATCATGTGTGTCTGTGGAGCTTTGACAAATAATAATAGAACAATCAGGGGGCATGTGAAATGGTTTATATCCCCCCTGCTCTGCTGTATTAGGGGCACATCGTGATTATAGTAACACACTGAAACCAGCTGCCCCATGTCTGGTTCTAACAGGGTTTATTTGTTGCTGCTTGAGATGTCCGTGGAGATTTGTATGCTAAGCAGAGGGTATAGGAACCTTTACATCCCCCCTGCTCTGCTATTAGCATACACAGCTTCAAAGACCTCTGGCTCCACACTCATAGATCAGCCCTCTCCCTGCTTTTCTCCTGACTTGGGGAAAGGGGAAAGCAGAAAAGAGCTCAACCACAGCACAGTGCGCTGATTCAGCAGTGAGAAACAGATCTAGGCAGGCACACACAGGGTTAACCCCTGGCAGAAAACCCCCTCACCCCTCCCCTGCTGTATAAGTTACTGCAGTTGGAGGAGGAGAGCTGTCTGTGTGCTGAGGGGAAGGGAGGAAAGAGGGAGGAGAAGAGGCAGACAAGAAGCACGCCCCTGAATTCAAAAATCCTATGCTGCCAGACACATTGAAGCAGGCTGAAAGCCTGTAATGAGACAACTCCTTTAATGCTATAATAGAAAAGGTGTCAGAACACACAGGGCCCCACAACGTATTGTGTAGCCAAAGATCAGTCGAGAGAGCCCAGGCCGACCCCTGTCCACTGCAGAAACCGGCAACAATGGGCATGTCCGCATCATAACTGGACCATGACTCAAGAAGGTAGCCAGGTCTGAAAAAAATTACATTTTCTACTAAATTATGTGGACAACAAGGAGTGTGTGGTTCATGTATGCGGGGACCAAAGCTAAGGCTAGGTTCACACAGGGTAATTTCGGCGTGCATTTCGCGGCCTATTTTGCTCCATTACGAGCGAGATGCACGCCAAAATTACGGTAATCCATAGTTCTCATAGAGAACTATGGATTACGCCTCCTCTCCCCGCTCGTACAATACGACCGTATTGTACGCGCAGGGAGATAAGCGACATGTCAATTACTTGCGGTGAATACCAGCGTGAGCTCCCGAAAGACACGATGTACTGCGGCGCGAACTGTACGCGCCGCAGTACATCGTGTGAACATACCCTAAAACAGAGACAGTATGACCTTCTAAGCACTGTTCTGTTGGGAAGCTTTAGGTCCTTGCATATCTGTGGATGTTACTTTTACTCTACAACAAACTGTAGGTGATATGTTGGATAGTATTGGTATTCCCTTATAGCAGTGGCCTCTGTCACATTGCTAATATGGTTTAGGATTAACTTGAGGAACAGGAATAAGAGTTCAAAGTTGTTGACTTGGCCTTCAAACTCCTCAGATCTCAATCCATTGAGATTTTGTGGGGTGTGCTGAATATAACTTCTATTCATGGAGGACCCATGTTACAACTTACAGGACTTAAAGAATCTGCTGCTGATGTCCTGGTGCCGGATAAATCAGGACACCTTCAGAGGTCTTGAGGAGTCCATGTTTCTACATGTCAGAATTGTTGTGGGGGGTATGAAGGGAATGTACTCTCTAAAATATTAGTCTGTTTTATCTTTTGGCTAATTGGTATGGAGTATGTGTATGCGAGTATGTTTCAGAGAATAAGGGCTAAGGGCACGGACGTGCCATAAACGCGTCAGTACTTTTGAGGATGTCTTTCCATGTTTCTCTACTTTGCCTCTAAAATTTTTTATTCATTATGGTTTGTTAAAAAAAATCGTGTTTTTTTTATCATTACACCACTTGGCGTTTTGGGCGAATACGCTCCCCCCCAATTTTTTGGGATTTATTCCCTTTTCAAAAAATAAAAAACCCTGAAACCCCTTGCGGGAAGAAACCCACAACCTGGGGTGGAATATTGGGGTCGGGGAAATATTTTTGGGGAAATTTTTTTAGGCCACTCATCCATGTGGAAGGCACTTTTAAACCCTGTTTTGGGGGTTTTTATGAATCCACCCCTTGTGAAAACATAACCCATACTTTGATGTTTTGTTCCCCAGGGGGACGGGATGGAGTTTTCCCCCGCAAGCCCAACCAACATCACACAGCTGGGAATTTTTTGGGAAACCAGCAGGGCCCCTTTACCTCCCAACTATACCCCAAGGACCCCAATTCTCCGACCTAAAACCCAAATTTCCCACATCTATGGGACCCAAACCCCCAGATGGGTCATGTTCCCTCCAAAACCCTGGGGGGTGAATGCAGTCAGCATGGCTCCCAGAAAATTGAGAAAAAAAGTTCCGGGGTTTTAATTTTGAGTAAATTATTTTTCCCGTGTTTACATGGGGGGTTACTCTAATTTTTGTTAGTGGTCATAAAAATAGGGCCCAGGGCTTTTGGGATAGTGCAATACTAAAATACACCTATATTTGAGTACATCATTATGCCCCACCAACAAAAATCCAGAGGTATAAAAAAAGATTATGTGGGTTTTAACCACACAACCCCCCTTTTTTAAAATTTTGGGGTTTAAAAGTTTGTACCCCGGGCGGGAAAAACTTGTGAGGACTCTTGAAAAAAAAAGGTTTTTTATTTGGGTACGTATACTATTATCACCTCAAGGGGATAAATAAAATTTGGTTTAGCAGTAAAATTAAAATTGGTTTGGAAAAAGGGAAAAAACCTTTTTTCACCCTTTCCCAGATGACGACAGGGTTTTTAAAAGGGTACAAATTTTTAAGGGTTTACAAAAAGAAAAAAAAAAAAAAAGAGTTTTTAAAGGGGGAATAAAAAGTTAAATGCCCCTTATTTAAATATTTTATCTGGGACTACTAAATTAAGGGGCCCTTTAAATTTATAAAGGTTAAAAGTGGGGGGTATAACCCCCACACATCCACCAATAAAGACTGAAGAGGTTTGGGTTTTTTTAAAAGGGGGTTTTGCCGGGGACGGGCCTTATCTGCTAAGAAGCAATGGTAAAAAAACCCACGATGAGTTTGAGAGGAGAGAAGCAGACCCAGAGCACGGGAACCCCGTGCATAAGGGGAATCGGTGAAATTTTCACTCAAAAAATCAAACCTAACCAAAATGGATTCTTTAAAAAAAAAGGGCAACACCTTTTCTCCACAGCAGCTTGAAAGCTTCTTCATGTTCTTGTCTTTAGATAAAAAAGGGGTCTACTCGATTAAACACACTACAATAGTGGATTCTTGGGATACAAAAGACAAAATATTTTTACCCGGGGCCTTGAACGCTTTTTCAGCCCCCCATCATCAATAAGAAAATGGGTTTTCCCGCGCAAGCCCGGCCCCGCAGTCCCCTCAGGTCATATTGAAAAAGAAAGCTTTTTTTTAAGTTTAAATAAGGGAGGTAATTGAATAGTGAAGAAAACAGGGGATACCTTTTTCAGGGTAATGAGTATATTTTTTTGGGGAGCCTTTCGAGAGAACTAGCTCCCTTTTTTCAGACGGTTGTTATACCAACCTTTTTTTCCAAGTTATATAAAAATTCTTTTTCTGAAGGGGAGCTTGTTTCTCGAAAGCTCACCATCAAATATATAGTTAGCCTAAAAAAAGGTTTTCGCAAAGATTTCTTTACTATTCCTTTTTTTTTTTTATGGTAACACGGGTTACATTTTAAATAAGGGGGGAGGTTTAAGGGAGCCCCGTAGCCTCTCAGTGCAAATTTTTTTTAATCACATATATTTAAAAAAAGTGAATTTAAAAACCCCTTTTTTGGAGGATCCCACGTCAACATTACATCATGGCAAAACCCCTTTAATTGCTGTGTCCAGCTCTCTGTTTGCCAGAAACAGTGCCATACTTTTAGTAGTGGCTGTGCCTGGTATTGCAATTCAGTCCCTTTTTTTTTTTTATATATCAGTGCTGTTTGCATGCTTAGCCACATTGTCTATTGGAGTCTATGGTAGCATTAAATGTACCTCTTGTATCATTAGAAGCTCAGGCTTCTGCTTTGTCTGCTTCCCATGCTTTGCCAATGAACCTCTTGACTTCTAATAGCACTGCATGCTGCACTATTCTTCCAGTTAAGTATGAAGGTACATCATCTGTGGACTGCCTTGGTGTGGTGGCTCCGTTATAAGTTATCTCTGGGATCCACCGGACTATCAGCACTCATCCTTGCATTTCTAATAAGAGCAGTAAGTTTATCTAAACTAGTTATCAGTGTGTGGTCTACATATTCCCGTTTTCCCTGATGAACCCCAATTACTATGGGGGGAAACGCTTCGGATTTATGAATTCATCCAGATTCATTTGTGATAACTGAATGTATACATCTTTGTTTTTGTCCTGTTTATGTTTTTTGTATAGTGATAGTATAGGGTGGTGGTAGTTTAGGTACGTGGTGGGAACGTCCTTATTGGGGCGATTTTCCCATTATTTGATAGGTAGCCATAGATGTAGGATTTAGATTTGTATTGGTTCAGATAGATTAGGTTTTTTTGTCTTTACATTTTATTTGTATTATTAAAAGCTAAGTTTTATCTGCTTTGTGGTCCCTAGGATTTATGCTATTGGCTTGTGGTTTTGATGTTGCAATATTTTTTGGTATATCCGGGGTATATATATTAAATATTTAGGGTCCATGTACTCCCCCCTAGTATCCTGCAAGAGGAGTTTTCTGTTGTTGTTTTGGTTAAGTATGAAGGTATCTGCAGCGCAGATGTGAATGGCGTATTAGTACTTTATTGCTTATCCACGAGCTTTTATAATACCTTGAATTCCTTGCAACTTGAATGATTCTGCATCGAGCAGTGTCCAAATTCCACTGACAGATCAGCTTTGCAGGATGGGGCCTTGACATGAACTTTTTTTCTCTTTACATTACATTCAGAAATTTTCAATCATATTGAAGTCTGAATCGTTTGCTGGACTTGTCATTTAACAGGTATGCCTTTCCTGAAGTAAAGCACTGACATTCTTTGCTCTGTGATAAGAAACATTATCACCCTGAAATATGATGTTACCGTTATACGAAACATACTTCCAACTAATGTAAAAAAAACAAAAGTTCAAAGTTTCTCCATTCACCTGTATATTGACTGTTGAGATAAAGGGCCATCTCTCCCAGGGCTTTAACGAACATACAGCCCTATTTCATTAATTGTTTAAACATCTTTAGACATCTTCCTAATGCGTTTCATTTGAAGATACCAGCCCAAAGTAAGTTCAGGTAAAATCCCCTTGGCAAGACTGGATATTTATCACTGAATATCACTTTAAATTAACCCTTAACACTTCTTGAATAATGTAAATCCCATTTCAATATGATTTTAGGTGATGGATGTGACAGAAATGTAAGACATGTTTCACCCATTTGTTTTTAAATTTCTTTTGTTGCACATTTTCTACTTTCAAAATATACTACACACTTTGGTGCCTTCCTTCGTCTACCCTTATGTTTTCCTTTAAGAACCTTCCCATTTTGTTTACACTAGTGCAGTGACTAGAGCTGGTGGTGGGTATTCATTTTGCTCTGGACCCTGGGATACAGCAAGCTCAGGAGTGAGGTATTACTACCCTTTATGAATGTGCTTCATACCTGCTTCAGTTGCAAAAATCATTACTTATTTACTTTACCTTTCTACATGGGTAGGCACAGATGCTTGGTGACCATAATACATGGAGATAAGTGTCCTTAAAATTTCCTGCACATAACACTATTGGCAACATCAGGAACACAGAAGAGGGCAACAGATTTAACCAAAGATGGCTCTTTAGGACAGTCCATCTGTGGAAATCTAGGTTCCAGCAATGCAGGCTTCTTACCTCAACCATGTCCTGTGGCTTCAGGGCCATGACTTAGACAGAAAGAGGTTCTGACCAAAACCGTTGTAGGCCCATAACTGACCTAACAGTGAATAGTTTATAGTTTTCTGTTCTTTTAAACTTCTTGGAAGTGCCCACCGCAGTCAGCGCCCCCAACACTAATGTCTTCATTGTAACCTCAAGGTACCCATTTCACACTTTTTTCTTTCTCCAATTACATATTATTCTGGTCTCCCACAGGGAAATCTCAGTCACTCTTGGAAGGCGATACTCTGGCCCAACTCTCGGCACTGGACAGGACCACCTGTACATAGCTTCTAGACTTGCTCTCCTTCACTTTCTTTGGTCACTCTCAGGCTCCGCTTCGTAATTCCAGCTCTGTTACAGTCTGTTGACTCATGGACTTTAGAATGCTTTTTTCTAGGTCACCTATTATCTCTAACAGCTGCCTTAGGATATGTCTCCACAGCACTGGTTTATTGTTGGATTTGCGGCGGATTCAGTAATTGGAATCCGCCAAAAATCTGACTGTAACCAGTGCCTCAGACCACAATAGAAAATCCGAGCTGTAGACTACACAGCACGGATTTTCTTTTGTCGGATATCTAAGCCAACGGATTACTCCGGAATATAGAACGTGTTCTATCTTCTGGCGGTTTTCAGTACACTTCTATGAACTGGGCCAGCCAAAATCAGACGGCGTGTTTTTACACAAACCGAAAACTGCGGTACAGTGAAGCTAAAATAGTCAAATTTCTAACGGCCTTTAACTTATGCTATGCAGACAACGCCTTAGGCCTCGTTCACACGGCTTATTTCAGAACGTATTTACAACGGATTTCCGATGTAAATACGTTCTGAAATCAGTTGAAAATCAGTTGCAAATACGTGCCACTAAGTGTGGCACGTATTTGTAACTGATTTCCCGACGGATTCACCATCTACCATTCATTGTAGGTGGTGAATCCGCCCGGAAATAATTGACATGTGAATTGTTTTTCCGTCCGGATGCCCGTCGTCAATCCGCGGCGCCAAACCGGAACGGAACTACGCGTCGTGTGAACGACGAGCCGTATTTTCTATTGAAATCAATAGAAAATAGGCTGTGACTTATTTCGGACGGATTGACGATCGTCAATCCGTCGGCAAATACGCGGCGAAATAAGCCGTGTGAACGAGGCCTTAGTCTTCGGTTGTAAGACTGCAGCACTAACTAGGACAATGCCCCCAGTCACCTTTCATCCCAAACAAATGTTATCCAAATTTTCCCCCAGGACAGCATTCCCATCACCATTGGTGGTGGAGCAGTTGTTCTCTGCCTTACAATGCAGTCTGCAGTTGTTGCGGGGCACTGTTTTCAAGCACAGTGAAGACACGCAACCTGAAAAGGCTAAAACACTGAAACCTATCTGAACAGCTTTGAAAATTAACAGAAGGCCATTTACACAAAATCTTATACCCAGCTGAATGAGAACAACCAATATTTTTTCCATAATCATTGATGGATTTAAACCTAAAAGGAGACTTCTAATACTCTGACAAGCTCTCCTCTTTACTGTCCAAATCCAACCTAACTACCTGTCGTCTTGATCCGCTGCCATCACACCTCATCCCTGACCTCAGTGCTCCTATCATCCCAGCCCTCACCCATCTCTTCAACCTATCACTAACCTCTGGCATCTTCCCTTCCGCCTTTAAACATGCTACTATCACTCCAATCCTTAAAAAAACAACCATTGACCCCTCCTCTCTGTCCAACTATCGCCCCATCTCACTGCTCCCTTTTGCTTCCAAACTCCTCGAGCAGCAGGTCTACCTTCAGCTGTCCTCCCACCTCTCCTCCAACTCTCTTCTTGACCCACTACAATCTGGTTTCCGACCCCATCACTCTACGAAACTGCCCTAACCAAAATCACTAATGACCTAGTAACTGCTAAAGTCTCATGCCACTACTCTGTGCCCCTCCTCTTAGACCTGTCCTCTGCCTTTGACACTGTCGACCATACCCTCCTCCCTCCCTCGGCATCACAGACTTGGCTCTTTCCTGGATCTCCTCATATCTCACTGATCGGACCTTCAGCATCTCTCACTCTCACTCCACCTCCTCCCCCCAGCCACTCTCTGTTGGTGTCCCTCAGGGGTCAGTCCTGGGTCCTTTACTCTTCTCTATCTACACTCTTGGCCTCGGTCAGCTCATAGCCTCACACGGCTTTCAATACCACCTGTATGCTGACGATACCCAACTCTACATCTCGGGGCCAGATGTCACTTCTCTACTCTCCCGGATCCCTGACTGTCTGTCCTCCATTTCCTCCTTCTTCTCATCACGTCTCCTAAAACTAAAATGTAGAGAAAACAGAGTTCATCATCTTTCCACCATCCAACTCTACCCCTGCCCCTGATCTCTCTATCTCAGTCACCGGCTCTACACTCTCACCGGTCCCGCAAGTCCGCTGCCTTGGAGTAATCCTGGACTCCGCTCTATCTTTCAAACCACACATCCAACCCCTCACCTCTACCTGCCGCCTCCACCTGAAAAACATCTCTCGCATCCGCTCATTCCTCAACTATGACACTACAAAAATGCTGGTCCATGCCCTTGTCATCTCCCGCCTAGACTACTGCAACATCCTTCTCTGTGGCCTCCCAGCTAGCACCCTTGCTCCCCTCCAATCCATCCTTAAGTCTGCTGCCCGTCTTATCCACCTCTCTCCTCGCTACTCCTCTGCCTCCTCTCTGCCAATCCCTTCACAGCCTACCTATTGCCCAGCGAATTCATTTCAAGCTACTAACCATGACCTACAAGGCTCTCCACGACCTCTCCCCTCCATACATCTCTGCCCTACTTTCCAAATATCTCCCCTCACGCAATCTCCGCTCCTCTCAGGACCTTCTCCTCTGCTCTCCCCTCATCAGCTCCTCACACAACCGTCTCCAAGACTTCTCCCGTGCTTCACCCACACTCTGGAACTCACTGCCCCAACACATCAGACTCTCCCCCACTTTCACCACCTTCAAAAGCAACCTGAAAACCCATTTCTTCAGGCTTGCCTATAACCTACACTAACCTGTTGTCACTACTTCCTCCACAAACATGTCTGCCCCTCACCTCCTGTCTCTTTCCCCCTCCTTGTAGATTGTAAGCCCTCGCGGGTAGGGTCCTCTCTCCCTCTGTCGTGCCAATTGTCATTATTCACTTATCATTGTACTCGTTTGATTTATGTTATGTATGTAACCCCCTCGAATGTACAGCACCCTGGATTCAATGGCGCTCTAAAATACTTAATAATAATAATACTTTTGTCAGGGCTAAGCTGTGCTCAGACTGCAGACAGACTGCAACAGCTGAGGTGCGCTCCCTCCCTGATACACTTGCTGCTGACAGCTCCGTGAGTGACAGGGGCCCAGCCACTCCTGACAGGGGGCGAGTGCACCAGCCAATGGGAGGACCCGGAGGCCGCTCCAATCAGCTTCAGGTGCGGAATCCATCAATCCCATTTATGCTCCCTGAAAGCTGACTGCTGCGCCTGTGATATTCCTGGCTACCTTGTGGTTCTTGTCCTTTGTGTTGTTGTTTTGCTAACCAGTATACCTGACCTCGGCTTGTTCTCCTGACTCCGGCTTGTCTCCTGATTTTGGGCTTTGCTTCCGTTTGGCTTTTGATCTCGGCTTCTTTACGTTTATTCCTCTGGTTCCGATTTGTGGCTTTGACGTTCCTATTTGATATTGACCTGGACTGTTTGACTATTCTTCCTTCTGACGGCCCCAGCACTTTAGCAGCGCAGGGACTGTCGCCCAGTTGCCGTCTGCCGCCTAGTGCAGCACGTCAAGTAGGCAGATACAGTGGGCTGGGTTCCAGTTAGGGCTCACTGCACCTCCCTTGACGTGACATTATCACAGGCCGAAACAGTTACTGCACTACCCTCACTATGGACCCCATGACAGCTCTGGTAGAGCAGATGCATGGGCTAACCCAGCTAGTCCAGAATCTGGCGCTGAGGGTAGAACAACAGGAGGCTACCCCAAGTCAGAGGGTCCCTGCATTACCTTCCCCTCCTGTGGAACCCCCTATCCAGTTGCCTGACAGGTTTGCAGGTAACAGGAGGGCCTTTGTGGCATTTAGAGAGGGTTGTCACCTGTATTTCAGGCTCCGCCCACTTACCTCAGGGAATGAGGAACAAAGGGTGGGAATTGTTATGTCCTTACTGCAGGGTCCCCCCTAGGAGTGGGCATTTTCGTTACCGCATGACTCACCTGAACTGTCTTCTGTGGACAGGTTCTTTGCCGCTTTAGGGGTACTCTTTAATGACCCAGATAGGGAAGCTGTGGCTGAGGCTCAGCTGACCACCTTGAGGCAGGGTGAGAAGACTGTGGAGGAGTTTTGCTCCGAATTTCATCGCTGGTGTGTTCCGTCTGGTGGAACGACACAGCTCTCAGATGCCAGTTTAGATTAGGGTTAGCTGACCATGTGAAGGATTTATTGGTGGCCTAAACCCCACCCCTGGTACTTTAGATGAGGCCATGGCACTGGCCGTTCATCTGGACAGACGTTTTAGGGAGAGACGGCAAGAAAAAGTCCCCCCCCCCCGGTGTTCCCCACCATGGGCACCCCTGGACCCGGTGTTTGTGACGTAAACCCAGAGGAGCCCATGCAAGAAGGGGCTTTTTCTGTCACTGCGGCTAGTGACCGTAGGACTACTCGTTGCATCCAGGGGTTGTGCTTCTACTGTGGAGAAGATGGACACAGAATTCGGGAATGCTCCAAACGGAAGACCAGGTCGGAAAAACTCCAACGCCTAGGTGGTCAGCAGGAGGATCACCTAGGCGAGCAGGTATTTCCTATTGTATCTAAAAAGCTGCTGCTACCAGTTAAGATTTCATACTTGTCGCTGTCCGGTTCTGGGAGTGCGTTTGTGGATTCTGGATCAGCTTCTAATTTTGTTGATGCGTCTTTCGCCAAACGTCTGGGCCTACCTTGTAGACCGCTATCTGACTCGCTGCGGGCTGTGGCTATTGACTCCACTCCACTAGATCGGGGCGTAATCCAATATTGTACCCCTGAGCTGGAGATGGTGGTCGGATCCATACATATTGAAAAGTGTATTCTATTCGTCATGGAGGGGCTGCCCGCTGATGTGGTGTTGGGGCTGCCCTGGCTTCAGAAACATAATCCAGTGTTTGACTGGAATTCAGGGAAATTAGTCAGGTGGGGACAACGGTGTGTTGACAGATGTCTCCTTACCATGCTGGGCAATACTGATGTGCAGGCTAATGTTCTATCTGGAAGCGGTGGTGCCAGCGTTGAGGCCTATGCGGCATCTTGTGAAGTCGATGCTCGGGCTAAGGTTCCCAGAACTCGTCCTCCTGGTGAACTATGCCCTCCACCTGTACCTGAACGTCCGTATGTGGTTCAGGAGGTGGTTAACCCGGTGGCTTATCGGCTGAAATTACCCTCTTCTCTCTGTATACATAACGTGTCCCGTCGTGCACTTCGTAAGAGGTATATTCAGCCTGTGACTCCGCCCTCTAGGCCTCCTTCTCCAGTTCGCATAGAGGGGGAGTTAGAACCCAGACCAGGGAAGGGTCCAGTGGCCCCTCCTAAAAGGGGGGGTACTGTCAGGGCTAAGCTGTGCTCAGACTGCAGACAGGCTGCAACAGCTGATGTGCGCTCCCTCCCTGATACACTTGCTGCTGACAGCTCTGTGAGTGACAGGGGCCCAGCCACTCCTGACAGGGGGCGAGTGCACCAGCCAATGGGAGGACCCGGAGGCCGCTCCAATCAGCTGCAGGGGCGGTATCCAGGAATCCCATTTAAACTCCCTGAAAGCTGACTGCTGCGCCTGTGATATTCCTGGCTACCTTGTGGTTCTTGTTCTTTGTGTTGTTGTTTTGCTAACCAGTATACCTGACCTCGGCTTGTTCTCCTGACTCCGGCTTGTCTCCTGATTTTGTGCTTTGCTTCCGTTTGGCTTTTGACCTCGGCTTGTTTACGTTTATTCCTCTGGTTCTGATTTGTGGCTTTGGCGTTCCTATTTGATATTGACCTAGACTGTTTGACTATTCTTCCTTCTGACGGCCCCAGCACTTTAGCAGCGCAGGGACTGACGCCCAGTTGCCGTCTGCCGCCTAGGGCAGCACGTCAAGTAGGCAGGGACAGTGGGCTGGGTTCCAGTTAGGGCTCACTGCACCTCCCTGACGGGACAACTTTCCATTGTCTCAATTGGCAACTCTCTTTTTGGGGCCATGTTTTCTTTCCATTAATGTAAAAAAGCTGAGTGAACATCCTCTAATATGGTGATTCTATAACTTTAGCTAGTATTTGTATGTCTATCAGCGTGGTTAGCAGTTGCAAAGTCCCAGCCCTCATACCTGAAGAGCGCATAAGAAGGCACAAGTGTTATAAATGGTACATGGTAGTTGGCGGCCCAGTTACCAATTTCACATCTGGGCCCAAGAGCTTCAAGTTATTCCCCTTTGTAGGACAACATCATGGCTGAATTTTTGAGGAAACAGCATTCAACAACTTGTTTCCACAGACAGCGATAAAAAATATGGTGGCAAACAGAATTCATTTTTTTTTCTTTGACTTGTAAACTGTTAAGTCGCCCAAATTCTGACACACAACTGAGGCACAGATTGTAAGGCTACGGAGCCAAGCAAAATCAAGAACAAGCTGCGGAATTCTGGAAAAGCAATTAGATTATCATCTCAAAGTGATAAAACGTTGAAACCTCCAAAAATATGTAAATATCAACCTTGTCAATTAATTAGTGCTGGTAATTAACACTTCAGTCCCACATGCGTGATCTTCAACATGTCATTTCCTTATTGTATGGCCTTGTAATCTCCATTCTTTCTCGGCCAAGTCAAATTAAGATAAAATACACAGCCGGTGACTATTTTTTATGCTGTTATTTTCAGTTAAATACTAATATTGGGATTGTTCTAGAAAGGGAACGGCTTAAAGTTTCCTTTTTTAAGAATTGTAGGACTTTCCTAGGAACTTGATATCTAAGGTAATGTTGGGAATATGGGAAATTAATTTGTCATCAGAGGCCCTCATTTACCACCGTACAATAAAGAATTTGCAACCTACTGGTACAGGCAAAGCAACCGAAGTGCACGACTCCATTTATAGAGTTACGGAAACAGCTGAGGAAGCTTAGCACATGAAGAGGGGTCATAGGACTCCTGATCTCTCATTAGCAACCCCCAGCTGTTAGCCATTTATAACTAAAGAATATCTATGGAGGCCATGGAGTATTATGATATTCCAATAACACAATAGTACTGTACAAGGAATGCAAATACTCCAAGGCTTTTATGTTATCCTATAGTCCGCAGACGACATACAGTACATTATCATATCATGGGGAAACCTCGAAGAGACAGGTTGTCAAGGAGTAGAAAAACATGGCTGCTTTCTTCCACAAATTGCTGTCCACATGTCCATGGGTTGTGCCTGTAACTGCAATAAATGGGGAGGAAAAACCACACACAACCTGTGGACAGCAGTGATGCGGTTTTTGGAAGAAAGCAGCCATCTTTTCTTAATGCTGGATCATCTCTTCAAATCAGGGTTTGATATAACCCAGCAGTGATGTAGACAATGTCTCTTTTAATTTGTCCTTACCCATTAAGTCTAACTTTTGGCCGCTTTTCTTTTCTATTGGACCTCCTGCTGAGCCATTAAAATTTCAAATCAGGAGGTAGTGTCACAGCTTTCTAAATTTCTACAAATAGTAATAATCTGATCCGAAGATAGACATTGGGTTTTATGTATGAAAACTGTCTAGCAGGAAGACTTGTCAATGGCAACCAATCAGCCAACCAATGGCTACCAATCAGCGCTCAGCTTTCATTTCATATAGCGCTCTGGAAAAATGAGAGCTGAGCTCTGATTGGTTGCTATGGGCAAGTGTACACTCCAAAATTTATTGAGTCAGGATGATGTGTATAAAAAAGTTATGGTGCTGATCCATGACCTAGAGTCATGTAAATATAGGTGCTCAGGTGGGAGGAGAAGAGTGAACTGTTAGTTGTTCAGTGCAGTCGCCTACCAAAATGTGTATAGTCCTGGACTTATTGGGTCCAGAGACCGAGCCTATTCTATTTCTCCCCAAATGTAAGCAAGTACAAGTAGGCCAGAGACGTGTAGGAAAGGGAAAGACCTGGCAGCACCCTGAGTCCTGTATAGGGGAAGCACACAAGGGTGAAGTAAAGACAGAGCCTCATAGTGAGTTGATGTCTGGCAGCCTTCAGCCTAGCTCAACCCACTAGACTTAAAAGGGATTGTCTCACTACAAGGATTACTTTTTATGTTAAAGATCTTTCAAAAACAAGTCACTTTTCAAAAGGTCTCCATTAACAGTGTCCTACCTATTTCTAGAGATCTCCTCTTGTATGGGGTGCATTAGCTCCTCAGGTTGCTATAGCTGCAGTCCTGTTCAGTCTCTCCTGATAGGCTGCCAGCACTGGTTGCTATAACTGCAGACCTGGTATCCTCAGCAGCTCGTTACTGCAGGCCAGTAGTAGCCAGTAAAGACACCACTGAATTCAAAAATTAAACTGAAAAACCAGGACTAAAGTAAGATGAATGTAGTGAGACAACCCCTTTAAAGCAAGCAAGTAGGCTCCTGCAGAGAATGTAAGCTAGCTAACAGTCTAGATTCTACCCCTGCTACAGGCTTCCCATATAGGCTATAAAGAGTTTTCCTGAAAAGCTTACTTTTGGGTATAACAAGAGTTAACGGAGTAAAAGAACCGTTTGCACTGCACTACTTTGCCGCCTGTCTGTTATTCTGCTGACAACACCAAGGACACTTCAACCACCGTCCGGACAGGGAGGCTCATTCACAGAGTCAGTCCCGGGGGAACACCACCCACTCCTATGCAAGCAGACCCACTCTTCAGAGGATTTGGGTGAGTGACACCATGACCATAGCCTTCACTACTACCCCATCCTCTCTTCTGCCACCTCTGGGTTACCACAGAAGCACAGCCCTTCATGCAGCTAATCAGTGGGGTTGTGGCAATCATGACTTTACCGATCAAGAATTTATGGTCTATCCAAAAGATAGGCCAACAATTTTAATATTTCAAAACTACACAATGTTTTGACTTGCCTCAAGATCAACTAATTTCTTTTCATTCCCTTAAATTCGCACATATTATAGCTTACATTTTCTCTTTAAAGGACTCAGACTGACAAGAGACAAATTCACCTTGGCCGTCATTGACCTCCCAGAACACACACAACCAGCTCGATCCTAAACTACAGGGCAGACAAGGTTATGAGGTCATCACCAGGATATTAACGGGTCATTGTGCAGTCCACTTGGGAACAATTACTTTCGGTCACGGCTAAATGGACACTTGATTGAATACCTGTAAGACAGCTCACATCGCACAGATAACAATCCTTGCGGCAATAGAAGAATTAAAACCCCCATCATTCAGCCTTTATTACTCAAACGAACCCAAGTGTTCAATAACGGAATAGTGGTATGTGCAGGATGCAGGGTCTAAATTGAAATGCCACCTCATTAAACAATAATATCTAATTTTATCTAAATGAATTTTCATGAAGAAACGCCAGACAGCGCAGGAATTCTTAAAATGAATGATCGCAAACCATACATAATTTTTTACCAAATCTATGGGAGGGAAAAAGAGGTAGAATGAGGATAATGTCAACAGTAAATGTGTAATGAAAATTGCATTATTGTCTCAATAAAAAATGGTTAACATTAAATTGGAGTCATCATAGGTATATAAAGAATTTCATTTACAGACCCAATGATGAGAAAAATAAGGAAGAGTCTCCTTTCTTACTCACAAATGTTTAACTTTTTCACCACTGAGGTACAAACACCAGAATGTTTTTCTCATTGCCATCTGGCAGCTAAAAGTAAGAGCTAGAATTTTTAAAATAGCTAATGACCAAATTTTACCTCAACAGTACTCTTTTACTATCTCCACCGTACTGCATGCTGATCCTGCCTGACCAGCTTACTTGACTTATTGCTCTATTCCCATGACTGTCCCTAGCTATGCCACACACGGGTCTGTCTGACCATTGACAGTTCCACTGTACTGTATACCTGGTTTTGCCTAATGTCCAATATTGGACCATTTGCTTGTATGACTTCTCTCAAGTCTTTCCCATGATATAGCATACCTAGTCTGCCCTTAACGATCATTCCCCGACCTTTGACTCACCCTGACTTTTTTTCAAGCTACTTCAAGGAACTGCCCCCTGCATAACTGCACTCACCTTCTTGTCCGATGATCCTACCCTCCCTGACTTCTCCTGTTGTCATTGCCCACAGCAACCATACCTCAAATAGCTCCCACTGGGGTTTAAATGCCAGCCCCCACTAGACTTTTTTTGGCAAAGAATCTTCACTAAATCAGTTTAAAGGGTATCCAAAGTCCAAGGGGCCTCAACTATCTCGATTTTTAAATTTTTTGGAAAAAGGGGAGAAAAATTTGTGCACCCGGGTTTTCATTTTTTCCCCCTGGAAAAAACTTAAGCATCAGAGCATTCAAATGATTTTCCACATGGGGGCTCAGTGTTTACTCTTCGATTTGGGCATGGTCTTTTTCTGAGTTCAAATAAACCCAAAGGGTTTAAAAATTTTTAAAAGTAGCCATTTCAAATTCTGGACAACGTCTTCAGAACAATAAAATTACTGTGTACAGTTTTAGAAATTTCTAAAATTCAGTTTCGGCTTTGCACCAATTTTGATCTCCATTGCCCTTAAAAATTTTTTTTTTTTTTAAAACAAAAAAAGCCATTTGGGTTTGGGTTTTGGCTTTTTAGGACAACTTCACTTTTCCTTTGCACCAGTATCAATCTCCTCTTTCATATTAAAAGGGACTTTAAATTTTTTTTTTTTTTTTTTTTTATTGCTAGGAAAAATGCCATCACGTCTGTTAGGTACAGATCCCTCATCTGGGACTCGTACCTATTGGGGAAACGGCCCATGAAACTATTGGCTAAGAATGGAGAGCCAGCTGTGCTTGCACACAACTCTTATGTTCTTTTGGGGGGTTTAAAAGTACAGTCTAATTAAAAAATTCCCACGTACTCGGAAATCCCCTAAACAGAATTGGAGTCCCTGCACAAGTGCAACTGGTTATCCATTATTAGCCAACACTTTTGGAGGCCCGTTCACCAGAAAGAGGGGTGCGGGTCCCAAGGGGAATCCCACACCAATTTGGCTTTTTATACATATCCTGGCAATATCCAATATCCAAAACAGCACCCCTATTAGCACTAAAAAAAGTCAAAGGGGGGAAAAAAAAGGAATTTTTGGAAAAACATTTCGCTACTTTAGATACATTAAAAAATTGAGGTTCTTCAAGTAAAAATTTTTTTCTCAAAATTTTAAAGACCACCGCCGTTGGCAAAGCACCCCCAATTCAGATAGGGGAAACCAAATCTATGTTCCCTCTTGATGCCTATACGGACCCCCACTTTCAGGGGGGAGAAGAATTCCAGCCACAACACTCTGAAAATTTATTTAAAAAAATGTGCAGATTTGGGGAAGTGCAAAAACCCAAAGGGAGGGGCAGCCAATCCCCCAAACAAACAGCCTAAAAAGCAAAAGTTTGGCCCGGGACCCTCCCAAAAAGATTTTTTTTTGACAAAAAATTTAAAATAGTCACTGGTTTGGGAGTAAAATAAAAAGCACAGGTGAGTTTATAAAGTTTTGATCAAAAAAGTACACTATGGTAAGAACCTCAAGTTTTCATGTATCTAAAGTAGCAGAAATGCTTTTCTAAAAATGTCTATGTCCCCTTTGTTTTTTAGTGCTAATAGTGTGCTGCTGTTATTGGATTGTGTTTGTATTTTACTGCCACACCAGTGTGCACCTATGCTCATTTTTTCAAAAAAAATCTTAATGGATGTGCAGACTAAAAATTGCTTTTTATACTAGCAATATGTCATCAAAGTGCATGGTGGGAACACCCCTTTAATTCCATTAAACCACTTCTACACAATACATGAAGCACAGTATGCAGACTGATGCATTCCTACAGTAGTTAGTTCACTTGAGTTATAGAAATGCCACAAAGACACCACAATTATAAGTAACAGGATGGTGCAGATTTGTGAAGAAGAAACTTTTCTTCTCCCTTCGCTCTAGTACAGGTGTCTCTTCAAAGTGATTTCTCCGAGTTATTTATATTTGTGAGAATTCCCCTAAAAAAAGAACATAGGTCACAAGATGACATTTAACAGCCATCCTATGAAAGCACATCCTTTCAGCATAGATCGCTGGATTTGATTTGTAGCTTTAAAGTGATTTTTCTACCTTTCATCATCCATGTCATTTTTAGATCCAACATTCTGCACTGATTAATTTCTTAATACATCTTGATAAGGCTCAAAGCTCCTTTTTTTACCGATACATAGCACCAAATCCCCTACATTATCAGAGTTAAATGATAAAATTCTGGCTACCTGCAGCCACCACCGACAAGAACTTAGGAATGTGCTGGATGGTGTTTATTCACTGAACTTAAAAACAGAACCTTATACAGTAAGCTCCCTCTAGTGGTGGCATCAGGAACTAGGATTTTATCATTTACCTCCATTTTTATGCAGATGATCTGGTGCTCTGTACGATATGGATAGTCATTACTTCTATAATGTATGTCCTATAATACAGAAACAGCTAAGAAAGCATATTCTTTCTCCCCTTACTAAATTTTAAATACCTAAAAAGCTAAAAAAGCATGTCTGGAAAATCTGGTCAACAATTAACATGGCTGCCTTTGAAACTTTTACAAGGGATGTCGCCCAGCTTTCCTATGGTCCTGGAAGTCCGGGATATGTGGGGATATCAGTGTAGGTTTGCTAATAATCACCGAATATCCCTACATATACAGTTTTGATCTTCATGAATCTAGAAAAGCTAGGTAAAACTCAAACAGAAGTTGTACTGATCTAAAATCCAGTACCTGCCTTATATCGGCCACAAGGGAAAAGAAGAATCGAGGAGATAATCTGTACTAGAGGCCAAATATTCCTACTACTACTACTGAAATGTCTAAGTGTCAGTAAGGAAAGATAGTATCTGTTAGCCAAAGAAGCGTTTGGCCTACAGTTTTCTGTGGCTAGCTTTATTTACTGCAGATCCTAGAGGTAAGACTATGCGTGAAAAAAATAGACATAGGATATTATCTATATGTATAAAAAGAAATCTTCTACATAAGGATTTGCAAGTTACTAGAAGGAATCATAGCTACATTCTCAGTTATGATAAATGGATACATACAGTAGATGGATAGATAGAAAGATAAATAGATGGATATAAGGTAAATAGACATATGATATGAGATAGATATAAAGATATGAGATAGATATAAAGATATGAGATAGATATAAAGATATGAGAGAGAGAGAGATAGATAGATAGATAGATAGATAGATAGATAGATAGATAGATAGATAGATAGATACAACTGGCTGAGTCAGATGGGTATGGGGGATCCCAAAGATAGCTTTCTACTAAAAAAAAAAAAAGCTAAGAACTCCCTTGAATAGATCGATAAATAGAAAGGTAAATAGATGGATATAAGATAGATAGATAGATATGATAGATTAGACAGATAGATATGAGATAGATATATAAAGATATTAGATAGATATAATAGGTTGATATGAGATAGATAGATAGATAGATAGATAGATAGATAGATAGATAGATAGATAGATAGATAGATAGATACACCTGGCTGAATCAAGTGGGTATGGAGGAATCATGAAGATAGTAGCCTGTTTAGTAGAAAGCAATCCAAGAAATCCCTTAGATAGATAGAGTAGGGTTTTTCTTGTTTGTTTTTTTGCACAGACTGAAATTTGTAACTTTAAAATTGTGCTTTATATTTTTTACATATTTTATCTTTTATTTTTTCAGGTTTTTTTTAGACTGGAAACTTGCATAGAAATCTTGGTTTCCTTAAAAGTCTTGCCTGCTCCAGCGTCTGCTCTTCAGTGTTTTATGGTGAGCTTGGAACTTCCAGAAAACAAATGTTCTGGGGTGGCCCGGTGAGATAATTGTATGTAATGATATGTAGGAGATGAAGCAATGGTTTCTGGCTTCTGCTCCTTAGTCTGGCTGGGATGAGTCATATGTCAACATCTGCTTGTAGGCTATAACACAGCATTCACCACTTCTCAGCTTACATACTCATTGGTGGTCCAATGTGGCGCTTGCAGCTTGAGTGGGGGGGGGGGGGGGGGCAGATGAGAAAAATGTCAAGCAGCTGAACTATGGCCACAGATTTCAGCTACTGCTCCGAGCAGCGTGGATTCTATTTACGGAAGTGGATGCTCAACATGAAAATCTTGCTACATAGAGCATCTGCCAGTCCTGATAACAGAACAAACTCGTGCAGCTGAAGGCATTGATTGGAAGCAGCATGCCGAGAATCCTGCCAAGGATATACCACTATGGTTTTATATGAACCACAGATCCCATATATGCAATGTTGGATACCAAGAGGTGATCCCGTTTTACACTATTCTTAGACAAGCATGCTTACTTACACATAATTATCATTTTTTTCAGACTATAAAACACACCGAACCATAAGACATGCCTATGTTTTAGGCAGAAGAGTTTTTTTTATCGGTAAATTGGCACAAGGAGGTATTTGTTATGCCTGTAATTTTAGTCTCCTTACAGTACTTGACCAGTAAAGGGTGTTATCGCCTGTACACAATTCTGATATATTCTGTAATATGCTGCAGAATACTGTACAATAACAGCTCTCTCTTACTTTGCCTATGTCAGAGTTTAATTGGAAGATTGAGCCATGGAGCCCTTCTTTATGCTCCATAACTACTAGTCAGCACCCCACGATATTTGCACGAGAGTCCATTTGGGTAATGGAATGGTGCGCAGCACCATTTCTCAAACACTCGTATGCCACGGTCGTATTTACCTCTGCATCTAAATAGTTAACAGGCTGGGATCACAGTTATCTCTGATCCCTGGTTTCTAGCAGCAGGTCCCACCTGTAACTAAAAGCCGTTTCTTGATGCTCCATTGAGCAAGCTGCATACACCCTTACCGACATCAAAATGCAACTGTACACCAAATGCCAGTAAGGAGCTAAAGGGGTTGCCTCACTACAAGGATTGCTTTATATGTTGAAGATCTTGCAAAAACAAGTCACTTTGCAAAATGTGTCCATTAGCAGTGTCCTACCTATTCCTAGATATCCCCTCTTGTATGGGCTGCATCAGCTCCTCAGGTTGCTATAGCTACAGACCTGTTCAGTTTCTCCTGATAGGCTGCCAGCACTGGTTGCTATAGTTACAGACCTGGTGTTCTCAGCAGGATAGTAGAAGCCAGTAAAACCAGTAAACGCGCCCCTGAATTCAAAAATAAAACCGACAAAACAGGACTGAGGTAAGATGAATCTATGTAGTGAGACAACCTCTTTAACACTAAAGCTTTAGAGCATGTTCACATGGCATATTGTGGCACACAATGTACGCATGCGCAATACACCCGGTGTTTTAGAAGTGCGTGCTAGCCACCGTGTACTTCTAAAACGCAGGGGAGAAGCAGGCCCCATTCACTTCTATTATCCCCGACGCGTAAATGCCAGGAAGAATACGCATCAGGGAAAAATGAGATAATTGCGGGGCACATTTAGGGCATATTGCAGCGCAATTACGTGCTGACATACAGCCCCCAATTCTGTTGTGTGAACATACCCTTAGTCTTATTGTAAGGCGGGAAAAAAGTGCAACTTATAGTCTGAAAAATACAGTAATTAGAGAAAATCATCTCTAAGAAGATTGCAGATAAACAACTGTTTTCAGTTCTCACAGCACATGTATCTAGTGTTTACTGAAGATTAGATCTTCTGCACTTCTCTGCAACAACTGAGCTACTTACAGAGATATGCTAATCACTGCTATAAAACCACCTACAGCCTGACAAGACAAAGTGCGTGTAAAACTGCTTGTGAAACAGTCTACTGAGAAAACCCTGTTAAAGGCTAGCAGACCTGCATGTGAGATCTTATAACCTAAATACATGAAAGCTAAAGGGGCAGAAGTATACACACAATATAGACAGACCATGTGGCTGGTATAGGGCTACTTTAAAAGTGGAGATCCAGTCAAGGGTGGACCAATTCTCTTTGCAGTTTGGTTGATCAGAACCTGTGCAAGACTCCACTCAATAGCGGAACTGAACTGTGAGACCTGGGGTAAAGAATTGGCCAAAGGGTCTAGATAGAAAGTCATGGATCCTTGGGCGGCCGCCAAAGTTAACGGTTTGCCTGTCCACTGCATAGAGATAGAGTTTAATACTCCCTAAACTCGAATTCATGTAGGCTTACGAGATGCTGGGGCCACATATAGCCCACTGCAGGTGCAGAATGCTGGAATATCATCACGCCACCTGCACACCACACCACTGCACAGAAAAATAGACCCGCTATGATAGGCGTAGAAGCTGGTTTAGTGAATATTAGAATATATTACTTTTGGATTATAATGTGAGAATGTAAAGTCTATGTGCAGATACAAGTCATGGCTCGAAGTCTTCATAGTAGTCTAGGCCCACAGAAGAAAAGGGCTAGTAAATGACTATAATAAGAGAAGATGTTATCTGCGAGACACTGGATGTAACTGCACTATAATAGGTACTCACAATGATAGAACTGGTATCTTTCTATTAGAAGGTGACCATTTTTTTTTTAGAGGTAAAATGATACGCAGAGCTCACCTGAAATATCTGAGCCTGACATGTTATAAAAGTTTACAGGCCACATAAATAAAGTAATGTGCAAAATATTTGTGAAAAAATGCTTTCAAAAGGCACGGTGTACTGCGGTGCGTACCAGTGGGCACCACGATATGCCTGCTGTTGAAAGTACGTGCTGGCCACTGCGTACTTTCAGTGGCGCAATGGCCCTGCCAACTACTCAGCCTAGTATTCCCCAGGAAATACACAGGTTTAACATAACACTATGAGCTTGAATACCGCTTGAAACGCGTAAGCAGGAAAACAGGGTGTCTCTCTTTTTTTGCCACCTACTGCACTGACAATGCTCATTTAATGAGAGTGTATCTATAAATAAACATTTGCAGATTTACATACTCTTGTGATTGTTGCCGTTTCCTGGGACGGGTTCCATGCATGTGTAATTGATGGGTTAAGCTGGCAATCTACCCCTATCTACAAGTTACCATAGCACTCAATGAGCGCTATGATATTAATGTATTTGCAGGATGTACTTTGGATGCTTGCAGCGCAATTATATGCGGAAATACGCCCTGCAGATACGTTGCGTGAATATACTCAAAGATAGAAGTGCTAATAGTTTACTTGTATAAAACAACAAGATGCAAATCGAATGAACATAAGAGAGATCAAAATCAAATCAATATTTGATGTGATCATCCCTTGCCTTTTGGAGTCCTGGAAGTGATGCTATGAGTCCTGACCTCAACATTTCATGAAGAGAGAGAAGAATTCGAGCAAGCCCACATCCAAGAGGTTTGGAATGACCTCCCTGCAGAGTTCCTTCACAAACTGTCTGCATGTACCTAGAAGAACTGATGCTGTTCTGAAGGCAAAGGATTTTCACACCAAATATTGATCTAATTTCATGTATTTTGTGTATGTATTGTATATTTTTGTGGTAGAGGGGGAAGCAAACATATAGATTGATGTTTGTGCCTCCAACAATGCCCCTGCTCCCTTTACTAACTCTAGATTCCCTTATAGGGTATAGGAAAGTGGGTGCCCCAAGCCCTGGTGGAAATGTTGCCAACATCACATAAGTAAACTCACATCTGTCCCAGCACTTAGAAATGCTGGCAGCAGAACATCAGAGCTAGCACTTAGGGTGTGTTCACACGGCGTGTTGAGTCTGCGTGAACATACATTTTTAGATACATGTTTGGATCAGTCTTTCAGGCCCTAAACACGCATCTAATAAATAGCAATGTGATTTACACTGCTTGCAATGGTAAACACGCATCGGCGTTCAGACGAGTGATCGCCGATGCATGTTTAATTGCGTCTTTTGGATCCGTTCTAAGAATGGACATGTCAATTCTTGGTCCGAAAGACGCAGCCGGAGTCCTATTTAAAGGGTGCGATCCTGCTGCATCCAAAAATGCTGTGTGAACACTACCTTACATGAACATATGCACAGTGCTCACCTAATTACTGTTAGGCCCCGTTCACACGGCTTATTTGCCGACGGATTGGCGCCGTATTCCGCGCCGGATTTGCGCTTCACTACGGCGCCAATCCGTCGGAGTCATTACGGTAATCCACTGCTCTCATAGAGAACAGTGGATTCCGTCGCTCCTCCCCGCGGCGGAAAATCCGCCGCGGGGGAGAAAGTGACATGCACATTGTTTACGGCGCGGACGCGCCGTATAACAATGCCATTGTCTATGGGGCCCGGGAGCGGCCGCCCGCCGCCGCGCGCCGGCCCCCGCCCCCGCCCCGCCCCCTTATTCACGGCGGATTTGTTCGCTCAATACGGCGCACAAATCCGTCGGGAATAAGCCGTGTGAACACGGCCTTACTGTATTTTTCAGACCACAAGACTCACTTTTTGTTTCCTATAACTTTAAAGGGGTTTTGCCACGATGTAATGTTGACGTGGGATCCTCCAAAATGGCTATTTAATCACTTTTTTAAATATATGTGATTACAAAAAGTGAAGCCTCTGAGAGCTACAGCATTGCTCAGTCCCCCTTAGTTTCCTGAAAGTTTACATTAGACACGACCAGTACACTGACAGGAGCTGATCTGGCTGCGCTTGCCTGTTTGCACTTCTTATCGGACAGGGAACATGAAGGAGCTTGCAAGGGGCTGGGGAGAAAGTCTGTCTGCTGTATAGAGAATCCACTGTTGTAATGTTAGTATTTGAGTAAACTTTTGAGACGCTCCCTGCTTCCTCGCTCTCTGCTCACCCCCTCCCTCTCACCCCTGCAGTCGTTCAAGACTCAGCATGATTTGTTTATATTCTCCCCTGAGCTGATAAGAGGTAAGGAACTCACTTTAATGCGTCTTACAGTGTGATTGTACATTTCAACCCATTACTGTCATTTGATGTACAGTTTCATCATGATGTCATTAAGGGTATATGGAGAAGGCTCACTCCCTAACCTCGCTGAATACATGGCAGGTAATTGCTGTTGGCTACAGCCTCAACCTGCTGCTAGCAGACGGAGTAAGACATTTTCTAGCTTTTCAAACCCCTTGGATGCCCCCCCCCCCTACAATGCCAACTGGCTGCTATGTCCTAATAAAAGGCCCCCAATGCTGCCATCTTGGCTGTCATACACTAGTATTGCAAAATAGTGTACAAGCAATTGCACCCCCTATTGGTTAAATACCTTTAGTAGACGAAGTACAATTGAAAAAAAAAAATCATGTATTAAAAGATCAAAACAGAACCCATTTTCCATCATAAAACATTTGTTTACCTAAAACCTTGGTGCATTCCTGTGGTCTGGTTTGTCTGCAAAATGTGATAATTTATTTCAGAACTGCTGAATTTGAGTCCTGAAACTCAACATTTCAGTCTTACAACATACACACCTCACAGGAACCAGTGACATGAAGCTGGTTAATTTTTACACTAACATGTCCGTTTTTGTCCCATGCTGGATCACAAGGATTTCTAGACATCTACAGTTGAAACCAGAAGATTCCATACACTATATGAAAAGAACCATATGCATGTATTTCTCACTATCTGACATGAAATCAAACCTTACCCATTTTAGGTCAATTAGGAACCAACATTATTTATATTTGCCAAATGCCAGAATAATGAGAGAAAACTTAAGGCATTTTTATTACTTTCTGTCAAAAGTTTACATACATTTCATTAATATTTGATAGCATTGCCCTTAAACTGTATGACTTGGGTCCAACGTTTTGGATATCCTTCCACAAGCATCTTACAATAGTTGGTAGGAATTTTGGCCCATTCCTCCTGACAGAACTGGTGTAGCTGAGCCATGTTTGGAGGTCGCCTTGCTCACACCTGCCTTTTCAGCTTTGCCCATAAATTTTCAATAGGATTGAGATCAGGGCTTTGTAATGGCCACTCCAAAAATTGTACTTGGTTATCCTTAAGCCACTGTGTAACCAATTTGGCGGTATGCTTCAGTTGATTGTCCACTTAGAAGACCCATTCCTGTCCAAGCTTCAGTATTCAGCATTGCTTCAGTATTGCCACATAATCGACTTTCCTCGTGATGTCATCTATTTTGTGAAGTGCACCAGTATCTTCTGTAGCAAAACAACCCCACAACATGATGCTGCCGACCCCGTGATTCACAGTTGGGATGGTGTTTTTAGGCTTCTGAGCTTCTCCCTTTTTCCTCCAAACATAACGATGGTCATTATGCCCAAACAGTTCAATTTTGTCAGACCACAGGACATGTCTCCAAAAATGTAGCTCTTTGTTCCTTTGTGCATTTGCAAACATTAATCTGGCTTTTATATGTTTCTTTTGCAGTAATGGCTTATTCCTGGCAGAGTGGCCTTTCAGCCCATGTTGATACAGTGCTCGTTTTATTATGGATTATGACACAATACTACCAGCTTCCGCCAGCATCTTCACAAGGTCTTTTGCTTTTGTTCTTGGGTTGATATGCACATGTTGGACCAAAGCATGTTTATCTCAGACACTGAATCTGTCTCCTTCCTGAGCGGTATGATGGCTGGACATTCCCATCTTATTTGTACTTGCATATAATTGTTTTTACAGATGAACGAAGCATCTTCAGGTATCTGGATCAGGGCAGTTCCTAGGCTAAAATTTCACTCAGGGCGAGGTGAAGAAATCCCCGCCCCCCGGGTAACATATGGCGCCACTATGAGACACATTGCATCATCATCAACCAAAGCCAAAATATACAAAAAGCTTTACCACAATGTGCTACATATAAAGCTACTAAATAATAGTCATACAGTTACCAAATAACACCGCTACAGCAACCAGAATCCCAAGACCACTAAGACCACATATCACCAGCACACAGTGACCGAATAATACCACCACACCATGACCACATATCACCACCATATAGTGACCGAATAATACAAACTGACAATTACTGAGTATAAATCATTATACTACAACCTATATTACCCCAATACAGTGACCATACAATGATGGATACCAGCTGTACACAGGCTCAGCAGACATATAAATGATTACAGTAAAGTTATATCTAGTGACTCACAGGAGACGTCTCTGAAGAGTTGTTCTCTTTCTCTTCTCCTTCTTCTCCATCTGTCCCAGATGCCATGATAACTACTCCCGACTCTTCACTGTAAAATTTACAAAACAAACATCTTAAGACTCCTCAATTTATCAGCACTTCTCTACCAATTCCTATCTCTAAACAAATACTCCCCATCTATAGCACCTCATATGGTAGCCATGTAATATGCCCCCTGTAACCACGTAGTAGCACCCTATAGCCAGGTAGTAACGCCCTATAGCCAGGTGATGCCCCCCCTGTAGCCAGTTGATGTCCCACCTGTAGCTAGTGATGCCCCCTGCAGCCAGTACATGCCCCCTGTAGCCAGTGATGCCCCCTTGTAGCCAGTATATGCCCGCTGTAGCAAGTGATGCCCGCTGTAGCCAGTACAAGCTCCCCTGTAGCCAGTAGATGCCCCCCTTGTAGCCAGTGATGCCCCCCTGTAGCCAGTAGATGCCCCCTCCTGTAGCCAGTGATGCCCCCCTTGTAGCCAGTAGATGCCCCCTCCTGTAGCCAGTGATGCCCCCCTTGTAGCCAGTGATGCCCCCTGTAGCCAGTAGATGCCCCCCATGTAGCCAGTGATGCCCCCTGTAGCCAGTAGATGCCCCACTGTAGCCAGTAGATGCCCCTGTAGCCAGTAGATGTGCCCCCTGTAGCCCGTAGATGCCCCCCTGTTGCCAGTAGATGCCCCCTGTAGCCAATAATGCCCCCCTGTAGCCTGTAGATGACCCCCCTGTAACTAATTATAAAATAACAAAAAGAGTACTCACCTCAGTCCGCGCGTCCCGGTCCGGAACTGCTGAGCGGTGGGAGCTGCTGAGCGGTGTAAGCGGTGTGACGTCATCCCGCCGCTTACGTTGCACGCAGCTCCCAGGGATCTCCTCGGCGGCAGAGCTGCCGACCGAGGAGACCTAGCGTCGCAGGTGGCGCGGTGAAAGTCGTGCGCCCCCTGCGACGCTGATACAGGGGAGGAGTCAGGAAGGGAACGATTCGTCCCGCCTCCTCCTGTGAAACAGCTGCTGCTGGCTCTGCACAACTGTTCTAAAACAGCGCAGAGACCGGGGCGATCCTCCGGGCAGGCGGGGCGAGCGGTCGCAGCGCCCCCCTCGGGTGAGCGGAGCCACGGCGCCCCGGGCGATCGTCCGCCCCGCCCACCCCTAGGAACGGCCCTGATCTGGATGTTGCACCGAAGGATGAACCAGAATTGTGCAAGTCCCCAGTTCTCTTCCTGATATCTTGGCTGATTTATTTGGACTTTCCCATGATGTTTCACACAGAAGCAGTATGTCTCTAGTGTCCATTAAAAATGCATCCACATGTGTTCCCTAATTAACTCAGATGTTGCCAATAAACCTGTCAGAAGCTTCCAAAGACATGACATCATCATATGAACTGTCACAAATTGTTTAAAGACATAGTAATCCCAGTGTATGTAAACTTTTGACTTTGCAGAAAGTAAAAAAAAAATGCCTTAAAAACATCTCTCTCATTATTCTGGCATTTGGCAAATCTAAATAATGTTGATAATCCTAATTGAGGTTTATTCTGATTTCATGTCAGACAGTGAGAACAAACATGTATATGTGTCTTTTTATAAAGTGTATGTAAACATCTGGTTTCAGCTGTAGGTGCGGGATCAATTGGATTTTAATGGAATTTGCAAAGCTGTTAAAACAAATCTAAGGGTGCTTTCACATGGTGCATTTTTTCAAAGCGTTTTTGTGCAGGAAGGCACAGCAATTAATAATGTACATACAATAAAAATTTTGATTAATCATTTGTGAACTAATGGTCAGCAACAACATTAACCTACTGCATGACCATTCATCAGAATTAAAGTGTGGTGGGCACAGGAGCAAGTTGGGGCCTTTCTTAGTTCTGGTTGTTGATGTATGAAAGAACAGTAACACATCTCTGTGTGCAAATATAAATGCACAGCTACAGTTAAAGGAAATTACAAAGTCATAAAAAAAGAGTTTAGTGAAAGTTCCAGGCAGGTACATGCAAGCCAACAACTTAACATCATGTGAAGCGAACCCTCCTCCCCTCCCTTCCCCTGAATGGGACAGGCGGAAGTTTATTTGTCAATTTCATGGAAAGACTGTAAGTCAGTATTTATTTTGAACTCCCACTGATATTAATTCCCATACTGTTGGCACATAAACCTGGGCCGCCTCGAGCAAAAATTTGTCTGGAAAAAATTGCAGGAAAGGGTGTGCACTTGGGCGATCTTCCAGCGCACTTATACAAGTCTAACAAGAGCACGAGCTGGCAGCTGAAAAATGTGCAGGACACAAAATGAAGAAAAAAGGAAGAAAAGGAAAACAAAGGGAGTCGCCCTTTTTGCTTTCAGCGATGTTTTCTAACGATGTGACGATAGGAGGATAGGTGTTAACTATTGAGAGTGACTGCATAGTCCTGGCATGGAAAGTAAAGAAGAAGGATGAAATATAGTCATGTGTTATTTCTAACGCCAGGAAAAGCGCAGCAGCCAAATCATTCATATGGCTAAATAGAAGCACAACAGTGCCAACATTATAGGTGCCGGATTACCAGATATTCTGGATTACTTAACGGATTCAAAAATGTCCAGAACCAATTTGTAGGAGCAGAGAAGCCGCAATACTATAGAGGGTTTCCAATTTCAAAAAAAAAATGCTCGTCACAGGGTTAAAAAATTAGAAAAAAAAAATCTCTCCCCTTTTAAACCCATTTGTTGCAGCACCTCCGACGGTCCCGGTGCATCCATCGATGACTTCATGATTTGTGCTCATGTGATGCTGCAGCCAAACACAATCCTCAGAAATCCAGGAAGATGCCGCTGTGGCCTGTAAATAGCTGCAGGGTCATGTGAGCAATAAACGTGACCTCACCTATTGGGAATGGCGGCTCTGGAACAAGCACGTTAAAAAAAGGGGAGGATTTTTGGTTTATTCTATTTTATTACACTCCTAACCTCGACTGAGGAGCATTTTATAGAAATAAAACGCCCCTTTGAATAGGCTACTAAAATTGTATCATGGACCTGTAAGCCATCTGTTTGCCACCAGTGTCACTGTAACATACTTAGGACAAAACAAACATACACAAAAAAGATAGAAAATAACAAAAAAGGTGGTTAAATTCAATGACATACCATGGTCAAAGCACGCTACTGCTCAGGGGCCCAGTATTGAACCGACACTGTGATGGTGGATACTGGCAGCTGTGGCAAACGGCATACAAATAGGTTGAGCTTCTACTGAGTTCATTATTTGCTGTACAAAATTGGATGCAGTGAGCTCCTCCTAGTGGTGGTTGCAGGTAGTCAAAATATCATTTATCAAGTCAGAAAAAGCCGACCTCCCTGAAACAGATCTACGGTATAATGAAATTAGTCCAGAATTTGGAGCCTAAAATTGGACTTTTCTGCGTGGACAATTCTGAATTTTGCCATGTGGCCATATGATTTTTAGATGATAGTTCAATGCACAACTAATAAATTGAAGCAACAATTGTGCAAATTCCAAAGAGAAAATAAATTAAGTTCTGCTGATTGAGTACAGAAGGTTCTGAGAACTGACACAGCACTATTATAAAAACCAGACTTCCCCAAGCCAGCACTTGTCTACCATATGCTGTAAACCACTCAGTAATTTCTTCATGTAGGAGAACCTCCAACCTTACAGTTGTGGGTGTAGTATGCCAAGTAATTATGGTAACGAGCAGTAGTTATTACAAATTACAGTTCTGTGGTAATAACAAAGAGTTAACAGAAAGAAATCCATTTTAAGTGAAAATATGCTGTAAAGAAAGGCAGATTTTGTCTATTTGGCAAGAATCAGGATCGTTAGTCACAGAATCATTATGTTTTCTATCTAAAAGTCCAAAATGATGTGCTAATTAATGTCTTGCTATATTCTCAGTGGTCAGAGCTGAATTTGTAGAATACAAAGCTCAAAATCCTCTGCACAGATATAGAGAAGAATTCTAAAATTTGACAGCTATCACTAGAGGGAGCTTACAAGCTTACTGTAAAATCTGTATACATAAAACCTAATAGTAAGAGTGTGTTCACACACAGTATTTGCAGGGCGTAATTTGGCCAGAAGGCTATGTCTCCACTGCACAGAAAAAAAAAAAAATCAGTGTTTCCAGCGTTTTTCGTTTTATAAAAACGCTGTAAAAAACGACTGTAAAGATGTCCCATAGACTGTTGTCTGCACAGAACGACTTTTTTCTGCTCGTTTTATTTGCTGGTCGTTTTTTGAAACATGTTGCAAAAAACGACTGAGCAGGGCAGAAAATTTACTATTGGAGTCTATGTAAAGCGCCATGTTTGCAGAAATACATAGCAAATCTATTGCTGTGCATCTCTGCAAAAAAAACGTGCAAAAAACGTGCCAAATAAACAGACTTTTTCAGCAGCCTTTGATAGGCAGTGGACAAAAACTCAGTTTTATGAACGTTTTTAGGATTTGGTTTTCAGGTCGTTTTTTCTCCAATGCCGTGTAGACCTAGCCTAACTGCACTGCAAAACACACAAATTACGCCCCACAAATACAGTAATTCATAGCTGTCCACATCAGATTACCTGCCAAACAACACCAGTGGGAGCACTGGCCATTGCTGACTTCTGAAGCAACTGGCATATTGCAGGCGTATAGCGGCTCACATCGTACGCATCTCTATACACCCGCAATACGCTGTGTGAACATACCCTAAGGGTGTGTTCACACAGCGTATTGCTGCATGCATTTTGCTGTGTATTGTGCTTTATACGCGGAGAAATGCGCGCCGCAATTTTGGTAATTCATAGCTCTCAGAGAGTAAAGGATTACGTGTCGTCTCCCCACGATCGTATTGTACGCGCGGGGGGACAATTGACATGTCAATTGTTAGCGGCTGATACGCACCGCGAGTAATGCATGTCAATGGGGCCCGCACTTTGGAATTACGCTTATCAGCGTGTGGTTCCAAAGCACACGGTGTATTGCAGCGTGTACTATTTGCACTGCAATAAGCCATGTGAACATAGCCGAAAACATAAAACAGTATGCAGTAAGCTTATATGTTCCCCTAGTGAGAAGTATAAAAAGTCAGAATTGTATTATCCTGTTTTGTTTTTTTTTCAATAACACAGTAAAAAGAAGTGGAGTAATCAGTGGAAGCTTATGTTCACACGGCGTCTTTTAGGACATATTTCGGTCCGTAAGTGCGTTGCAATGCACCCCGAAATACGTCCTGTAATTGCAGTAATAATAGCTCTCAAACAGCTAAGATCACCCGCTGTCTTACCCGCCACGTATGGGATAATGAAAGTGAATGAGGTTGGCCCATGGCTGAGCAGCACATTCTTATAAACACACATCGTCTTGTGGCGCGCACAGGTACGCGCCACAAGACACCGTGTGAACATAACCGAACACAGAGGTCTTATAAAGATTTACTAGAAACAAGATAAATTTTACACTTAAAGGCTATAATTCAAGTGCTGTTAACAACATGCCGCTCATATATTATTATTTAGTTTAAAGTGCCATTAATCCCAGGACACTGTACATTCGAGGAAGTTACATACATAACATAGGTCTAAACAAAGTATAATGGCAACACTAAATGACTAAGGCCATGTCCCCACGGCACCGGTTTGCGGCTTTGCCAACTGTCTGAAAAACCGGCCGCAAACTTTTACACGGGCCGCTTTGGAAAACCTATGCAGCAGTCCCCACTGCACGGCTTTTCCGCCCGAAAAACATTGTGCTTGTTCATTCTTCCGTCCGGTTTGCGGACGGAATATGTGCATGTGAAGGGGGAGGGCTTTTCTCTGCTAATCGTGGTCGTGTGCACGGCACAAAAACTGGACAAATACCGGTCGGATAAATCGACCGGTATTTGTCCTGTGCCTTTGGGACGCAGCCTAACTGGTACAGAAGGAGAGAGGAGCCTGCCTGCAAGGGCTTACAATCTACAAAGGTTATTTCCCAATGCATATCACTGTAAAGGCATGCATGCTGTCCACAGAGTATAATGTTAAAAAGTATATTTAACAGTGTATGTTCTTTTTTTTGCAGTGACTTAATGTACAGGAAACTGCAGAGGTGCAGTCTAAAGAGTTCTAGTTGTTTTTAAAAGGCTTGATTAAGAATACTACTCTGACAAAGTCACATAGAATGATGTGAACCGGGCCCAATACTAATTATGAATGGATACTACCCAGATGCATACAAAAAATATCAATAAATGCCTGCCCTGAGGTGCAGAAAGAGATCGGGGCCATCCCAGCAGTGATTTCCACCTTGAGAACTAATAGCAGACACAGATTTCCATCTCACTCATCTCTTAATCTGGTCAGTGGACAGGATGGACATGGCTGATAACATTATTATTGCTTTTATTGTTAACATGTACCTATCGCCAGTCAACACTGCTCAAGGTCTTCAGACAAAACTGAAGGTGAAAGTAATGCATTGTATTGTCCTAATAACCCCACGACGTTACTAGGAGCCATAAAGACCTGGACATTTGAGGAAGTGATTTTCACTTGCTTTAAATTGGATTATAATAATGGTAGAACCTGCGCGAGGAATGTGTCACAAACCAGGTAGCGTAATAACATTACATTACATAAAGGGAACCCGTCACATAGGTTATGCTGTCTAGTAACAGACATGCTGTTCCCAGCACTGTGTCCCTTACCCTGCAACATACAGCAGTTTCAGGCATTTAATGCTCAAATCTGGCGGTCTGCAGTCTGTTCTGCAAATAACGAGTCCGCTTAAGTCAGTGTTTCTCAACTCCGGTCCTCAAGACCCACCAACAGGTCCAGTTTGGGTGCTTTCACATGGTGCATCTTTGACGTGTTTTTTTGTGCAGCAATGTACAGCAATAATTCCTGTGCCTTCCTGCACAAAAAACGCGTCAAAAAACACGCCAAAAACGCACCGTGTGAATGCACCCTTTTTAGGATTTCCTCTGTATTGCACAGGTGATATAACTATTGTCAGTGCATTCTGTGGGAGATCCTAAAAACATGACCTGTTGGTAGATCTTGAGGACTGGAGTTGAGCAACATTGGCTTAAGTTATAAGCAGGCATTAGCCCTGCCCACCCATGGGCAGCCCGCTTACTGATAGCTATTCACATGTTTCCATCTATTCATAGTAATAGATTAATCAGTCTTGGAGGAGGGGATAGCCACAGATGGGTGGGGCTAACACCTGCTTATGAATTAAAGAGAACCCATCACATACAGTACAGACCAGTTTTCTGTATTTTCATGACTATGAAAATTGTAGATTCACACTGGAGGCATCAAAACTATGAATTAACACATGTGGAATTATATACTTAACAAAAAAGTGTGAAACAACTGAAAATATATCTTATATTCTAGGTTCTTCAAAGTAGCCACCTTTTGCTTTGATTACTGCTTTGTACACTCTAGGCATTCTCTTGATGAGCTTCAAGAGGTAGTCACCTGAAATGGTTCTCACTTCACAGGTGTGCCCTGTCAGGTTTAATAAGTGGGATTTCTTGCCTTATAAATGGGGTTGGGACCATCAGTTGTGTTGTTCAGAAGTCAGATGGATACACAGCTGATAGTCCTACTGAATGGACTGTTAGAATTTCTATTATGGCAAGAAAACAGCTAAGTAAAGAAAAACTAGTGGTCATCATACTTAGAAATGAAGGTCAGTCAGTCCGAAAAATTGGAGAAACTTTGAAGTGTCCCCAAGTGCAGTGGCAAAAACCATCAAGCGCTACAAAGAAACTGGCTGACATGAGGACCGCCCCAGGAAAGGAAGACCAAGAGTCACCTCTGCTGTGGAGGATAAGTTCATCCGAGTCACCAGCCTCAGAAATTGCAGGTTAACAGCAGCTCAGATTAGAGAGCAGGTCAATGCCACACAGAGTTCTAGCAGCAGACACATCTCTACAACAACTGTTAAGAGGAGACTGTGTGCAGCAGGCCTTCATGGTAAAATAGCTGCTAGGAAACCACTGCTAAGGACAGGCAACAAGCAGAAGAGACTTGTTTGGGCTAAAGAACACAAGGAATGGACATTAGACCAGTGGAAATCTGTGCTTTGGTCTGATGAGTCCAAATTTGAGATCTTTGGTTCCAACCACCATGTCTTTGTGTGATGCAGAAAAGGTGAACGAATGGACTCTACATGCCCGGTTCCCACCATGAAGCATGGAGGAGGAGGGGTGATGGTGTGGGGGTGCTTTGCTGGTGACACTGTTGGGAATTTATTCAAAACTGAAGGAATACTGAACCAGCATGGTTACCACAGCATCTTGCAGCGGCTGCTATTCCATCCGGTTTGCGTTTAGTTGGGCCATCATTATTTTTCAACAGGACAATGACCCCAAACACACCTCCAGACTGTGTAAGAGCTATTTGACCAAGAAGGAGAGTGATGGGGTGCTACGCCAGATGACCTGGCCTCCACAGTCACCAGACCTGAACCCAATCGAGATGGTTTGGGGTGAGCTGGACCGCAGAGTGAAGGCAAAAGGGCCAACAAGTGCTGAGCATCTCTGGGAACTCCTTCAAGACTGTTGGAGACCATTTTAGGTGACTACCTCTTGAAGCTCATCAAGAAAATGCCAAGAGTGTGCAAAGCAGTAATCAAAGCAGAAGGTGGCTACTTTGAAAAACCTAGAATATAAGATATATTTTCAGTTGTTTCACACTTTCTTATTAAGTATATAATTCCACATGTGTTAATTCATAGTTTTGATGCCTTCAGTGTGAATCTACAATTTTTATAGTCATGAAAATACAGAAAACTGTTGGAATGAGAAGGTGTGTCCAAACTTTTGGTCTGTACTGTAGAATATGCCCCCCTTGTTGAGGACAGCACAAGCTAGTGATAGACATGCTGTTTCCAGCGCTGTGCCTCTTATTCTGTAAGATGCTGCAGTTTTAGAGCATTTAATGCTCACATCTTATTCATGAGCAGGTGTTAGCCCCGCCCACCAAAGACTAGTCCCGCCCACTGACAGTTATTCACATGTTTCTACCTATTCAAAGTAATAGGTTTATCAGTTGAGGTGGGCGGGGCTAGCCTCAGGTGGGCGGGGTATGAAAAAACGGACTCTTTTCATGACTTTTCTGGCTGAAAACTGCAGATTTGAGCATTAAATACTCTAAAACTGCAGCATCTTACAGAATAAGGGACACAGCGCTGGGAACAGCAGGTCTGTCACTAGCTTGTGCTGTCCTCAGCAAGGGGGGCATAATCTATGTTACAGGTTCCCTTTAAAGAATATATCTGTCTTTGCAGCAGTTTTCTCAGCTCAAATATAGCTAAATTTAAAAAAAAAATGGTTAAACAAATCCTGCCAATCAGTGTATACAGCTCGTATGCAAACCTATGTACATTAGCCTCGTGCAGCTTTTTCTGCAAACAATCTTTGTGTGTAGTGTAATTCTGAAGTTCTGTTATTTACCCTCCTTCTGCTTCTAGTTCACCTTGACCAGAAGAGTCATTTGTGGGAAGGGCAGATTTGTACCTCATTAAGGGGACTTAAGTCACCGCTTCCACAGACATAACAGAGAAGGGGTGAAGAGTCAAATGCACGAGGGTATTGAGGGTATTGAGAGACACTACACGAAGATCAAGTTTTAAGCCGAGCTCTGAACATGCAGCACTATCAGAGAACGTACAGAGCAACATGAACCACTCAAGGTACACAATGGTGTAATTATGACCTGTAAATTACATCAAGCAGAGTGAACGAATAAAAACCTTAGAGGCATCAATAGCAGAACTTTGCTCTGTGTTGGGCCTGGAACAGCTTCCCCATGGCCATACTGGCAGTAGTAGTATTGGAGTAGACTTGAATAACTACATAAATAACTAGAAAAGGCCTAGTTCACATCTGCGTCAGAGGTTCTGTCCAAAGTCTCCATCACGGAGACAGTACCAGATCCATTATATGACAGACACCAACAGCACATGACGGACCCCACTGACTATCATGGTTTCCATCATTTTAACAGAAAAAAAATAGAGCTGCATGCCACGCAATGTAATCCATCCTGTTTAATTAAATCTGCGAAACAGATGTGAACCTGGCCCCATTGGCACTGAGAAGTAAGAATTACAGGCTTTGTGGAAACTGTAACGGCAGCCATATTTGATTGTCACTCAGTAATAACAAAAAAAAAAAAGCTAACCAGAGTTTGGGACCATCTAAGGTTCTGTTCACACTAGGTTTATAACAGAAGCCACAGTGCTGTGATAGACTCTGACAGACTGCACTGATTTATAATCAGGTTCATCCACTTCCATTATAGTTTCTTCCAAAGGAGGCTCTATACTAAGCCACAAACTGTTACATAGGTTTATATGATAGAGGAGAGAAGTTGAGCTCTGTGATATATAGGGTTATATGATAGAGGAAAGGAGCTGAGCTCTGTGATATATAGGGTTATATGATAGAGGAGTAGCTGAGCTCTGTGATATATATGGTTATATGATAGAGGAGAGCAGCTGAGCTCTGTGATATATAGGATTATATGATAGAGGGAGAGAAGCTGAGATCTGTGTTTAAAATAGGGTTATATGATAGAGGAGAAAGCTGAGCTCTGTGATAATAGGATTTTTATGATAGAGGGAGGGGAAGCTGAGCTCTGTGATATATAGGGTTATATGACAGAGGAGAGGAGCTGAGCTCTGTGATCTATAGAGTTATATGAGTTATATATACATACATACATACACACACACATACACAAATCTATCTATCTATGTATGTTAGAGCTCGGCTTCTCTCCTTCGACCATATCCTGCTATCCGATCAGGCAGCATAAACCACCCAACAGGTTCCCTCTAAGACAGAACAATCCAGTTTACTGGTGATTTACTGTTATTTAGGATCTGTGGCATTCATATGTGACAGAACCGGAGACTGAAGTTAGTGACCAAGCCTCTTCAGCATCAGTGGAATGGAGTCTTATTTACTTTTTTTTTTCTCTTTCAGTTTTTTATTATTTTAGCATAGAAAGTTTTTTTCTAATACATGTGCTAATACTACAAATGCTGCTGTATATATATTTTTTTTTTATAAAACAACAAGCTCAACGTAAACAGATGCAGGTGCTGGGGTGTAATGGATCCCATCCAAAAGTATAAAAGTAGAACAGAAACTTGAAACAAACATGACATGAGGGTCATTTAAAAATATACCAACCAATATAAAGTGGCAAGCAAAAATAACCTTAAAAAAGATACTTTATTACTGAGACATATTCATTAAATATGTAACTGGTAGTGCTACATTGAGCTACTTGCATTACATTAAAGTCCGTAGTCGGCAGTAGGAGAGCAGGATACAAAGTCCAAATGTGGCGAGACTCCCGGCGTGTCCACGTGTGCTGACGCCAGTCGGGGAGCAACAGACAGGAATGGGCTGGGAACCGTGTGACGTTTCGGGGCTAGTCCCGCCCTTTTTCAAACACGTAATTTCCTTGGAATGCCTTCCCTTTATACTTGTAATCGTGATGGATACCATGGAAACCAAGAAAAAAGGTTTTCATATAGATAAAACCTAATTATAAAAAGACACGTAGGTTAAGATTCTCATTCATACCTAGGGGAGCTAAGGTGTTCATTTTAAATATCCAAAATGATTCTCTCTGAAGCAGGCTTGTTTCTAAGTTCTTATTATTCTGCGCTGTCACTTCTTCTAAAACGCACCATTTGAGATCCGATACTGTGTGTGTTTATGCTCTAAGAAGTGTTTGGCCACCGTCGTTCTCCGAATTTTTTCTTTTTTTGTTCATTGATTGGTTCAACATAAGTTAGGCTATTCCGTATAGAGGATTTATGTTCTGTGATGCGTGTTTTTATCTGTCGTGTAGTTTGACCCACATAGCCCTTGCCGCATGGGCATTTGAGGAAGTATACCACCCCTTTTGAATTACAAAAATAAAGGGGTGGTATACTTCCTCAAATGCCCATGCGGCAAGGGCTATGTAGGTCAAACTACACGACAGATAAAAACACGCATCACAGAACATAAATCCTCTATACGGAATAGCCTAACTTATGTTGAACCAATCAATGAACAAAAAAAGAAAAAATTCGGAGAAACTACGGTGGCCAAACACTTCTTAGAGCATAAACACACAGTATCGGATCTCAAATGGTGCGTTTTAGAAGAAGTGACAGCGCAGAATAATAGGAACTTAGACACAAGCCTGCTTCAGAGAGAATCATTTTGGATATTTAAAATGAACACCTTAGCTCCCCTAGGTATGAATGAGAATCTTAACCTACGTGTCTTTTTATAATTAGGTTTTATCTATATGTAACCTGTTTCTTGGTTTCCATGGTATCCATCACGATTACAAGTATAAAGGGAAGGCATTCCAAGGAAATTACGTGTTTGAAGAAGGGGCAGGACTAGCCCCGAAACGTCACACGGTTTCCCAGCCCATTCCTGTCTGTTGCTCCCCGATTGGCGTCAGCACACGTGAACACGCCGGGAGTCTCGCCACATTTGGACTTTGTATCCTGCTCTCCCACTGCCGACTACGGACTTTAATGGAACGCAAGTAGCTCAATGTAGCACTACCAGTTACAAATTTTAATGAATATGTCTCAGTAATAAAGTATCTTTTTTAAGGTTATTTTTGCTTGCCACTTTATATTGGTTGGTACATGTCATGGGATTAGGGAGATCCCTTTATAGCAAGCATATAGCAGCGTTGGAGAGCTACAATATTTTGCAATATATGCCCTTTTCTCTATATTTGGTCATTTAAAAATATGCATGAAGATGGAAATTTCTGCGGAAAGTACGGACTAAAAACAGCAAGCAAAACTCTTTATGGCTATGTATAGCTTAAAGTGAAACATATACCCCCTCACCCCGGGGAAGGAGAGGGGGAGTAAAGTGTGTGTACATCTTTAAAACAAAATATACATACACACACATAAGTGTTAGAAATCAGTTAATATAATAATTGCTCATTCCACTGGAATGTTCATCCTCATGGAGGGAGGGGTCAACATACGGGTACGCCAAAATGTTTACAATTATAAAAAAAACTTTGCATGTCGCTAAGAAACAGTAAGAAAACAAGATTACAAGATTAAAAATAAGCAAGAAAATAAACCAAGATTATCTGTTAGATACAAATCTCTGATTCTATTATATACTGCTAAATATTAAAGGACAGGTCAATGAATAACTGGATATGGACAGGAGTGTGTATTACACCAAATAATTATTCTTTAAAGGGACACCTTACAAAAATAAAACAGGGATAAAATTGTCCCTTATAGATAAACCTGTAAGAAATTCACTAAGATGCATTAACATACAGTTTTGCTGAAATCTTACATACCTCGGGCCCCGTCATCCCAGCCTCCTCCATGTTCAGCTTCAGGCTGTTTGCTATCAGCCGTAGGGTCAGACTGGTCCATCAGAGGATCCTCCAAAAGGGGCCCGATCTCAAAATCATACACGCCTAATATATCAGGAGACAGCCTTTTTGGAGCTGAAATTAAACCCAATCATCAGATATCCAATGGAACCTTCCAAGTACAATGATTGCTTTAAAGCAGACTTACAAAAACTACTTAAAATTGGGAATGTACATGTCTTTATAGACAAAGGGTGGCCCTCAATTAGTGGACCCAAGGAACTTAAAGGGGTTGTCTCACTACAAAGGTTAGCTGTTTACATGTAGGGAAGATTAAAGTGATACTTTCGCCAAATACATTGGTCTTATGACATTACCTTGTTCAGAAGATAAGAGAGATTGTCTAGGCTCTGTGTGCACACAGGTTTCTATGGTTCCCGTTCTACTCACATATCAGCTCTGTATTGCCACCTTTTATAACTGCACTGACATGACTGCAGGAGACGTAATCTTTAGTGGAGAAGGCTACAGAGCTCAAAGTAAACAATTAAAAGTAATTTAGGTCCTTGGTTTGATAGAGATAACCCGCTCTGTTCTCCAGCTGGTATTCGTTCTTAAAATGTCAATTACTGCTTTCTGTCCAATCAGGAATTGAGAGCAGGACGGTAACAATAGAAACATGTGTGCACTAAGAGCAGGTAAAATGTCTCTTATCTTCTGAACAAGGTAATATCAAAAGACCAATATTTGGAAAAAAAAGTCTTCATTCAACATTCCCTACATGTTGAAAGCTAATCTTTGTAGTAAGACAAACACAGTGGGCACCAACGTGACATCAAGGGTGGTTCGTGCTTGGATCCCATTGACTATTATGGAGTCTGTAAACCCTACAATGCTGGGAGATCTAAAGCAGGAAGCGCTCTGCAGCTCCAAGACCAGAAACCTGCCAGAAGCAGGTGAGGTTTTAGTCATACTTACTAACCCTCCAATTTCTTCCAGAAGACCGCTGCAAATTGGAATGCAAAAGGGGAGGGATTGCATAATGGGTGTTCCCAGGCAGCAGATCAGGGGCATTCCTGGGCAGTTCAGGAGGGGGGCTACAATCTTCTAGCATCAAAACAGAAAAGGTTGGCAAGCATCTTCTATGTTCAGTTAGGTGTGTAGGGAAATTTGTACAAAAAGATCATTATTTTCGGTCATTTTCACAAGAATCAGCAGTGGAAATGGTGAGAAACTGCCACATTCAGCAGATGTGTATTACAGATCCACATGGTCAATTGTAAAGCTTTCATAGGACCCCAAAAGGCAAATCTACCTGGACAAGGGGCAATTTTGTAGCGAGGAGGGGGCTTTAACTAGGCAGACTTCTCACATCTGTATTACAAGGGCTAACAACAGAAAATGTCCTTGAGTGATTTGCTAATGTAAATGAATAAAAACTTATTATACTTTAATACTAAAAACGTCATCAATGGTCATATCCCTGTGTGTCCGTGATGCATGAAAGGGCACTCTCTCTATCAGGGATGATGGAGATGAGGGCTGGCTTAGCAAATGATCACATCACACTTCATCACAGAGAGGGGAAGGAAGCTCTCTCTCTACCTGTGCCAAGGCGTTATTGCTTAGGTCACAGCAGGTCCATTTCTGGGTCAACTCAATGGGGTTTATAATACGGTCAAGCATAAGCTTTAGGAATTTAATTATATTAGCAAGCATTTCTTGATTTAGATTTGCAAATCACTCAAAGACTTTTTATGTCACAAGACAACCTGTTTAAAGCTCCACATCGTGTACTACTTAGCTTTCCTGGGACCCAGAAAAGTAAATTTGTCTAGCTATGGCACGATTTAGGAGTGAAAGCGGGGTGTGGGGATCATGTAGGTGGATTTAGTATTTTGCAGATTTCTATTACTGATTCACATGCTATTCAATTATACCTTTTTAAAAGAAAAAAAAGTATAATTCAAGTCCTGTCTGTTTTTTGACCTGCATGCCAACCCTTTGACGTTAAAGGGGTTGTCTCACTACAAGGATTGCTTTTTATGAAGATCTTGCAAAAAGAAGTCAATTTGCAATATATGTCCATTAAGGGCCTTTTACACGGCACAGGACAAATACCGGCCGGTTTGCCGGGCCGGTATTTGTCCTTTTTTTGCCCCCCGGCCCCCGGGGCCGGGGGGGGGCGGCTTTTTTCCGTGATGAGCGGAGAACAGCCCTCCTCCCTTCCATTGAGCAGCACATCTTCCGTCCGGAAACCGGACGGAAGATAGTGCATGTTCAATGTTCGCCGCCGGACCCGCCGGCGACAAAACCGCCGGGCGGAAAACCCGTGCAGTGGGGACTGGGCCCCGGGTTTTCCATAGAGCACAATTGTGCTAAATTTTCGGTCCGGTTTTTCAAGGGGGTCTGAAAAACCCCAAACCGCTGAAAAACCGGCCCAAAAACCCTGCCTGGGGAAAATGGCCTAACAGTGTCCTACTATTTCCTAGATATCCCCTCTTGTATGGGCTGCATCAGCTCCACAGGTCTCTATGGCTACGTCTCTAACGGGACGTCTCAAGTTGATAAAAGCTTCTTTATTGAAAATCCATTAAGACCGATAACATCCAAATATTGAAATATAAGATCTGACGCGTTTCGGGACAACTAGATTCCCTTACTCATAGAATACTAAACAACCACAATGTGTCTACCTATATATGCACAATAATTAAAAAACATTATACACACCTGGTGTCCGTGACACTCGTCGGCATCATAACTTCCGGTATGTCTCCTGTGAGCCGCAGGGCAGGAAATGACGACCGGACCCTGCCCCCTATGGTAAAACCCTAATGACAGCCCCTATATGGCTACAGACCTGATCAATGTCTTATGATAGGTTGCCAGTATCCGACCAGCTTCTACTGCAGCCTAGCAGAAGCCGGTAAACACGCCCCTGAATTCAAAGTGAAACCGAGAAAACAGGACTGAGGTAAGATGAATCAATGTAGTGAGACAACCCCTTTAATGGGGTAATAACAGTTACAATAGAACATATTAATTACTTATTTCAATAGAGACAATTTTGTCTATTCTGGGTTTTACCAATAGGATATGCCAGAAATGTCAGAGCTGGCAATTGCACCCATCTTGAGAACAGGCCCCAAAGCTCCAGACTCAGAATTGAGAAGTGTCTGCACTTAGACGGTTACTCTTCATTCATTTCAATGGGAGTTCCAAGTGCAGTCAAATGTAACTGCTCGACTATACTTGGAAGCTCAATGAAATGAGTGAAAAGTAACCACACAAGCACAGTCACTTCTCCATTCTGAGCCGACAGTTTCAGGGGCCCGTTCTCAAGGTGGGGCCCAAACCTATAGGGCGTTTTTTGGTATATTCTATCGATAGGTTATAACTGTCTGACAAGTTCAGGCATTCCTTTTAATCTTTAAAGTAAGGTCTACACAGCAGAGGATTTTGTAACCTGTGCTGTGTAGCCCTCAATAGAAAATCTGTGCTCTAGTCTACTCAGCACAGATATTTTACAGAGGTTTTCCTCATCCAAAAAACTGACCAGCGGAATATAGAACATGTTCTGCATTCCACGGGACCGACATCGGATTCCCACAGCCCCAATGTAATGGGTCACTAGGAATCCGAAATGTGACCACCAGTTTTTACGCAAAAAAAACAGCAGTGCAGCATGGTCCAGGAAAGTGAAAATGACGTTCTTGGACAGCTTTTTCACTTTGCTGTGTGGATCTAGCCTTTGAATTTGATTAAAGAAAAAAATTGTAATCAATCATATTTACACAATAACAGATTATGAAGCTGTTGGCATTACAATTTATAAGATCTATCAATACTTTGGTATGATGTGTCCACTTAAGAGATGGCAAAAGTGGCACCAAATAAATCAGTTTTATATAATATTAAGCATTTATTTACTATATAAAGGTGCAATCAGAGCAATTTAAAAAAAATAGTACATTGTCTTTAGGGGCCAAAGTTAAAAATAAATAAATTAAATGGTTTCTTTTGTGTATAAAAAAAAAAAAGGGAAAAACAAGTATAAATTGTTTCCATTCTGCCGTCTCCAGCAGTCATTGCAGCAGCTGGAGCAGATGTTGGCTGTTAAATTTTGCAGACGATACAGTTCATGACTTCTTCGGGAAAGGCTGTGTGCCACATCTGTAGCTGATGAAACAGAGTGCAAAAGTGTGGCCGACAAGAGGAGGAAAGTGTGAGCGAGAGACACAGACGCTGCCTGGGCCAAAATTAATTGTCTTCAGAGCTTGCCTAAAAATAGACTCCTACATTCTTACTTCACAAGAGCATTGTTTGTACTTCAACAAGGTCTGTTTTATACTATAAAAAGATTTACAAAAATAAAAAAAAAATAAAAAAGAAAAGTAATTAAAAATACAAAAAATATACATACAGTATGTCACATAAGTAAGTACACCCTCACATTTTTGTTAATATTGTATTATATCTTTTCATGGGACAATACTGACAATAGACACTCTGATACAATGTAAAGTAGTCAGTGTACAGCTTGTACAACTGTAAATTTGCTGTGCCCTCAAAATAATTTAACACACAACCATCAATGTCTAAACTGCTAGTAACAAAAGCGAGTACACCCCTAAGTGTGCCCAATTTGCCATTTTCCCTCCATGGTGTCATGTGACTCGTTAGTGTTACAAGGTCTAAGGTGTGAATGGGGAGCAGGTCTGTTAAATTTGGTGTTACCGCTCTTACACTCTCTCCTACTTGGCACCTCATGGCAAAGAACACTGAGGATCTGAAAAAAAGAAATGTTGCTCTACATAAAGATGACCTGGGCTATAAGAAGATTGCCAACCTCCTGAAACGGAGTTGCAGCACGGTGGCCGAGACCATACAGTGGTTTAACAAAACCGGTTCCACTCTTAAGGTCATGTTCACACGGCTTATTCTGGGACGTAATTTAGTCCGTAATTACGCGCCAGAGTGCGCCAATTAGGCCTCGTTCACACGGCTTATTCGGGCACGGATTGGCGCCGTACTCCGCTCCGGATTTGCGCTTCAGTATGGCACCAATCCGGCCCTGTCATTACGGTAATCCACATGCTCATAGAGAACAGTGGATTACGTCTCCCCCCGCTCGGCAAATCTGGCGGGGGGAGAAAGTGACATGCACATTATTTATGGCGCGGACGCGCCTTTAAACAATGATTGTCTATGGGGCCGGGAGCGGCGCCCCGCCACCCCTCCGGCCCCGCCCCCGTCCCCCCCCATATTCACGGCGGATTTGTGAGCTCAATACGGCTCACAAATCCCTCGGGAATAAGCCGTGTGAACACGGCCTTACGGGCTGAATCCGTCCCAGTAACTACGGTAATGCACAGTTCTCATAGAGAACTATGTATTACGTCTCCTCTACCTGCTCGGCGAATCCGCCGAGGGGGGAGATAATTGACAGGTCACTTTCTAGCGGCGTATACGCGCCGCTAGCAATGACTGTCTATGGGCCGGCGAAGTGCCGGCCCCCAGTTCACTCCCCTGCTCCCGCCCCGCCCCCAGCCACACGGCGTAATTGCGGGGCGAAATTACGCCCCGCAGTTAAGCCGTGTGAACATAGCCTAACAGGCCTTGCCCAAAGACGTTGAGTGCACGTCCTCAGTGTTGTATCATGCAGCCAGCATTGCTGTAAGGGATAAAGAGGTGGGAGTTCAGGCTGTTAGTGCTTAGAACAGAAGCTGCACTCTGTATCAAATTGGTCTGCATGGCTGTCATCCCAGAAGGAAGCCTCTTCTAAACATGATGCACAAGACAACCTGCAAATAGTTTGCTTAAGACAAGCTGGCTAAGAACATGGACTACTGGAAGAAACTTAATTGGATCAGATGGTGTCAAGCGTGTGTGGTGGCAACCAGGTGAGGAGTACAAAGACAAGTGTGTCTACAGTCATGTATGGTGGTGGGAGTGTCATGATTTGGGGCTACATGAGTGCTGCCGATTGTGGGGAGCTACAGTTCATTGAGGGAACCATGAATGCAAACATGTACTGTGACATACTTAAGCAGAGCCCATCCCATCCCTTTTGAAACTGGACAGCACGGCAGTATTTCAATAAGATAACGACCTCAAACCCACCTCCAAGACGACCCCTGCCTTGTAAAGTAAATGAGAGTAAAGGTGCTGGACTGCCAAAGAATGTCTCCAGACCAAAACCCTATTGAGCATCTGTGGGACATCTTCAAACCGAAGGTGGAGGAGCGCAAGGTCTCTAACATCCACCAGCCCTGTGATATCATCATAGAGGAGTGGAAGAGGATTCCAGTGGCAACCTATTAAGCTCTAGTGAACTCCATGCCCAAGAGAGTTAAGGCAGTGCTGGAAAATAATGGCGGCCACACAAAATATTAGCATATAATGTTTTGGAGTGGCCATCACAAAGCCCTGATCTCAGTCCTTTTGAAAATTTATGGGCAAAGCTGAAAAGGCAGGAGCGAGGAAGGTGACCTACATAGCCCAAATTCCTACCAACAATTGTGAGAAGCTTGTGAAAGGTTATCCAAAACTTTTGACCCAAGTCAAAAGTTTAAGGGAAAGGTTGCCAAATACTAATGAAATGTATGTAAACTTTTGACTTTGCAGAAAGTAATAAAAATGCCTTAAAAATTCTCTCTCATTATTCTGGCATTTGGCAAATATAAATAAATGTTGGCAATACTAATTGACCTAAAACGGGTAAGGTTTATTCTAAATTCATGTCAGATAGTGATAAAAATATTCATATCTGTCTTTTTATATAGTTAATTTAAACTTTTGCTTTCAACTGTATATATTTATTCATACACACACACACACACACACACATATACAGTTGAAACCAGACACGTGCATGTTTTTCTCACTCTCGGACATGAAATCAGATTATACCCTACCCGTTTTAGGTCCATTAGGATTACCAAAATTATTTATATTTGCCAAATGCCAGAAAAATGAGAGAGAGAGAATTTTTTAAGGCATTTTTATTACTTTCTGCAACGTCAAAAGTTTACATACACTAGCATTGCCATGCCTTTAAACTATTTGGGACAGCCCATACAATGTCATTTCTTTGGAAGCTTCTGACTTATGTATAGGTTTATGGCAACATCGGAGTTGATTAGAGACACACCTGTGGATGTATTTTAATGCACACCAGAAACACACTGCTTTGATGTGTAACATCATGGGAAAGTCTAAAGAAATCAGCCAAGATATCAGAAAGAGAATTGTGGACTTGCACAAGTCTGGCTCATCCTTGGGTGCAATTTCCAGATACCTGAAGGTGCTTACAAACAACATAGAAATGTCCATCCATCATACCGTTCAGGAAGGAGATGGGTTCTGTGTCTCGGAGATGAACATGCTTTGGTCCAACATGTGCATATCAACCCAAAAATAAAAGCAAAAGACCTTGTGAAGATGCTGGCAGAAGCAGGTAAGCTGGTGTCATTATCCACAGTGAAATGAGTACTGTATCAACATGGGCTGAAAGGCTACTCTGCCAGGAAGAAGCCAATACTCCAAAAGAAAGATATAAAAGTCAGATTAATACTTGCAAATGCACACAGGAACAAAGACCTAAATTTTTGGAGACATGTCCCGTGGTTTGACGAAACTAAAAATGAAGTGTTTGGCCATAAGGACTATGTTTGGAGGAAAAAGAGAGACACTGGGAAGCCTAAGAACACCATCCCAACTGTGAAACACGGGGGTGGCAGCATCATGCTGTGGGCCTGTTTTGCTGCAGGAGGGACTGGTGCACTTCACAAAATGGATGGCATCATGAGGAAAGAAAATTATGTGGCAATACTGAAGCTACATCTCAAGACATCAGCCAGGAAGTTAAAGCTTGGGCGGATTTAGTCTTCCAAATGGACAATGACCCGAAGCATACTACCAAACTGGTTGCAAAGTGGCTTAAGAATAAACGAGTCAATGTTTTGGCGTGGCCATCACAAAGCCCTGATCTGAATTCTATCGAAAAGGTATGGGCAAAGCTGAAAAGGCAGGTGTGAGCAAGACGACCTACAAACATGGCTCAGCTACACCAGTTCGGTCAGGAGGATTGGACCAATATTCCTACCAACTATTGTGAGAAGCTTGTGGATGGATATACAAAACATTTGACCCAAGTCATACAGTGTAAGGGCAATGCTACCAAATACTAATGAAATGTACGTAAACTTTTGACTTTGCAGAAAGTACCGTATATACTCGAGTATAAGCCGACCCGAGTATAAGCCGAGGCACCTACTTTTGCCCCAAAAAACGGGAAAACTTATTGACTCGAGTATAAGCCTAGGGTGGAAAATGCAGCGGCTACTGGTAAATTTTAAAAATAAAAATGGATACCAATAAAATTACATAGGCAGTTTAATGTCCCCCATAGGCAATTATAGGCGGATATATGGTCCTATATGCAGGTATAGGCAGGTATATGGCCCCATAGGCTTGTAATAGGCAGTTATGTCCCCCATAAGCAGATTATAGGCAGGTATTTGGCCCCATACGCAGGTAATAGGCAGGTATATGGCCCCATAGGCAGGTATAGGGCAGGCTTGTAGGCAGGTTATAGGGGCCAGCTGTTGGGCAGGTATAGGCATCGTAGGGCTTTATAGGCATCTGTAGGCAGGTTATAGGCATCTGTAGGCAGGTATAGGGCCAGCTGGAGGTATAGGGCCAGCTGTAGGCAGGTATAGGGCGGATGTAGGCAGGTATAGGGCTGGCGTAGGCGGTAAGGGCCGCTTAGGCAGTATAGGGCCGGCTGTAGGGCAGGTATAGGCATCTGAGGTCAGTATAGGCATCGTAGGCGGTTATAGGCATCTGTAGGCAGGTATAGGTCTGTAGGCAGGTATGGCGGGTATAGGGCCGCTGTAGGCAGGTATAGGGCAGGTATAGGGCCAGGATGTAGGCAGGTATGGGGCGGCATGTAGGGCAGGTATAGGCATCTGTAGGCAGGTTAGGCATCTGTAGGCAGGTATAGGATCTGTAGCAGGTATAGGGCAGGTAAGGGCCACTGTAGGCAGTTAGGGCCGGATGTAGGCAGGTATAGGGCCGGATGTAGGCAGGTATAGGGCCGGATGTAGGCAGGTATAGGGCCAGCTGTAGGCAGCTATAGGGCATGGTGAAGGCAGGTGTAGGGAAGGCTGTAGCAAGCTATAGGACAGGCTGTAGGCAGGTATAGGGCAGGTATAGGGCCTGCTGTAGGCAGGTATAGGGCCAGCTGTAGGCAGGATAGGCAGCTGTAGGGTCGGCTGTAGGCAGATATAGGGCAGGTATAGGCTGCTGTAGGCAGGTATAGGCAGTTTAAAAAAATCAAAAACAATCACTTACCTGGCTCCCCGCTGCTTCGTCTCCCTTGCCGCTCCGCCTCCTCCCTGCTCCGGCCTTCCGCGCGATTCCTGCATCTTCTCTGCACAGGCGGGTGACGTCATCAGGCCGCGCACGCAGCGTGATGACACACGCTGCCTGTGCCGGAAACTGAGGGCGGCCGCAGAAGCCCGGAGTCCACTGCGGAGCACGGAGCGCTCGCTCTGTGCCCCGCAGTGGTATCCCTTCACCTATTTGCGCTCCGGAGGAGTCGCATGTAGGTGAAGGGATCGCGGACAGTGCCCGGGCCAGCGCAGCGCCCGGGCACTGTGCGCTGTACTCGGCATTCAGCTATATGCGCTCCCTGAGGAGTCGCATATAACTGAAGTGTCCCTGTCGGCGCCCGGGCCATGGCAGCGCCTGAGTGCCGACAGTGACACGAGTATAAGCCGAGGTAGAGTTTTTCAGCTTATTTTTTGGGCTGAAAAACTCGGCTTATACTCGAGTATATACGGTAATAAAAATTCTCTAGCATTATTCTGGCTTTTGGCAAATATAAATAATTTCGGTAATCCTAAATGACCTAACGTGGGTAAGGTTTGATGTCATGTCAGACAGCGAGAAAAACATATGTGTGTCTTTTTATATAGTGTATGTAAACTTCTAGTTTCAACTGTGTAATTAATATATATATACACATACATACATACACACACACACAGATAACTAGATGGATACACACAGAGACAAGGTGGGGAGGATCAAGTTATGTCATGTTGTTGTACGAACTGGGACCTCATCCAAAGTGCATATAGGCCCTAGGGAGCGATTATTCTTCTATACAAAATGATGATGATGTAAGATTGTGTGTTTAAATATAGAGAAAAAAAAGACAAAAAAAAAAAAAAGACGCTCAGAAACCTCAGGCAACAGGCTTCTTCCATCAGTTGACCCACAGCTTGTAGTGACTGCTAAGTAATTTAGGCATTTGCTACCAACTTAGTGTCATGTGTGTACCATCTGGGTACCACTTATTTAAAGCTGGCAGTCGTCCTGTTACAGGCAAGCTGGCAGAGATAAAGGAATAAATTGCATCATTTAGCTAACATCCACTCGCTTTGCGGCTGTTAAATAGCCGTGACTGGATAATAATTTGGTTATTGCTTTAGTCAGATGGAGTGGCTCGGCAGATTTATCCAACGCTCCCTGAAAATCAAATAAAATAAAAAAAGAGTAAATACAAAAAGTGAGCTGAGCTGTAATATTTCCATCTTCTAACATCGTACTAAATTTAGGACTTTTACAGTCACCCGGAGAATTGACTTCTGAAGCTTGGACATTTCAACAGAAACTCTGAAGCATGCCTGGGAAATAAGTCAGGGGTTTGTGCCATTTTGCTATTACAGGGTAGTGATGAGTAATCAATTTTTGGCTACAGTTTTGGCCTCTAATTCTCTGCTACCCTGAAAGATTTGTTCATCGTTTTAACAATCCCAGAACATCAGAAGCTCCCCATGTTGTAACATCAGTTAGTGAGACACATATACGTAACATGCCATTGGGTCATTTGGAAAGGGCCGGAGGAATGGGGGTATATCATGTTATATATGATATGACAACACATTTTCCATAAGTATATTATAGAATTTGATTATTTGATGTGGAGAGAAGCTCAGTGGGAGGCCATTTGCCCCAACAAAAATATATTTCTTCTTGTCATAAAGAAAAATCATGCTTCTATGTGGAAAAGCTGCCCAGAGTGAGTCAATATATTCGGAATCAGGGATAAGTTCTCACAAGTGTTTGTGCCTTATGTCCATAAATCTAAGTTTATGGCAAGTCCAGTCATTATCAATGGGGGAAAAAAAGAAACTTTTCCATGTTCCGGGATTAGATAGGATTCAGATTTGGCCATTACTTCCACAGGCAATTTATTCAGCTATTTTTTTCTTTGTAATGTACGTAAACCTATGTAACAAAAAATTTACAAAATTCTTTATAGAAGAGAAGCAGTTAGATTTTTTTCTGAAAATCCCATGCAATGGTCTGAACATATTGTAAAAACTATCACATACTTTCTTTGTACAGTGTGGTTCTAAACCTCTGGTCACCCGGTTTCCCTTTTTCCGTTGCCATTGCTTCCTGGTAACATTTTGCTGCAGCAGTGACAGCACTATGGATGTCATAAGACCACAGTGGCCAGTCATTGGCTGCTGTAGTGACAATACACTGGGTGATATCAAATATCTGCGCGACAACCTGGTGACTGGCAGCATAAGAGCAATGCCAAATTTTAACTTAAAGGGGTTATCCACTTCAGAAAAAGAATGGTGATGTAATTAGAGGCACATGACCATTATAATCAATCAGTGGCTGCAGCGGTGACCTGCCTGCGCGAAAGCAGGAGATTACAAACATCAGACCGGTGAGTCACAGCACTGGAAGCTAGAACTAAGGAAGAGGACAACCCCTTGCAAATGCATGCCATGAAACAGCCTTTAAAGGATAGAAAAAAGGGCTTGCTTTTTTTTCTCCAAAAACTGTGCCATGCCTATATGGGCTATGTCTGGTGCAGCAGATCATTTCTCTTTACTTGAATAAGGATCAGTGATCAACAATGTGGCACTGTTTTTGGAAAAAACAAATCCTTTGGGCGACATGTCAGAAAAGTGGCGGTTCCACGCCAGTTTTAGGCGCATTAAATCCGTGTAAAGTGCGCCAGAAAGCCCGATCATTTCCAAAAACTGGAGTCAGGCATACCTTGCATAGAAAACTTAATGCACCTAAAAAGGCAAAATGCGTCAAAAAAGGCACATTGCGCAACTCGCGGCACATAGCATATAATTGGTGGTACATGTAATGCGCCTATCGAGGCACATTGCCCAACGGAGGCATATAACATATGTAATGCGCCTCAATAGGCCCATTGCATGACGGGGGTGCACAGCGCACCATATTTAGGCGCATTACAAAGTGTCGTTCCCGGCGTATAATGCGCATAATTTTGGTGTACGACAATTCATTTACAACAATAATATGGCGTCAAAAGTGGTTTTGGCGCAAAATAGACCAAAAACCTGGCGTTGGAGTGTTGGGACATGTCACCCTTTATTTCTAGTTCTGGAGAATACTCTTATAGTGAACTTTTCAAGAGATTTGTGCTGCCCTATCTGAAAGAGGTATATGACAGAGTGAGAGAATCTATTTTATAGAATTTAGAATAAGATTTCTGAGTAAAAAGCAGAATAAATCCTGACAGAACTCCTAAAAGAGACAGGAAGAGTCCTGTTTACCCCATTTAGTGATTGACAGCTTTACCTGTATCAGTGTTTGTACAGGGAAGACTGTCAAGAAGCTTGTGTGGGTGGGCTAAGCAGCACTCCCACTGTTTATTTTAGAAGTTCTACTTTTCATTCAGAAACCTGCTCCAAATCATATAACCATATATATCACAACCATCAGCTTCTCTCATCTATAACCCTATATATCACAGAGCTCAGCTCCTCTCCTCTATCATATAACCATATCTATATATATATAACTATATATCACAGAGCTCAGATTCTCTCCCTCTATCATATAACTCTATATATCACAGAGCTCAGCTTCTCCTCTATCATATAACCCTATATATCACAGACCTCAGCTTCTCTCCCTCTATAATATAACCCTATATATCACAGAGCTCAGCTTCTCTCCTCTATCATATAACTCTCTATCACAAAGCTCAGCTTCTCTCCCGCTATCAGAAAAGCTGATATATATCAGAGCTTAGCTCCTCTCCACTATCATGTAACCCTATATATCACAGAGCTTAGCTCCTCTCCACTATCATGTAACCCTATATATCACAGAGCTTAGCTCCTCTCCACTATCATGTAACCCTATATATCACAGAGCTCAGCTTCTCTCCTCCATCATAAAATCCTATATATCACAGCGCTCAGCTTCTCTCCCTCTATCATATAACCCTATATATCACAGAGCTCAGCTTCTCTCCTCTATCATATAACCCTATATATCACAGAGCTCAGCTCCAATCATCTATCTTATAACCCTATATATCACAGAGCTCAGCTCTCTCCTCTATCATATAACCCTATATATCACAGAGCTCAGCATCTCTCCACTATCATATAACCCTATATATCACAGAGCTCAGCTTCTCTCCTGCATCATGTAACCTTATATGTCAGAGAGCTCAGCTTCTCTCCTCTAATCATAAAGCCTTATATATCACAGAGCTCAGCTTCTCTCCTCTATCATATAACTCTCTATATCACAGAGCTCAGCTGCTCTCCTCTATCAGCTAACCCGAGATATCACAGAGCTCAGCTCCAATCATCTATCTTATAACCCTATATATCACAGAGCTCAGCTTCTCTCCTCTATCATATATCCCTATATATCACAGAGCTCAGCATCTCTCCACTATCATATAACCCTATATATCACAGAGCTCAGCTTCTCTCCTCTATCATATAACCCTATATATCACAGAGCTCAGCTTCTCTTCCTCTATCAAATGCTGCCTTCACATAGGGCAGCATAAACCACCTGACAGGTTCACTTTAAGCGGTATTTCCAAAGACTTAGACAAATTATGTCCAGGGTAAGTTTTTGCAGTGTAAAAATACCATGCTTTGCTTTACTTTCCATTCTATCCCAGGCTGCTGGATGTACTGAATTTTACTAAAACCAGATTAATAAACTAGCGACATCTTTCCCACTATTTCAATAGATTGTGCAGTTTACATTGTAAATAATGGTGAAAATTCTGGTCTACTGGGACACATTTGATCAGGGATCTTAGATCATATTTTACAATCTACAGAAATATATCCATTTAAATATAAGACTGAAAGGACAGAAAGGGTTTTATAACTGCAACTGATGGCTAAGAAGGCCTGGAAGATGGTGAAACTTCTTGGTGACCAAGTGACAGAAAAATTTAGCACCATAAGGGCATGTCTCCACGGCAGAGAGCAAATACCGGTCGGGTTATCCGACCAGTATTTGCCCTCTTTGCAGAGAAAAGTCCGTCCCCCTTCACATTGACTTGTTCATATTCCGCCCGGGCATAAGAATGAACGTGTTCAATGTTTTTCAGACAAAACTCCTGGCGGAAAACCCGTGCAGTGGGGACCGCTGCACGGATTTTCCATTAAGGTCCGTGATGGCGTTTTACAGCCGGTTTAAAGACTGTTCTCAAAACCAAAAACCGTTTGTAAAACCGGCTTGAAAAAAAAAACGGTCGTGGGGACATTCCCTAACAATTAACATGGCTGACATAAATTAGTTGCCAGACAGCTACTTCCTGTTCAAGAAGCCACAGGCAAAAGAGTTCATGACAATTTAAGATTACTGTAGTATAACATTTTTACACCGGCACACCATTAAAGTGATGCAAAATGTGTTATTTACAAAGCAGATAACATGCCAAGTGACTCCAAAATTAGGAGAAGTAACATACAATGTAACAGATTACTGCGTAAAATCAAGAAAAAAATCTCAATGGAGATGTATAAGCAGATGTTCAGGTGACGTGACGTTTCGGCCAGCAGGCTCCCGATTGCCTGACTCCTCTGGTCTATACTCCTGGTCACTTCCTATTAACCTGCTTCTCCCCGCCGCCCGGTACGGCTCTTTTCCTATATTACACAGTGACCTTCTCTATTACTGCCACTATAGTGCCTCTTCTACTATTCTCCCACCATTATACAGATGTTGTTTGACAAAGGCCTACTGGCCGAAACGTCACCTGAACATCTGCTTATACATCTCCATTGAGATTTTTTTCTTGATTTTACGCAGTAATCTGTTACATTGTATGTTATTTCTCCTAATTTTGGAGTCACTTGGCATACTTTATCGGCTTTTTAAATAAAACACATTTTGCATCACTTTAATGGTGTGCCGGTGTAAAAACTTTATACTACTGTATGCTGGTCTTTTGACCTTTTCACCTGGCACCCGTCTCCCAAAAAGACCCCTTTATCTACTAAGGTGTGCATGACCTATATATCTACATTACTTTAAAACTACTGCACACAGAGCACATCTTCGTTTTTGGCTAGAGATACGCCTATATAATATGGGAACCAGTAGAATATATAGATTTTAATCCTTTCTTTTGAAGCCTATATTTAAAATAGGAGGATGCAGAATAAGAGGATATTTTCTATTTTCGATCATCAGGGAGATGATGTATTTAGGGACCATTGTTAAATAAACAATGGGGACTCATTCCATTTGTTAATACTGATGCAGAAGTATTTTCTGTATCTTGTGTGCTCATTAAAACAGGATTTTAATTCTAAAACGGCTTTAAAAAAAATGGAGTTGTAAATGCTATATAGCATAAAAACAGACATCCAATAATTTACATATATTATATAGAATGTCCTTCGACTGGGTGAACACAATTTTTTTTTCCCCCGTTTTGACATTCATCTTATCCAGAGAAAAGCCAAATGCTTCCAGCATTTAGAAGGTTATAGCGTGTCAGATAGCAGGAATGTCCAAATCACAGCTTTACAACATTTTGCCTTCTTCCATTCAAGTCAATGTAAACAAATCTGCAGTAAAATCTTAGATACATCTGCAACAAAATCCACAGCAGGTACCTTTTTAGTTCACATAAGTGTAACCCAAAGACAGACAAACAGTATTTCAGAGATATCTCTGGCAGGGGCACATCTGCAGCTGGTGCACTATTTCGATACATGTAGCTGACAATATTTTGAGTACATCTCTTGCAGGCACTTATAGAAGTTTTTATCAGGAGGGTGAAAAAAGTAGCTAAACTACTGTGTAAGAACCCTGCATACATTGAGTGGGGGTATTCCAATTTCATTGATTAGCTTTAAATATGTAGGTAAAGGTAAATAAAGACTATTACCAAATACATTGCTGTTCTGATTTTGCTTCCCTTTAGAATTAGGAGCAGATCTTATCTCCTTCTTTTGTGCATAATCCTCCCTAGTTGCTGATACCTCGCTCTGCTGATACAGGCTGAAGCAGTGTCAGAGATGGCGCCATCACGTTACTTACTGGCAGGCTTGAACCCTTCAGAGCTTTACAATCCTCCAGCATTCATATCACTGTAATAAAATCAGCTAGGAATAGCAAAGCTGATATGACAATCACTGCTATAGAACCACCCACAGCCTAACCAGTAAGTAAGGGTCTTAAAGAGAACCTGTCACATAGTTTTTGCCCCCCCTGGCTGAGGACAGAACAAGCTAGTGTCAGACCTGCTGTTTCCAGCACTGTGTCCCTTATTCTGTAAGATGCTGTAGTTTTTGTGTATTTAATGCTCAAATTTGCAGTTTTCAGCCAGTAGAGTCATTCGAAGAGTCCCTCAGAGTGTCAGTTTTTTTCAAACCCGGCCAATCGGAGGCTAGCCCCACCCACCTCAACTGACAAACCTATTACTTTGAATAGGTAGAAACATGTGAATAACTGACAGTGGGCGGCGCTAGCCTTTGGTGGGTGGAGCTAACACCTACTCATGAATAAGATTTAAGGGGTAAATGCTCTAAAACAGCGGCATCTTACAGAATAAGGGACACAGCGCTGGAAACAGCAGGTCTGACACTAGCTTGTGCTGCCCTCAGCAAGGGGGGCACAACCTATATGACAGGTTCCCTTTAAGCAGTCTGTGACAAACAGCAGGGTGATAAAACCCCTTTCAAGGTCATGTGAGAGTCACAGAACTGAGAAAAAATGTTTAGTTCTGAGTTGTGTGATTCTCCTCCTATTGAAGAAGATATCACTGTGGTAATATTGGGGTGAATTATAACAGTAGGACTTTATGTTATTATGCTATTGCTGTGGTTTCTATGTGGCTGGTCATATGGTGGTGGGGAATTCTGGCCTTCTGGATCATGTTGCTGTTAGGTATTCAGGTGGGGCTATCATAGTGGGCCCTATAGATGGAGGCAATCATTTGTGGACGAGTCTTCCTGCCTGCATTAAATGAGTGGATTTTCTTCCAAGGCAAGAGCCTGGCTTGTGTATGACTAGCAGCTTTTGACGTCAAAGCAGAGAACAGCAAGTACGCTGTGGTGCTGGGCCATGAATGTTAGACCAATGATTAATACTGACCTGTAAGACTGCTGTTTAGGCCGTAGACCTGAGAGGTGGAACACAAATTTAATGGAGACTCTGAAACAGGTGGCCTCTGTAAGTAGCTGAGAGGCCAAAGTAAGTAGCCCTTATGCAAGTGTGCAGAGTATGTAACACTAAGTTCTTGGTGCAAGATTTTAGAATGTAACCACATTGAAATAAACAGCTTTCAATGATTGTTATTATATAGGTTTTCTTGCTACAATGATTAGCTTTCAACATGAAGGTTAAAAGGTAAATGAAAACATTACCAAATTGTTCAAGTCAGTAGATAAGAGAGATTGTATCTCCTCTGAGTGCACAGAATTGTCTAGGTTACCATCCATAACTTTCTTCCTGATTAGACAGAGCAGGGAGTGAAGTCACCATGGTTGAACAGAGCAAAAGTCTTTATCTCTAATATGATTAGAATGTTCACCTCTGATAAGCACTTGTTTTCAGTCTCTCTGGTGTTTTGTAGCTTTGTTTCCTACAGATTAAATCCCCTGCACTTATTTGACTCTATAGCTCAGCTAGTTTTAGGAGAAGCTAGACATGCTAATCACTGCTACAGAATCACCCACAACCTGAAGCTACCTGTGACTCTGTGAAACTGCATGGTGAGAAAACCCCTTTAAGCCTTGTGCCTCCCAGTGAGTACAGCAAGTCATATTGAACTTAAATAGGTTATCTGTAACTGCCAAGCCTAAAGTACCTGTTTCAATAACATTATCCTGTGTTCAGCATTGTCACGGACTGTCAATCTACATTTTTTGCTGTACCACTCCACTCAGTGAGGGGTTCACTACTAAGCTTCTGGTGTTACCATCACAAAGCAGTGGGGGTAACACTTTATACACCTGAGGTTAGTACTAACCCCTAAACTCCCCAATGACCACTGTTGCAAACTGGATGTCTGGTGTATTGAGCTGTAACCATTTTTATTTTCCAAATCTTGGAAAATCTGCTAAAATAATATAATATAATATGGTAACAGTAGTGGTCGTCACTTAGGGGTTAAGGATACGCTCTGTGCATATACTAGACTATGCGCTTTCTTTTCAAGAAAGCTAAAACTTCCAGGAAATCGGATGATTAATTACTAAATGTCTTGTGGCAATATAATTTGTCTGTAGTGCAGTCCCAATCTGCCTTATGACAGACCGCCGCTGTCAGGAAATGGGAAAACACATCTGATTGGCAGCACCCATGACATTAGCTGGAGTTCACCTTCACCTTATATCTCCTAGTAAATAAAAGCATCTATGGACTTTTATGACACTGGTCGGTGACAAAACTGAACTTAACAGAGTTGAATGGTAGTTAACTAAGCAGTTGAATACAATAATTATATCAAGTGTATATCAAGTACAAACTTTAAGAGACTCCCCATTTTATGACGGAATTGGAGAACAATAATGCAGATGATGGCAAAGACATGGTGGAGGATGATACCATGAATGACTTAAATTCAGAAGCAGGTCAATGACAAATGAGATCTGGCCCTAACTAACTCTTAAATCCTTCTCTAGTCCTATTGCTAACACCGAGTCTAAAACCAGACCCGACTGATTCTACACGGTCCCTGAGAAGTAAGCCTACCAACGTCCCTAAACTACAACTGACCATAATACAACAAAAAAGCATTAGGACAAAGAAATAACCAAGAAAGAACTTGGAAATAAACGTTAAAACCAAACACACCAATTTTTAAACTAATAATGAACAGTCAATTGTATTACCCCGTATAATATGTCGATATATGCCTTTTGTTGCTCGAATAATCTGTATTCACTTGTACTGTGAGATGATCTATGTATATGCAAACTTCAATAAAAACATGTTTAAAAAAAACAAAAAACAAACACACCATTGTTTTTCTTGTGAAATTCTCAATAAGTTTGATGTGTTACATGACCCTCTTCCCATTGGAAAAAATAAAGTTGGATCCAAAATGTCCACCTTCAAAATGTCCACCATGGTCAACACCCATCTTGAAAATTTTCCCCCCGACCATATACTAATGTGCCACAAAGAGGAAGTTGATATCACCAACCATTCCCATTTTATTTAGGTGTATCCATATAAATGGCCCACCCTGTAGACTGAACTTTTACCAACGTGGTAATACCAGTGACATTGAATTTTTTATTGTTGTTTTCCTTTTTTTATTTGTAAAATGGGGAAAGGTGGGGTGTTTTGGACTTTTAATACCTTTTTTTGCTTGTAATTTTAGTTCTCCTAGAGTACTTGACCACTAAAGGGCTCAAACACTCTGTACTATTCTACTTATACTACTAATGTATAGTAGAATAGTGTGCAGCTACAGCTCTCCTATTACACCATGCCTCTGAAGCAGGTGCAAGCTGTAACCGACAGCCGGGAACCAATTATATACAGTGGTGGCCAAAAGTATTGGCACCCTGCAATTCTGTCAGATAATACTCAGTTTCTTCCTGAAAATAATTGCAATCACAAATTCTTTGGTATTATTATCTTCATTTAATTTGTCTTCAATGGAAAACCACAAAAAGAATTGTCATAAAGCCAAATTGGATATAATTCCACACAAACATAAAAAAGGGGGTGGACAAAAGTATTGGCACTGTTTGAAAACTCATGTGATGCTTCTCTAATTTGTGTAATTAACAGCATCTGTAACTGACCTGTGGCACCTAACAGGTGTTGGCAATAACTAAATCACACTTGCAGCCAGTTGACTTGGATTAAAGTTGACTCCGCCTCTGTCCTGTGTCCTTGTGTGGACCACATTGAGCATGGAGAAAAGAAAGAAGACCAAAGAACTGTCTGAGGACTTGAGAATCTCAATTGTGAGGAAGCATGAGCAATCTCAAGGCTACAAGTCCATCTCCTAAGACCTGAATGTTCCTGTGTCTACCGTGCGCAGTGTCATCAAGAGGTTTAAAGCCCACATGGCACTAGATGGCTAAGCACTCGCCTAGATGTAAAGCCCATGGCACTGTGGCGAACCTCCCTAGATGTAAAGCCCATTGCACTGTGGCGAACCTCCCTAGATGTAAAGCCCATGGCACTGTGGCTAACCTCCCTAGATGTAAAGCCCATGGCACTGTGGCTAACCTCCCTAGATGTAAAGCCCATGGCACTGTGGCTAACCTTCTCTAGATGTAAAGCCCATGGCACTGTGGCTAACCTCCCTAGATGTAAAGCCCATGGCACTGTGGCTAACCTCCCTAGATATGGACGGAGCCCATGGCACTGTGGCTAACCTCCCTAGATGTGGACGGAAAAGAAAAATTGACGAGAGATTTCAACGCAAGATTGTGCGGATGGTGGATAAAGAACCTCGACTAACATCCAAACAAGTTCAAGCTGCCCTGCAGTCCGAGGGTACAACAGTGTCAACCCGTACTATCCGTCGGCGTCTGAATGAAAAGGGACTGTATGGTAGGATACCCAGGAAGACCCCACTTCTTACCCCGAGACATAAAAAAGCCAGGCTGGAGTTTGCCCAAACTTACCTGAGAAAGCCTAAAACGTTTTGGAAGAATGTTCTCTGGTCAGATGAGACAAAAGTAGATCTTTTTGGGAAAAGGCATCAACATAGAGTTTACAGGAAGAAAAAAAAAAAAGAGGCATTCAAAGAAAAGAACACGGTCCCTACAGTGAAACATGGCGGAGGTTCCCTGATGTTTTGGGGTTGCTTTGCTGCCTCTGGCACTGGACTGCTTGACCGTGTGCATGGCATTATGAAGTCTGAAGACTACCAACACATTTTGCAGCATAATGTAGGGCCCAGTGTGAGAAAGCTGGGTCTCCCTCAGAGGTCATGGGTCTTCCAGCAGGACAATGACCCAAAACACACTTCAAAAAGCACTAGAAAATGGTTTGAGAGAAAGCACTGGAGACTTCTAAAGTGGCCAGCAATGAGTCCAGAACTGAATCCCATAGAACATCTGTGGAGAGATCTCAAAATGGCAGTTTGGAGAAGGCCCCCTTCACATCTCAGGGACCCGGAGCAGTTTGCCAAAGAAGAACGGTCTAAAATTCCAGCAGAGCATTGTAAGAAACTCATTTATGGTTACCGGACGCGGTTGTTCGCAGTTATTTTGGCTAAAGGTTGTGCTACCAAGTATTAGGCTGAGGGTGCCAATACTTTTGTCCGGCACATTTTTGAAGTTTTGGGTGAAATGATCAATGATTTCATTTTTGTCTCATTCTGTTTTGTGTTTTTTCATTGCAAGCAAAATAAATGAATATATTAAGACCAAAGAACTTGTGATTGCAATCATTTTCAGGAAGAAACTGAGTATTATCTGACAGAATTGCAGGGGTACCAATACTTTTGGCCACCACTGTATGGAGCAGGCTTGGATCCTGAGCCCTACTCTTACATAATTGCGCCCCTTACTGATGGTAGATTTAGGCTTCTTAGGTGATCACCTGCCTCTAGCTACTGGAATCTAGGGCCTTCGTGGGACTGCCTTCAATAAACTGAATGACGGAAAATATTTAAGAAAACTAATAAGCAGCAGATTATATATAGTGACAAAAATCATGTGACTGTGCTGCTCAATGGGCTAACAAGATGGTCACCACATAGAACACAGGGGTATCAGTAGTGAAAATATAAGAATTCATGGGAAGTATATTATAAACTTTTTTTTTGGGGGGGGGGGGGGGGGATGAATATTTTTCAAAAAAATTAAGACAACCCCTTTAGGCAGTAGTCTGAATATATCTGTGTCATTGCTTAAATAGGAGCAGGGCAAATAGACTAGTCAGAATTGATTCTCAATAGATGCCATAATCAATAATTTCAATAGAAAACTACAGATTATGTTGGCGTTTGCCTTTTAAAGTAACAGATAAAGCACTGATTTACTAAGCAGATAACAATGTTTCGATGTACTAGTTTTAAAACATTTACCAGATTTGACTTAAATAAATTCTGCCATTATTCCGTTGACTGTAAACCTTACAGAAAAAAAAAAAAAAATCACATTAAATGTAGAAACCTATTTTTGAAATCCGGCATTAGTAGGTAATATACGCAGGGGAAATCTGAGATACTGGCTTCATATTAATTTGGGAAACAGCAGAAATAAATTGAATGAGCTGTCAGCAAGTTGCCATATACTTTATCTAGTAAATTACCTAATCTGGTAAATTTCATTAATAAGTGGGACATGCTTTTCTGCCCACCCGAATCCTGCATTGAATATTTAATTGTAGGTTTCTTGCTGCTCTCGACTATCACAAATTCAACAGCCCAAAAGCAATCAGCAGCTATTTCTTATGACAGGGGCAAGACAAACCTTATGCCAGGGCCTGAAAGTCACTATACAAGGCATACCTGATCTCAAGGGAGTTAAGGGGCACATGCCTTTTATGCCATGCCCAGGACATGTGGATATATTCGGTGTGGATTTATAACTTTGGTTGTTACCATCACGGTCAATGACAAAGTTACTGCAATCCAAGTTCAGTTTTTGGTCAAGGAGGTGGAACAGTAGGAAGGAAAATGCTTCCATTTGTATACTGGGATTTAGGAGATAACGCCTAATGCTCCTCCTAGTTGACCTTTAGCAGTTTCACAGAACCAACCCCTGGCACCATAAACAGTGGCAGACACAGAAGATGAAGATAGGGAGGCTTGTCTGCAGCGTCAGGAATTCAAGTTTTTCCCTATCATCTGTTGGACTCCTCTCTTAATAGGAATAGGTTACTTCTCAGACCTACCTCATTGAGACATTTACGGTATATCTTGTGCATTAACTATAAATATTGGGCAGAATCGTCCTGTAAATAAATAATAGTCATTGGTAATCCATTACATTGAAACTGCAGTCCAATCTGCGCTCCAGCATGTTTTAGAGCAAAATTAGCTGAGCAAATTGATATCCATATTTGTGGGAAAACACTCTGAAGAATTGGCTATGAAATCATTTAAACTACATTGGTGTGAAAAAGTATTTGCCCCCTTCCTGATTTCTTAAATCTTTTGGATGTTTGTCACACTTGAATGTTTCAGATCACCAAACAAATTTAAAGGGAACCTGTCACATAGGTTGTGCCCCCCTTGCTGAGGGCAGCACAAGCTCGTGTCAGACCTGCTGTTTTCAGCACTGTGCCCCTTATTCTGTAAGATGCTGTAGTTTTTGTGGCTTTTCCCCTCAAATCTTATTCATGAGCAGGTGTTAGCTCCACCCACCAAAGGCTAGCTCCACCCACTGACCGTTATTCACATGTTTCTACTTATTCAAAGTAATCGGTTTATCAGTTGAGGTGGGCGGGGTTTGGAAAAAAACGGACATTCTGAAGGACTCTTCACATGACTCTTCTGCCTGAAAACTGCAGATTTGAGCATTAAACACACGAAAACTACAGCATCTTACAGAATAAGGGACACAGTGCTGGAAACAGCAGGTCTGACACTAGCTTGTTCTGTCCTCAGCCAGGGGGGCAAAAACTATGTGACAGGTTCTCTTTAAATATTAGACAAACATAACACAAAATGCAGTTTTTAAATGAAGGTCCTTATTATAACTGTTCATAAAAAAAAAAGTCAACTAGAGAGGAGCATTCAGGGTATCTCCTAAACTGTACAATAAGCATTTTCCCCCGCTGTCCACCTTACAATAAACTGAACTTGGATCGCGTATAAGTAATCAACCCGCATCTATGTGAAACTATTGCGACTAATAACTGGTTTTTACAACACTGAATCAAATTTGCGATAACGTCAATACTTTTACAATGCTCTGGAATTTATCTCTAATTCACCACATTTGAGGCTTTCCGAGTATGAACTGCTTTGTAAGGTCATGTCACAGCATCGCAATCAGATTAAGGTCAGGACATTGACTTGGCCACTCCAAAATCTTCATTTTGTTGTTAAGCCATTCAAAGGTGGACTTGGTGTGTTTTGGATCATTGTCCTGCTGCACAACCCAAGTGTGCTTCAGCTTGAGGTCACAAACAGATGGCTTGACATTCTGCTTCAGGATTTGTTGGTAGACAGCAGAATTCATGGTTTCATTTATCACAGCAATTCTTCCAGGTCCTGGTCAGTAAAACAACCCCAGACCATCACACAACCACTACCATGTTTTACTGTGGGTATGATGTTCCTTTTCTGAAATGCTATGCAGCTTCTACGCCAGATGTAATAGGACTTACCTTCCAAAAAGTTCAACTTTTATCTCGTCAGTCCACAGAATCTTCTCTTGGGGATCATGAAGAGGGTTTCTGGCAAAACGAGCCTTTACGTTCCTTTTTGCTCAGCAGTGTTTTTCGTCTAGGAACTCTACCATGCCGGCCATTTGTGCACACTCTCTTTCTTATGGTTGAGTTATGAACACTGACCTTAACTGAGGCAAGTAAGGCCTGCAGTTCTTTGGATGTTGTTTTGTGACCTCTTGGATGAGTCATCGCTGTAATCCTGGGATAATTTTGGACAGCCACCACAGTTCCATGTTTTTACAGCTTATTAATCGCATTGTGGTTCTCTTAAGTCCCAAAGCTTTAGAGATGGCTTTAAAACCTTTTTCAAACTGATAGATCTCAATTATTTTGTTTCTCATTTGTTCCTGAATTTCTATAGATCTCCCCTGATGTCTAGCTTCTGAGGATATTTTAACCTACTTCACTTTGTCAGGCAGATCCTATTTAAGTGCTTCCTTGCTTGATAACAGATGTGGTAGTAATCAGGCCTGGATGAGGCTAAAGAAATAGAACTCAGCTTCCCAAAGATGTGACAAAACACAGTTAATTTATGTTTTAAAGGAGGGAGGGGGCAATTATTTTTTTTTTACACAGGACCCTGTAGGCTTTATTTTTTTCCCTAGTAATAAAGACCTTCATTTGTACATTGTTCTGCAATACTAATGTATAGCAAAATAGTGTGCAGCTAGAGCTGCTATATGAATATGCTAATACATTACTAAGTGATGGTGCTCCCTGTGGTCAAGCACACCATACAGTGGTGTGAAAAAGTATTTGCCCCTTCCTACGGGGATTAAAGTTTACAAGTCCAGTGAGTGGTCCTACATAGTGATTGATAGCCCCCCCCCCCCCTATGAGCGTGCACAACGAGATGGCCATCAATGGCTCACTAGGACCACACATTGGACCCCTAAGTTCCTAAGAAGCAGTGATTTCAATGAATAATAAACCAGCTTAATCTTTACCAATGTAAAAACCATATGCATTTGCTAGTCGAATTAGGACTGTATTTGTCATATAGAAGTCTAAGGCCTCATCACAGCTCCTCTGTGATTTCTGTTGAAACTAATTTGTATGCAACCTGGGCAGGTAACATGAACGGGGGAAGAAAACAAGATAATACCATAGGGTCCTGTGCTGGGAAAGGGCATTTTGGCACTCCCAAGTAAATAGTTCAAATACGTTCCCTCCTATCACCAAGTAGGGTTTTATATTAATAGGACAAACCTTTACAGATGCAGTGATACAGATTATTATCGTTTATTTCTTTTATGGTTTTACTCTTTTTATTAGTGGAATAGAAGAAGGCAAGTGTTTTAAACTTTGAATTTTTTAAATATTTTTTGAAATTTTTAACAATTTTTTTTTTTTACTTGTAAACTTTAGTCCAAGTAGGGTACTTGAACACAGGGAGCACAATCACTTTTACATTGTTCTGCAATACTAATGTATAGCAGAATAGTGTGCAGCTAGAGCTGCTATATGAATATGCTAATACATTACTTAGTGTAAAAAAAAAAAAAAAAAGTTATCCCTTCATGGGATTTAAAAAAAAAATTAAAGAACAAAAAAATTGTAGAAAAAAAATAAAATAAAAAAAATTAATAAAAAATAATTGTGCATGCATTACACACACAAAAAAAAAAACCTACACATATTAGGTAACCACATGACTGTAATAACATGTAGAATTAATCTAGTAAGTTATTATAAGTGTTATAAGTGTGAAATGTGAATGGTGTAAAAATAAATGAAAAAAAAAAATTGAAACAAAATTCTGCAATAATTTATAAGTGAACTTATAGTATTCCCCCAAAATGTACAACTTTTCTCGGATAAAACAACTCATACAACTGCATCATTGAAAATATAAAAGTTACGACTGTTGAATCGCAGGGAGGCAAAAACTAAAAAATGTGCTGGTCAAGTACTTTTCAGGCATTTGGCTTAAAGAGTACCTATCACCTCCATACAAACACAAAAATTGATAGTAGATGAAATACGACTTTTCTGAAATACATGTCATTAGCAATCCAAAGGATTTCCCTCAGTATTACAGGGGAACAAGTTTTACTGTCACTTTGTAACTCAGGAGAATCTTATCAGTCTGTTGGGAGATACCAACTGTGCAGGGGGAGCTGAGGGTATAAATGCATGTACAGGGTAATCTGAGTCTCTCACTACATACAAGTACAACAGGCACAGCACACTGAGGACATAGTGTGACAGAGTTTACCTGTTTCTTCAGCCTCCTCATCAACACAACACAGGCATCTATACACAATGCTGCTGGTGTGCACATGATGTAGACTTACAGGCTCCCACCTGCACAGTGGGCTCTCCCAGCTCAGAGGCAGGAGATTTGATACAACGGTCAACATAGTGATACATCAAGCTGTCATGTGCTGACTTGGCCCAACTCCAGAACTGTCTTAAAGGGCCAACGCTTTTTTTAAAAACAAACTGAATTACAGGTGAAATGTTTTGATTTTCCTAATGAAGCATATTTGAGGAAGTGTTTGTATTTAGTCTTCTGTTACTTCATGAGGTTTCTCTGAAGGCGATAGGTCCTCTTTAAGGGATTAAATGGCATGATTTAAAGCCAGCAATAGAAGGTTATCATGTAAAGTAAAGACACCCTTTTATTATTTATATATTCTTGTTTTTCATTTTTATTAGTGATAATACATCTACTATACTCCCAGGTGTCTGTCACTTTTTATTTAATTTCTACACATATTACATAGTTAAAAACATCATGATTACTAACAAAATTATAAATAAGAATATTTATTTTATTGTCTGCAAAAAAAAAAATTCTGGAGTGAATAGCAACAGAGACATCTAGAGACTAAATTATTGGTAAAAAAAAAAATTTATAAATTAGAAAATATCTCAGTTACAAACTCAGTCATTGGTCAGATATAATATATATCCAGAAACATGGACAAGACAATTACAGCAAAAAAAAATAAAAAATCATCTCTCATGGTAAAAACAGAAAATAAATCATAGTGTAGGACTTACAACATGATTCTAATGCTGGTCATAGATACTTGTGGTGGGTGGGTGGGGGGGGAGGATCTGATCCTTTAACCAAAGTAGTAACCACAGGGGTTACCAGATATTCTCTTTAACAGCTCAATTTTTTTCATAATTCCAAATTAACAGCGGAGTCATCTGTTCAGGATCCTTGGCCAGCGTGAATGAGGGTTACAAAGAGCATCCCTTGCTCTGAAGGACCTGCAATACACAGACAACCCATTGATTTGAATGGGCCGTGCTGCAGGGAAATTAAACATATTTCTCCAGGATTCCCCACAGATTATAGCAGATTGATGAGAATTCCAGCAGAGGGACAATTTGTAATTAGTCAGTGGTCAAATAACCTTTCTGAACTGCTTTAAAGTAGTTGTCCAATGAAGAAATAACTTTTTAACTCCTGTTGATCTGCTGTTATCGAAACAGGAAGTCACAATTTCTCTACATGGAAAATGTAAAATGACATGGCAGACATTCAAATGGACAACCATTCATGTAACGTGGGGAGGGCCATGTCCATAGCTTGACCGAAGTAATTCATAAAGAGAAGTCTCAATCAAGGGACTTCTATGATGCTTTAATAGGATACCTTTTGTTAAGAACCCTGTTAAGGAAACCACCTATCTTGGAAGATTGTATCTTATTACCTCAAACCCTGAGTAAACATTCATCTAAATGGACCCTACAAGTGCAATATATAAAAACATATCACATCAAGTCCAGGTTCCACAACATTCGTACCTGACCTTGCTTAAAGGGGTTTTCTCACCATGCTGTTTCACAGAGTCACAGATAGCTTTACACTCACACTGTCTCATCAAGCCGCGGGTGGTTCTAAATCAGTGATTAGCATATTGAGCTCCCCTATAACTAGCTGAGACATTACAAAGACATAGTAAAAGATATTTAATTGCACTCTGTAGATAAATGACAAGTGACAAATTTATTGGTATAAATCATATCTGCTCCATACAGAAGAAATAACTTGTTAGTAAGGAGCACATGTGATTTATACCAACACATTTTTCACTTGGCATTTATCTAAGGAGTACGGTTGAATATCTTTTACTATTGAAGGGACTTCCAAACCCATTAACCCGCACCCACAAACAGTGAATTCCCAGAGAGTGCCGCCCAAACACAATAGATACGATATTACAAAGACATAAGTGCAGGAGATTTAATCTTTAGTAAACAAAGCAAAATGAGCTCTGAGGAGTGAAAAGAATTGCTGATCTGTAAACAAAAGCTAATCTTGTTAGAGACAAAGACTCTGCTCCTGAGTGAGCTCCATCCATGGTGACATCACTCCTTATTCTGTCTAATCCGGAAGGGAGATATGGATGACAACCAAAGAAACCGGTTTGCACTCAGAGCAGACAAAATGTCTCTCATTTGCTGACAAAGGTAAAATGAAAAAACCCCATTGATACTGTGGCAGAGCGACCTTAGGCAGTCGCATGTATCTGCCACTAGGTGGAGTATAGTAGATCACCAGCTCGGTTCGTGCCAACGGAGGCATGGTCTTTGTGGGGGAAGCCAGCGATGGTGGATCAGTAACCTAAGGTTACTGATATTTCTTGTACGGGCTGGCTTTCCTGGAGTGGCTGTAGTATTGTAGTATGCTCCAAGACAGGCTTTTGGCAGGTCTCTGGAGGCCTATTAAAAGCCTGTTACTTCAGACAACAGGGATGTGTGGTTACCTGCCTGGAGTAAGAAGCCATGCTGAGCCAAGGAGGAGGCTCTTACCCCGCTATGCTTGAGGGAAACTTATACTTTACGGTGGGAGTACAGTGTTTTGGTGGTGCTGGACTATAGGTAGAGAGGGTATCGCCAGGTGTTTACTTAGTGGCCAGACAGGTGAGGGCTTATATTTATGATTTATTTCTTTGGATCTGTGCTCACCTGCCTCAAGAATCAAGTTGGCTGAGGCCAGTTTAACTATATTGCCCTGTGTTGGAGTGATAATGGTGCCAAACTGCTTTACAAAAGGACAGCAATCTTGTGACTAGATGCAACTGAGTGAGTTACAACACATCCAGGACTGGCTAGATGGGTTAGCAAGACAAAGATAAGTTCACGTTATAGGCCCAACAACATCTAAGCTGTATTGCTGTGCAATAAGACCGTGTTATGCCTAGTAATAACAATGGCGGTCTGTAAATGGAGACCCCACCAATGTGCAGAACGAATAGACAGGAATTGACTGGCAAATGGTTGAAGCCTACTAGAGTCTGACTATTTTTGCTGTTGGGAGGTCACAAGAAGTAAAAGGACACTCTTGATTTCCTACATATCTGAATCACGTCTGTACTGAATGATGATGACTTATTAAGTGTTCTGTAAAATCGGCTGGGTCTGTTTTTGGGGTTTGAGTACAATTATGCCCAGCAGAACAGACCCAAAAACTTATTTTTACCTCTTAGTTGAATTCTCTTACAGATTATATTGTTGCTCGGCCTTGACACTAATCTAGTAATGATTAAGAAACTGATAAATTTCTATGATCACACTGATGATTTGCTGAAGATCTGCATCGCTGGTTCTCCAGGCATCAGCACCATCAGAGGCCATAAAGTTTGATTCATGCAGGAGATTTCAGAGCGGCCAAACTCCCAACTAACCCTTTCACTGAGTGTAACATGTCTGCTACATCCATCTTCCCTAATCAGCTTGTAACACCAAATGCACCAGAAAAAAGAAATTGTATGCAAGGTCTATGTAGACACAAGTGACCTCAATGAGCTAAAGATTTCAAAACTAGCCTTACATTTTAATTTTTTTTCTTAATTTTGCATCACAAATTGCATATGTAGCAGATCAAGTTTTGTTACTAATACATGAAGTTTCTTTGCAGTCCTAAGGAAACCGTGTAGCATGGAAGGACTCAAGGGTGAAAACAGAGAACATATTGACAAACTCAGCGTTGCTACATGCATATTAATACGTTTTGGATATAATTCTTTACCCTGTATATTAATAGAGCTATACTAATTTTACCATAGTATGTTATGATATTCAACTCCTACCCCATTTTGCTAGGGAACACTGCAAATAGTCCAGTAACTTCCCATTTCTGCAAATCTGCATAACCACCAGATCTTGGTGGTTCCATTCACATGAAATTACCCCATCAAACCGCACTGTTACGAGCTATTCATTCTACCATGGAAAACAGGAACACCACCAAGCCAAATCGCATGCTGCCCATTGAGATTGTGGGCATTCATTATTTTTGGGACTACACAAATGTACACTTTCATTCAATCTGGCAATCATAGTTAATATAAACTCTTTTAGTGCCCAGGGAAGAAGTTTCAATGTGTGTATTAGCTCTGTTCCCTGAATTATTATTATTATTATTATTATTATTTATTTTAAAGCGCCCTTGATTCCAGGGCGCTGTACATTCGAGGGGGGTTAAAATACATTTCCTTTAAATCAAACGGTTTCAGTGATAAGGGATAATGACAATTGGGTTTAAGAAAGGGGGAGAGGACCAAATACCCGCGAGGGTTTTCAATCTACAAAGGGGGGGGAAAGAGACGGGGGGGGGGCGAAAAGAATTACACATGATACCATCAGAAGGAAAAACATTAGCTTAATGCACGCAATGCTTCATTTGTTTCCCGTGGGGGCCCTTTCAGAAAAATTGAGGCCCCTTGCTAAAATAAAAACCGCTAAGGGGGTTGGTGCCAACATCAGCACTCCTATGACCAGCTTATTGCTGGGGTTTTTCTAATAAAAACCCAAAAACCTTCTTAAGAGAAGGACCCTGCTCAAAGGGTTTATTCCCCAACAGGGGGGATGAGGGAAAATACTATCATTGACCTAACATGGCAGTTCTCTGAAGGTGTGAAAAATTTTAAATTCCCAGTCAATGCAGATGGCAGGAGAACTTGTTTTTTAAGGAAATTTTTTCCCTGTTGACTTTTTGGTTCCTTGCCTTAGTTTAGGGCACTTTGGGTCCAAAAAATTTGGGGATTTAAAAAATTAAATCCCAAGGGAAGAAGACTGGGACCTATTCCCCAAGCACGTCTACAACCGAAACAAGGGGGGTGGTGGGGCTAGCGCTTTTTTTTTTCCCCCAATGGGTTTTTTTCCCCCTCAGAAAAGAAAACAAAAATGGTTTGGGGAAGTTTAAACATCACTATTCGGGGGATTGGCTAATGTACTTGAAAATTTTGGTCACAAAAAACCCCCCCCACTGAAGAAAACAAGCAAAAAAAAAGGGGAAAATACAATACCGGGGAAAAAAGAAATGGATTGTACGCTTAAAAATTTTAATGACCTTGCATCAACAAACCCTTTCAGGCAAGACTTTAAACGAAGGGAAAAACCTGTACATTCGAGGAAAACCCCCTGCCATTAAAATCGTCATGGGTTTCCCCGGGTTTCAAAACATTCAAGAAAAGAAAACAACAAATGATTTTGGGTTTTTTATGGACTTCATAATTTAAGGGGGGAAGATTTACATTGACGGGTTTTTCACAAGGCCCAAATTCAAAAAAAAAATAACTCATTTCTGCTCACTAGTGGAAGACAGCCCAAGACACAATGGGCAATTAAAAAACTCAATGATCCTTTATAAGGGTCCATGCACCCTGCAAAGCCACATGTGTGACCCGTATGTTGGAATGGGGTCTTCATATCCAAATTAGGGGACAAAAGGGACTCCATGTCTGCCAAATCACCACAGACATTGGTTTTCCCAGGGGAAATACTTTTTAAGGAGAATACCCGTAATACCAAATGATGTACATGCCTTAATCTTTTTAAATTTTTTGGAGCACCATTTTTCAGTACCCCCCTTAAGAAGCTGGAGGCACAGTATGGACACATCATCTTAAGGGCTCTGTCACCTGTATACAGTTTTGGTCCAACCAATGTTGGCTTGGGTTTCCTAGGGCCCCCCATGGGAAATTTTATTCTGGGTTCACCCTACAGCTACTATACATGTCCCCCTTAACCTGCCTCTCCAAAAAATTTATAGCAGTTTAAAAGAAAGCCAGTTCTGCCACTCAGCGCCAAAACCCCCAAACCCTTTTCCCCGTAAGCCAATCCGAGCCCTTCCGTAAATGGGCCAAAATATGTTAAAAGAACCTTTCACATAGTTTTTGCCCCCCTTGCTGAGGGCCACAAACTAAGTCAGCCTGCTGTTTTTTCCACGGGGTCCCTTTTTCTGAAGTGCTGTAGTTTTCGTGTATTTAGTGCTCAAATCCACAGTTTTCAGCCAGAAAAAAGTAAAAGAATCAGTTTTTTTTCAAACCCCGCCCACCTGAGGCTAGCCCCGCCCACCTCAACTGATAAACCTATTACTTTGAATAGGTAGAGACATGTGAATAACTACCAGGTGGACTGGACTAGCATTTGGTGGGCTGGGCTAACAGCTGCTCATGAATAAGATTTGAGGGGTAAATGCTCTAAAACTCCAGCATCTTACAGAATAAGGGACACAGTGCTGGAAACAGCAGGTCTGACACTAGCTTGTGCTGTCCTCAGCAAGGAGGCATAAACTATGTGACAAGTTCCCTTTAAGGAATTAGATACAGGGCTAACAAAGGTCTCCAAGTAATCAACAGAAAGGTAGCTTCAAGCTCTTGCTTTTTTGATAAGAAAAGTTTATATGGCCCCTCTAGCCAACAGGTGACAAGTATCTGTTCTGCTGAATGACATCAGTCGGGGGCCAACCTTGATATTTATTGAAAAAATGTCAACAATTAATGGAATTTTTTCTTCTCACCAGATACAACGATAAACCTTTTCATAGGAAAACAAACCTAAGTGTTGCTTAAATATTGAGGGCCTCATGTATGAAAACAGTCTAGGCGCAAGACTTTCCTTGTTGCCCATAGAAACCAATCAGAGCTCCCCTTTCATTTCATCTAGGGCTCAGAAAAATAAAAGGGGAAGCTCTGATTGGGTGCTATGGGCAACAAGGAAAGTCTTGCGATGTTCAATATTATGCTATCATTACCTATATCTGCAGCCTGATTCCCAACTGGTTAATAATCTTTAGGACTGCATCAGCCACTGAGCCAGACTGAGGCTTAATGGACATTGTGCAGCTATATGTACTTTGGGAGACGGAAGATGTCCTGCTGCTTATCCCTTTCTGCGTGCTGCGGCATGACAGAACCCATCTTTTCCCTCAAGTGCTTTTCTGCCCCCGCCTTATATCCTGGTACCAAATCAGATCCAGTTCGGTAGCAACTTTATTTGTACTGACTGCAGTCAATTAACTTCAGAGTGCTTTGGATCTGCTGCACAGCGCAGTGTCTCTGTTGGGAGTACCCTGCTGCCTGCAGAGATGCTTGGGCTGATTAGGAACTGGAAGGGTTAAGTGTTGAGGCTCCAGATCCTGGTTCTTCCCTGTGAGCTCCTCTTATCTTATCAGTGGTAATGCTGTCTCCTATCAGGTGGTCCCTTCTCTGCTCTATGCAGGGGGAAGGACTGAGTGAGAAAAGTGTAATGACAGCTTCTGGCTTCTTCCTCTTCTCCTCTGTACACTGCCTGACCATTACTTAGGGTCCAAATATAATTACACTGCATAACATATTTGGCCTGCAGGCCTGAATTTGACACCCATGCTCTATAGCAGTGTTCCCCAACTCCAGTCCTCAAGGCACACCAACAGGTCATGTTTTCAGGATCTCCCACAGAATGCACTGACAATGATATCACCAGTGCAGAATGCACTGACAATAATGACTTAACCTGTGCAATGCTAAGGAAAGCCAGAAAACATGACCTGTTGGTGTGCCTTGAGGACTAGGGTTGGGAACCTCTGCTCTATAGGATCTACATACAATAGAACTCAAGTATTTATATGATCACTGTACATTGCGTATGAGAAGTCATTGTGCTGCTAATGAATTCTATAAGTCACCTTTAATTATGGTCCCATTGAAAATATTTCCTTTGCCTCCTATAGGACATATTCACATTACCGATTTTGTTCTGAAAAATCCACAATTCAGAGGAAGAAATCTGAGGCATACTCTCAGTTTTCTGCTGTGGATTTTTCATGTGTATTTTGAGATAATTCTGGATACAGATTCTGACTCTCTAGAGCAGCGGAGACGAACCTATGGCACGCGTGCCCGAGTGGCACGCAGGGCCACCTCTGCTGGCACGCATGCCAGGCTGGCCACCGCTGCCTTTCTGCACTGTCACCCGGACACCGCGCCGGGAGGGCTCGGCGTCCGGGTCACAGTGTCGGACCTGGTGCCTTCGGCAGCCCCAGGTCTAACACAGCGCGAATTAGGACCCGCCGCGGACCCTCAGCGCCTAGGGTGCGCGGCGGCCCCGTGCGCTCAGCTGGGCAGCGACGCAATGTAATTACATCGTCGCGCCGCTGCCTGTCCTCGGGCGCACAGGCTATATACAGGCTGGGGGAGAGCTGGCTATATACTGGCTGGTGGGGAGAGCCATCTGTTAAAGAGCTGGTGGGGAGAGCTATCTGTGTACTGTCTGGTGGGGAGAGCTATCTGTATACTGGCTGGTGGGGAGAGCTATCTGTATACTGTCTGGTGGGGAGAGCTATCTGTATACTGTCTGGTGGGGAGAGCTATCTGTATACTGGCTGGTGGGGAGAGCTATCTGTTTACTGGCTGGTGGGGAGAGCTATCTGTATACTGGCTGGTGGGGAGAGCTATCTGTATACTGCCTGTGGGGAGAGCTATCTGTATACTGGCTGGTGGGGAGAGCTATCTGTATACTGGCTGGTGGGGTGACTATCTATCTGTATACTGGCTGGTGGGGAGAGCTATCTATCTGTATACTGGCTGGTGGGGAGAGCTATCTATCTGTATACTGGCTGGTGGGGAGAGCTATCTATCTGTATACTGGCTGGTGGGGAGAGCTATCTATCTGTATACTGGCTGGTGGGGAGAGCTATCTATCTGTATACTGGCTGGTGGGGAGAGCTATCTATCTGTATATTGCCTGGTGGGGAGAGCTATCTATCTGTATACTGGCTGGTGGGGAGAGCTATCTATCTGTATACTGCCTGGTGGGGAGAGCTATCTATCTGTATACTGCCTGGTGGGGAGAGCTATCTATCTGTACACTGGCTGGTGGGGACCTGTATACTGCCTGAGGGGACCTATATCTATATAGCTATATGCCTGAGGGGACCTATATCTATATACCTGCCTAATTGAGGGGACCTATACATCTACCTAACTTAGGGGATTTATATAATAAGTAAGGAGTTGCTGGAAAAGTGAGGATTCTAATATATTTGTGTCTAAATCTGCAGGGATGAGTGTTGGTCGGGAGAAATCAGCATGAAGGTGTGAACCGGATGGAGAAGAAACCGGAATGTGAACGACTCATTGGAGAAACTTCACATGTGAGTCACTAAATGTGACTGAAATGTAATCTCTTATATGTTTGCAAAGTGTAATGGTTGATATTCAGTAATGGTGTGACGGTATTATTCAGTCACTATGTGGTGGCGAGATGTGTCGGTATTATTCAGTCACTATGTGGTGGTGCTGGTGTTGTGGTATTATTCAGTCACTATGTGGTGGTGGTGTTGTGGTATTATTCAGTCAACTGTCTGCTGAGCACCTGTGTACACTGCTATCTACCACAATATGGTCACTGTATAGTGGAAATATGACAGAGGGATGGGCTAAGCGGCTGTCACATCTCTCGTATTAATTGTTGTGCGACCCCACTTCCCAACGTTACTTCCCCGCTTCGTGCCAGCGGTGGCGGCACTTTGCGGTAACTAAGGTATTTTTCGGTCGCAGTTTCAGCACTTGGTCTCAAAAAGGTTCGCCATCACTGCTCTAGAATAATCTGTGTCCTGGCTTCCAGATGCAGTTTCTGAGCAGAAACCGTGTCAGTAAGTGACGTGTCCTGAACATGTAACAAATTACAGCATGAATTCTGATTAAGAAAAAATCATGTTGTTTGCAGGTGAAATTTACGTGAAAGGCCTTATAATTATACCACTTGCTACTAGCAGGACAAAAATTTTCATGCGGCTTATGTGCTGGATCACCCTCTTAATATATCCCCTTGCACTGAGTCCGCTCCATACCCAACAGGTGCTGACTGTTTACAGCCGATATCACTATAGCCATATAACCACTTAGATGCTGGGAATAATAGGACTGTGAGATCCAAGGTGGACAGGGGCTAGGCCTGCCATGACTCTACTCCTATTACACCCTGTAGTAGGCAGAGGCAAACTAAAATGACTAAATACAGAAGTACAACAATATATAATACAAACAATTAAAGTGGTTGTCTCACTACAAGGATTGCTTTTTATGTTAAAGAGCTTACAAAAACAAGTCGCTTTGCAATATGTGTCCATTAACAGTGTCCTACCTATTCCTAGATATCGCCTCTTGTATGGCCTCCATCAGTTCCTCAGGTCACTATAGCTACAGACCTGTGAAATCTCTCATGATAGGCTGGCAGCACTGGTTACTATAGCTACAGACCTGGCTTCTACTGCAGTCTAATAGGAACCAGTAAACACTCCCCTGAATTCAAAGTGAAACCAAGAAAACAGGACTGAGGTACAATGAATCAATGTGATGAGACAACCCCTTTAAGCAACTGCATGTTTAAAGTCTCTTTGGGGGCCTCAAAATTACGGTAAAAAAAAATTTTTAAAAAAAGTTTTTAAAAATCTAAACAGAAAAAAAAAAAATCACAAATTTGGTATTGTGGCATCTGAACTAAAACAATATCATGCTTTCATGAGCCTGGGTTGAAGCCATGTAATATTACTTTTTCCTTGCAGGGGTTGCTAGAGATGGAAACTTCTAGTGAGCGGGAGTTTCCCCCAGCAAACCCAGCTATTTGGTAGGAAAAAACAGGAACTGTATCCCCAGTGGTTAGCTAGTAACGGGCGGTATTCTGTAATACTGAATTTAAAGAACAAAAGAAAAATTTAAATCCTAACAAATTTACCTCTACATTTAAGTAGGGATCTGTTACTTAGTACACTGTCCACCATGTTCTGCTTCAGAATTTCTGAATGCAGAATTACAGTCATTTCCACATAAAACCATTAAATAAAGCAAATGATAAGGTTCCATGCAATAAACTACTGTACACGGCATCAAAGCTGACAATTCAGTGTCGGCTGAGGAGAGGGGGGGGGGGGGAGGAAACGCCTTAAGGTCTGATCTCCTCATATTTTCATTGTTGTCAGTACAATTTCTTCCCTCACAGAAGATGAAAATAATGTTTATTTCTGCATTTTGATTAGAGCGCGTCTAGATTAAACACAGCTGATTTTCTTTTACACATTCCGCTAACAACGAGCCCGTCCTTTAATCTGCGCTAATATTCTCTGGCATTCGGAGCTTCCTCTAGCCCAAGAAAATGGCAGAACTTGTCCAGTCGCATAAAGTTGCAGCGAGTTTTCTTGGCTCCCTAGGGAAATGTGACTACTTAACTTCAGTGATGTGTTAATATGCTGGAATTACTAATTAATGAATAAACAGCTCCAGTTAGAAAAAAAATATATGAGGAGAAAGAGGGAATACTGAGAAGGGCCCAGGGATAAATCATAGCAACGGAATAATTAGCAGCGGCGTAAGGAGAAGAAAAAACACATGCAAGGAAAATAAAATGGAAAGAATTGGACCGGCGGGCAGCGATTGTGGCCTATGATTCAAGGAAATTTTGGACAAAGTCGAATAAAAAAATCAAATATTAAGATTAGTGTTACATGAGAAAGAGGGTGCCTCCCCCAAACACCCTAAGGGCATGTCCCCACTGCACGGGTTTTGCAGACCACCTGAAAAAACGGTCGTAAATTAGCACAATGGGCTCCTATGGAAAACCTGTGCAGCAGTCCCCGAAAAACATTGTACGAGCACATTCTTCCGTCCGGTTTTCGGACAGAATCTGTGCATGTGAATATGAAGGGCTTTACTCCACTCATCGCGGAGAAAAGCCCTCCCTCCGCAGCCATGGGGACGGCCGCAAAACAGGACAAATACCGGTCGGATAAACCGACTGGTATTTATCCCCTGCCATGGGGACACAGCCTAAAGCATTATATTTACTGAGCAGCCATCACCTTGAACACACCGACTTCTCTGAGGTGAAGAGCATAACTATGTTCATTGATTACAATGTGCCAGTCAAAGTCTGGGATAGATTAGATCATTTTTAAGGTTACAGAGGTTGTTCCCGTCTCATACACTGGCGGCATATTACTAGGAAATGCCATCTCAGGAATGGACTCCTGAGAGTCTCTGTTCAGAGCAGAGAATCAGTCGCACTTGCACACTACTCATTCTGTTCTGTGGGAGTTCCGAGTACAGGTGAGTGGTGTGTTCGGCTGGATCTTGAAACTCCCATAGAACAGAATTAAGAGTAGTGCTCAAATGCAACCTATCCTCCATTCTGATCAAAGGCTTTTGTGGGCCTCTTGCTGAGAAAGATACCGGTCCCCCACCTATCACACACAGGGCTGCGGAGTCGGAGTTGCAGAAGTCAGAGTCGTCATAAAATGGACCGACTCCCAAAATATATAATAAGTTGGTCCAGTTAGTTCGTTGCAGTGTAAAGAGCAAGAGGAATTGGGTCCGGCCAGTGCTACTGCTCCCATATCTTCAGCCTCATCACATGAGGAATGTAATTGATGACATGGAGCAAGCAAAGCGCTGCCCCAGGGGAAAAGATTCCGCTCCCAGGGCAAACAGATTTCAGCAAAAATTTTCACCTGCTTTCAAAGTAGAAGATGATCAACCATTCATCAAAACTGACTGTGGCTGAGGCAATTCCTTTATACCCTGACATTGTTAGAGATGTTGCCCCTGTGGTTATCGTTTTGCCCCCAACCCAAGTTAGTGTAGAGAGGCCGTTCTCTAGCCTGGAAATAAAGAGATCAGATGTATGGTGATGTATGCAGGATCTGATGGAGGAAATACTATTTCACAGAACAAATTCAGAGACTTCACAAATGTTCCTGCAGGGTTTTGCATATTTTCAATTTTTTTGTGTTCTAAAGTCATATCCAATAAATATATTTTACAATGACAAGCAAAATGATAACAATGGTTTGAACTTGTGACTTTCAGGCTCCATATCTCACCATCCACTACAGCTTTGTACATGAGGCTACTGTAATTTTATATACAGTCATCTTACCAATATTATACATAAAAGTGACTTGCAAGTATTTAGCATCTGCTTAGTTCTGCAGATTCTTGTCATGTAACTGCATTGTTACTGTTTTGCTCCTAAAAATCAAAATGTTAATTTTTAGCATTTTGTTAGTATTTGAGAAATCCACCTTTTGGTTTTCAATAAAGCCTAAATCCTTCTGGGCTCTGGATCAGATTCAAGCAGGTTTTAACCAAAATCTGTTCCCAGGTCTCTTCTACACGTTCCCAATGTTGGTGCAGACTGGGCTTGGATACAAATACAGCTTTTTCTTCAACTCTACCCACAAGTGTTCAAAAGATCAAAACATTGTTACCCTTTAGCTTGTCAGTGTCTGTTCTACCTAAATAGCTTGATTATTGTATCATAAGGTGATAAACAGCCTGATGTTACCATTTTACTACAGTAAAGTTATCACTTAAACATGCACCGTGTAGGAGGGAGTCAGGAGTCGGAGTCAGGAGTTGGAGTCGGAGGTTTAGGAAATTGAGGAGCCGGAGTCGGGACTTTGGCTTGCCGACTCTTCAGCCCTGATCACACATTGATGTCACAGGCTACCAATATGTGGGATGGGAACACCTCTACAACATGTTAGATGCAGGAAAAATGGGAATGTATAGTGATGTTAGCGACTTTGACAAGAGCCAGATTGTGATGGCTAGACAACTGGATCAGAACATCTCCAAACATGCAGGTCTTGTGGGGTGTTCCGGGTATGCAGTGGTTAATGTACCAAAAGTGGTCCAAGAAAGAACATCCAGTGAACTCTCAACAGGGTCATGGATGCCCGACACTCTATGTTCATCAGCGAGTTATTTGTGGGTACAGTAGTAAAAACAGCAGAAAATGTACCTGCTGGCCATAATAATAAAAAAAAAAGTCAAAGCACACAACAGGGAATGCTGCTGCGTACGGACCTGCTAAACCGCAGACTGATCAGACCAGCTGGCTTCTTTTCACCGCTGAAAGAGCCTACAACTGGGGCAAGTGCACATCAGAAAGGCACCATGGAGCTTAGGAGAAGGTAGCCTGGTCTGATGCGGACAGTCAAGCGCGTGTGTGTGTCACCTACCTGGGAAGAGATGGCACCAGGATGCACTGTGGCAAGAAGACAAGAGAAGGCAATGTTCTGCTGGATAACCCTGGTGTTGTCATACATGTGGATGTTACTTTGTCATGTATCACCTATCTATGCAGTGTTTCAGCTGAAACAGAGGTATTCTCTAATAACAGCGGTCTAGTTCATCATAAGACGTGCTACTATGCTGAAAAGTTTATACAGGAGTAGTTTGAAGAACATTAAGTAGTGTTTAAGAATAAGGACCTCTGGCAAACTTGCATGACCAGTGACACGGATTACTAATAGCAACGTTGTTAGCTGATGTTGACCTGCAAATTTGTGCGGCCATTTAATAAAATTTAAAAACTGCAGGTGCAGCACCCCACTCTGGTACTCAGGGACATCCCCACTATATATCCTCTCTCTAAGGTAGCTCTTCACTACTTTGCAGACGGTGGGGGCTAAAGCCGCCCGGAAATGCTCCTGAATTGAGCAGGAATGCTCCCGTTTGTGCAAACTGCCCACGGACCTTATGCTGTGCAGGCCTTCTCTAAGGCTCTGTTCACACGGCGTAATGTGGGCCGTATTTGGGTCCGTAATTACGCGCCGAAGTGCGCCAATTACAGGCCGAAAACGGCCCATTCATTACGGTAATTCACAGTTCTCATAGAGAACTATGGATTACGTCTCCTCTCCCCGCTCGGCGAAGCCGCCGGGCGGGGTAATAATTGACATGTCACTTTCTAGCGGCGTATACGCGCCGCTAGCAGTGATTCTCTATGGGTTGGCGAAGTGCCGGCCCCCCGCTCACTCCCCCGCTCCCGCCCGCCCCCGTCCACACGGCGTAATTGCAGGGCGAAATGACGCCCCGCAGTTAAGCCGTGTGAACATAGCCTAAGGGGTTCTTAGCCTTCAAAATCCCCAGATCTAAGTCCTATCAAACACTGGTGGCACACGCTGAAAAACAAGTCTGATCCATAAAGGACCCAACACAAATCTTGTTTACTCCTTAACCACTGTCCACTGTCTTTTACGACAGTCAAAGCCACACTTTAGCTACGATAAGAAGCTGTAGCAAACAGTCCCTTTCCTAGAGCAGTCTGTGCACAGCAAGGATCGGGCACTTTCTCCACTCCCTGCCGTTTAACCCGTATGAGAATTCGCTTGACAGATGAGGTCACCGAGCTTCCCAGAGTCCTATAGAGCCTCGGGAAAGTAGGTACAGTAAGCCTGTGTGTTGTCTTATCAGCAGCCTGTGTCATACTGACACAGTATATAATGTATTAGCATACAGGAGTATGATCATATATTATAAATATAAAATAAAGTTTAAAAATAGTTATACCTCAATGGGAATTTAAAAAAAAGTGTGTAAAAGTTCAAATAAATTGTGCATGTATTACACAGAAAATACATACAGTAATACCCCGGTATCCGTCGATTCGGTATCTGTCGTTACATCAAACCTCGTCATACATCTGTAGTGCTGCATAGATACGTCGCTCCACATATCTGCTTAAGGGCCGTACGTATGCTTGCGACTCATTTAGGTTTTAACAGAACTGCCTACTCTCGTGTGAAACTACTGTCGAAATAAAATTTAAAAAATGCCCCGAAAGAGCAAGACATTACCCCGGCCACCAAAGGGCGCAGAAGCTGGAAATCATTAGTTTAGTGCTTGTCACTCAGTGGCGCCAAGATTTTACAAATTTATACACGCTCACACAGGTGGATCACGATTCCGTATAAGGTGGCGAAAAGCGGCGTTTCATCATTGGTACGGTCAGCTTGGACAAGGACTTGGAATGCAACCACCCTCTTATATTGTACATTGTTCTTCATGACTTTTCCTGCTTGTTTATCTGTCATTTCGCTATTCATCGCACTGTTCTGGAACATAACCCCAGCGGATAACGGGGTATTACTGTATAATAGGTATCCACAGGATCGTATTAACCTGTAGAATTTTACCAGTTATTTGGTACAAAATGTATATGTTGTAAAAAAAAAAAAAAAAATCATGATGCAACAAGTTTTTTTTAAAAAAAAGTTTTGACCATTGAATTGAAAAGAAACAAAAAAAAAACAGACGGTCATTTTGGCCTTTTCAGGTGTGGTGCTTAAGGGGTTAATATTAATACTGTATAATCTATTATATTATATTTATTTGATGGACCACAGTATTCCACATCGAACATCTAGTAAGAAGTCTATCTTTCATTAAAGTGGACCTTTCATGTGTTATAGAGACAAGTTTAAATATCTTGCTAATGGGACACTGGGGTTCAGGACATGGTATCATATATACCATATGTATTGGGAAATTAAAAAAAAAATCTGGTTTTACAAAGTAAATGTGTTTTTTTCAATGTTTCATTCTTTTTTGCATCTCCATATTCCCAAAAACTTTTTTAGCCGTCTGTTGATGAACTTATGCGAGGGCTTGCTTTTTGCTACCATTTTGGGGGACTTTTTTCTGCATTCCCCAAGCAGGATTTAAAAAAAAGCACATGATATATTTTAACATTTTGGACTTTTACAAATCTGAAAATATCAATATTTTACATATATGTAGTAAGGCAGCAGCTGGGAAGGCCTGTGATGGTTTATATGTCCCAGTTCGCTCCTTTACATATACCTGGAGAACGGCAGATTCGTGTCACCAAGGTAATGGGCCTTGGTGAAATAAGAGCCATTAAATTAGGTATTTCAGCTGCAGTTGGGTTGGCTTGGCACCTATTTAACAGTAGTATGGCTGTTTACAAACAGCTGATCCGGGACGACTCTTACTGGGAGTAGTCAAAGTGTTGGGTGGGTGCCTACTCCCCATGTTCCAGACCAGAGTTTGGCCGACCTGTATAAAATCAGCTAGTCAGCTGACTACGTATGGCTGCTACTCTGGACAAGGCATTTGGGACTGAGAAGCTACACATTGGAGGTAACCAGTGTCTGCTGCACAACTTCGCTGTAGTAAGGTGATAGAGAGAAACTACGACTGTTTAGTAAGTGCTCGGACGGAGTTTTGTTTGCAGTTTTGTTTACTTTGTACCTGTTTTCTGCTGTACCCGTATTTGGACTAAAACCCCTATCTGTGTGTCTATGAAATAGACCTTGCTATGATCTCGGAGATGTACGATGATGGGAGGTAGGTCTCGGCTGCCATGATAACCGAATTGCACCCCACGATCAAGAAACATAAGGAGGCAATCTGCTGTTGCATTGATGACACCATTATGTACAATGAAATAGGTTAAAAAAGTTTTCCAGTTTTATGGAAATAAACCATAATCACTAGTTTGCGGTGAGTGAACAAGAACACTTAGGCTAGGTCTACACGGCATTAGACAAAAAAACTCACTGAAAACCAAATCCTAAAATAGTTTGTAGAACTGAGTATTTTGTCCTGTGCATGTCAAAAACCACTCAAAAACCAACCGTTTTGTTTTCATGCACTTTTTTTGCAGAAATGCACAGCTTCAAATTGCAAAAAAAAACAACAAAAAAAAGCACCAAAAACCGTCCAGCAGTTTAAACGCACTACAGTTGTAAATTTTCTGCCCTAGTCTGCCGTTTTTTGCAACATTTCAAAAAACGACCTGGAGCAGAAATGAGCTGAAAAATAGAGACTACAGAACGTTTTTACTATTAGGCTATGTTCACACGGCTTAAATGCAGGGCGGAATTACGCCCTGCAATTACGCCATGTGGCCAGGGCGGGAGCGGGGGGCCGGCACCTCGCCGGCCCATAGACTATCATTACTAGTGGCACGTATACGCCGCCGGTAATTCACATGTCAATTATCTCCCCCCCCGGCGTATTCGCCGAGCAGAGAGAGGAGACGTAATCCATGTTCTCTATGAGAACTGTTGATTACCGTAATGACTTGGACGTATTCCAGCCGTAATTTGCGCTCTCCGGCGCGTAATTACGGACTGAAATACGTCCTATTTTAAGCCGTGTGAACATAGCCTTAGTGTGCAGCACAGACAAAACACCAGTCAGAAACAAAAAAAAACACCAAAAACGTGTGCAAGTGAAGACATACCAAACTATAAAGCAAAAAAAAATCCCTTTAAAATTTAACTTTTAATAAATCATTCAAAATCCTATCAGTATAGAAACTCTAGAAAAAAACAGTACCATACCAGAGTATACGTTTTACTCACCACCCTGGTACCGCAATCAAGATTCTTATTGGGATGGCAAATGCAGGATTCAGGTTCAAAAACTGCAGTAATATCCAGTCTGGATGGAGTATGATATACTATAACCTATCCCTATACTACTGGACCCTCAGCCTTGTCCTACCTGAATGGGGCCACCGCTCTGATAAAAGCGACCCCACAAAAAAAAAACCTAAAATAGACTACTCACTAATCCCTGGAGCTCCTATGGGAGCGAGTAAGTCACACTAGTACTCCATAGTTTACCCAGAGGCGTTTCTCCGAAGATAATAAACTTTTCTCTTCAGTGGGTTATATGGCAATATTTAACACAGGAGATTACAAGTGAACAAAGATTCACTAATAGCAGGGGTCATATGGATCTTGTTACGTCCAAAATGGATCTAGTCACATCTATTCCCTAGTACAGAGGTTCCCAACCCTAGTCCTCAAGGCACACCAACAGGTCATGTTTTCTGGCTTTTCTTAGCATTGCACAGGTGAAGTCATTATTGTCAGTGCATTCTGCACAGGTGATATCATTATTGTCAGTGCATTCTGTGGGAGATCCTGAAAACATGACCTGTTGGTGGGTCTTGAGGACTGGAGTTGGGGAACACTGCCCTAGTATGCCCAACTTTACCAATTTCAAATGCATTAATAAAGCCCTATGCATCAAATTCTACACCAATAAAGGAACAGAGTACATTACTTACTAGCAATCCATCCAATAAGATTGTTCCTGACACCTCATGCTGGTTAATCAACACCAGCCATTGGCCTCCAGACTCCATTCAGTGAAGACGTAGCCTTACATTCAGAGGCAGCAAACCTTTGCAGTATGTTCCCTCCCTAAACACAGACAGTAGATTCAGGTAGTCTGCTTAGTTTTACACCGAAATGTAGTGTCACCTTAGGATGGGTTCATATGTTCAGCTTTTTGATACGAAAACCAGAAATGGATTTAACACAAGTTTCAGTTTTTCTTTGTGCCCGATTATAATCAATTCAGTGTTTTGGCTTCAAAACTACATCTAAAAAGTTGAACACATGAACCTACCTTTACAGAGATTATGAAACCTGCAGCTCTTTCATGCGGACTATCATACAGGCAGCATTAACAAACTGACAAGTTCCTTTCAGGGGAAAAGCACACTGGATGGATTCGTTCCTGAAATTGTCTGCAGAAAACCTGCAGGTAAAAATCTACAATGGAGTGTGAAGGTTTTGGTGCAAATTTTACCCCATTCAAATCAAGGGGGAAAATTGGCAGCTCATCTACAACAGAAATGAACATGCTGCAGATTTAAAAATCATCACTGCAGCTCAGTTTCCACGCTGTTCACTCTTTATACACTAAATAGGCTTTACTTACGTAAACCCAGAGAACCGTCTTTTAAGAAGGTCAAATAGACTAAAACTGTAATAAGATCACAAAAAGTTTATTAGTGCTCAGCTCACAGAATTAGAAAGAAAATACAAAAAATAGACTTTTTTTCCCCCCATTTGACATTGTTAGGTTTTTATGATGACATGAAAGGGATTAAATAGTAGCTTCTGTACAGGACTGAAGACTCCCCTCCCATCTAGCATCTTCCCTTTTAAGACAGTTTCAGCCATCCCATGGATACGCTTCCTTCCTTCCTCCTTCTAACACCTGCCATAACACGATTACTCGACTCTCTCCACAGAGGTTGCATAATACAGGATTTTAATTATGAGCTCAGAAAACATGACTGTAGCGGCTTCGGCGTCTCCGATGACACAATGTACAATGAAACAAATTTACGCATATACCCTATTATTTGTTCATAAAAGTAGAACTTAACAGCGGTTTACCAAGACTTTTAAAACCCTTCCTGCCACCTCCCCTTCTACCGTGCTAAAGCAGAAAATTAACCCATACTTACCTTTCTTATCACCATCCGGTCCAGCGCTGCAAGAGCTCCCATGTCCCCGTCCCTCGCTGATGACATCACGTTCATGGATCACCTGCAACCAATCTCTAGCCTCAGCAGTCACATGCCTACATGTACAGCATGTGACCTCAGAGGTCAGTGATTGGCTGTAGCATCATGTGATCAATGAACGTGACATCAGAGAGATTCCTTGGGGAAACACTGGAGCTCTGGCAGTGCTAGAACAGTTGTGAATGGAGAGGTAAGAATGGGTTAATTTTCTGTTTAAGTGCAGTGGGAAGAGGGAGGGAGAATTTTAAAAATCTTAGAAGACCCCTTAAAGGGGTTGACCCCTTACACTAAGATTTTTATTTTTTTTTAGCCTGCTGCGCTTTTTTTAAAAAAAAAAGCTAATAGTCCCCTCCCCTATCACCTTGGATCCAGCACAGAGCCACCCTGATTTTTCACCGGTCTTTTGTTTTTTTCAATCTGAACAATGTCACCACTGCAGCGATTGAAAGTAAGCACTCTGAATAGTGACTTTAGGCAGCGGCATGTGAATGCTGCAGCCAATCAGCAGCTGCAGCGGTGATATCCCATTCGGATTCAGATCAGAAGAAACAAGAAGACTGACAGAGTGAGGAGGGCACAATGCTGGACCCAAGGGGATAATACGCTTTGGGGTGGGGGTGGGCGGGCTTTTTAATTAGTACAGCGCAGCAGTATGGAAAGGAAAATAAATACAACATTTTAACGAAAATACCCCTTTAAAGGGAACCGGACAGGTGATTTCTGCGACCCTATCCGAAAGGAGGACGTTATCAATGAAGAGAAGCTGAGCTCTGTGATATATAGGGTTATATTATTTGAAAAAAATAAATCCTAAAAGAGAATCTGAATGTCGCACTTACCCCGTCCACATAGAGTATTTGACAGTTTGCTCTGTACACACAATGATACAGAAAAAGCTGTCAAGCACTTTATGTGGGTGGGATCTGCAGGCTCTCTCAAGGAGTCCTATCAGGATTTACTCTGCTTTTTACACAAACTCTGCTCCAACTCATATAACCCTATATATCACAGAGCTCAGCTGCTCTCCTCTATCATATAACCATATATATCACTGAGCTCAGCTGCTCTACTCTATCATATAACCATATATATCACAGAGCCAGCTGCTCTCACTATCATATAACCATATATATCACAGAGCTCAGCTGCTCTCCTCTATCATATAACCATATATATCACAGAGCTCAGCTTCTCTAATCTATCATATAACCCTATATATCACAGAGCTCAGCTTTTCTCTTCTATCATATAACCCTATATATCACAGAGCTCAGCTGCTCTCCTCTATCATATAACCATATATATCACAGAGCTCAGCTCCTTTCTTCTATATATAACCCTATGGCTATGTTCACACGGCTTAACTGCGGGGCGTAATTCCGCCCCGCAATTACGCCGTGTGGCCGGGGGCGGGGCGGGAGCGGTGGGCCGGCACTTCGCCGGCCCATAGACAGTCATTGCTAGCGCCGCGTATACGCCGCTAGAAAGTGACCTGTCAATTATCTCCCCCCTCGGCGTATTCGCCGAGCAGGGAGAGGAGACGTAATGCATAGTTCTCTATGAGAACTGTGCATTACCGTAGTTACTGGGACGGATTCAGCCCGTAATTGGCGCACTTCGGCGCGTAATTACGGACTGAATTACGTCCCAGAATAAGCCGTGTGAACATGGCCTATATATCACAGCGCTCAGCTTCTCTCCTCTATTTTATAACCCTATATATCACAGAGCTCAGCTTCTCTCCTCTATCATATAACCCTATATATCACAGAGCTCAGCTTCTCTCCTCTATAAAACCCTATATATCACAGAGCTCAGCTACTCTCCTCTATCATATAACCTATATATCAGAGCTCAGCTTCCCTCCTCTATTATATAACCCTATAGATCACAGAGCTCAGCTCCTCTCCCTTTATCATATAACCCTATATATCACAGAGCTAAGCTCCTCTCCCTTTATCATATAACCCTATATATCACAGAGCTCAGCTCCTCTCCCTCTATCATATAACCCTATATATCACAGAGCTCAGCTCCTCTCCGCTATCATATAATACTATATATCACAGAGCTCAGCTTCTCTCTTCTATCATATAACCCTATATATCCCAGAGCTCAGCTTATCTCCCTCTATCATATAACCCTATATATCAAAGAGCTCAGCTTCCTTCTCTCTATAACATTCTGCTCTCAGGGTAGCATAAACACCTGACAGGATCGCTTTAAAGGGCAAGTCCATGTGTAGTGGAAATTTATCACAACAGATTTTGCTGCAAATCCAGATTTTTCTGCTTATTCACTTTGTATTTCATCCTTGCTACAGAGGAAAATGTCAAAATTTGTGCTTGCGCACAGCTCTCCATTCTGTTTTATAGGAGTTCTGAGCAGAGCCAAACACAGGGCTTAGCTGTACTTGGAATTCCCATAGAACAGCAACCATCTCTCCAGTCTGCACTGTGAGATTCGGCCATATTTGTCACCTGTGGAAGAAAAAAAGGGGTTTCCCACTAAAAAGATTAACTTTCAACAATGGAAAAGATGATTGAAGACTTTTTAAATACAATGGTCAAAAGATTTTACTTTAGTCATGAGATATTTGATGCACTCTGAGTGCACACAGGTTTCTATGGCTACCTGACCATAACTCTGTTATCTGATTAGACGAGAGAGCAACATCACCATGGACGGACGGAGCTCACACTCTGTCCGCAGCAAACTAATTATTTCTAACAAGATTACAGATAAGCAGTGGTTTCCAGTCCTCACAGCACATGTTCCTTTAGTTTACTGAAGATAAGCCCTCTTGCACTTGTCAGTGTAAGGCCATGTTCACACCATGTTAAAATGGGCCGTATTTCGGTCCGTAATTACGCGCCGAGGTGCGCAAATTACGGGCTGAAAACGGCCCATTCATTACGGTAATTCATAGTTCTCATAGAGAACTATGGGATATGTCTCCTCTCCCCCCCCGGCGAAGCCGCCGGGCGGGGAGATAATTGACATGTCACTTTCTAGCGGCGTATACGCGCCGCTAGCAGTGATTGTCTATGGGCCGGCGAAAGTGCCGGCCCCCGCGCTCACTCCCCCACTCCCACCCCGCCCCTGTCCACACGGCGTAAGTGCGGGGCGAAATTACGCCCCGCAGTTAAGCCGTGTGAACATGGCCTAACGGCCGAGCTAGTTACAGATAATTTAAATATGCTAATCATTGCTAAAGAACCACCCACAACCTGAGGAGACAGAGCGAGTGTAAAACTGCTAGTGACTCAGCGTGGTGAGAAAACCCGTTTCCCATCCGGTAATTTCTGGGTCTGAGGCCAGCTCATGGTTCACTATGAGCCAGCCTCCGAGAACTGAGCCCAGCTTGTAGTGTGATATGAGCTGGCCACAGACCCAAAAATAACCAGATGAGAAAATTCCTTTAAAGGGGTTGTCCAGTCCAAAAAAACAAAAATTATATTCCATTGGGTCGATGGGTAGTCCGAAAAATAAAATAAACGACTTGCCAAGCTATGCCTCGCCATTGTCACTATCGGTGATCGGCTTCTTTCGACTTCCGGGTTCTCATTCAAACATGCTGGAATAGCTTGTGATCCATGGTGAGTGACTGCTAGGGAGGTAGTCGTTTTTTTTTTCTTTTTTGGAACAACTTGACCCCAATGGAATAGATTTTTTTTTTGGACAGACCCTTTAAGGGCAGGACATTGTTGCTTTAAAAGGGGTCCTCTCATGAAAACAACCCCGTTTTGAATGTAAGCCAGCTGTCAAGGGTGAAGGGTGGGACTTACTGTACAACCTACGATGACATGGCAGGTATTAAGAGAAATGGCTGACTACAGCAGACAGAGTAAGACATTGCTTTTCCTGAGGGGCAGGGGAGAATGAGCATATGACCCCTTTCCATTAACCTGTATGGTCCCTCCACATACAATCAACAGTGGTGCCAAAGATCCTTGGTTTGGATTCTAATGAAAACAAAAAGGCGTTTAGAACTAACGACCACTCTCCTTTGAGTTCTGTTCATATTTTCCCAAGAAACCACTTCAAAACCGTATAAAATACCCAGACCATTATATACCGTAATGGAATTTAATTTATCAGTAAGTCCCACGAACTGCGGCATCCATGAATTATGCCAATGATACTACAGTGCTATTTCCCAGCAAGGTTATGAGCCATTGGACACATGACCCGTAGCTGCATGGGGTCTCTAAACTCACTGTGATCAATGCAGATACCACAGGAGATTTATGGAGTAAAATCTGCAGCACACGGATATAAACTGGCTGCATGTGCTGTACTTCAGTTAATAGACCGGACATGAACGGCTGCCTCTACAATTCCTGAAAGTCACACGAACTGTCAATATTCAATGGACCAAGAGGTTGAATTGCACCTTGCATGTGACCTCTTCCAGCCCTTACCACCTATTGTGTTAGAATAGGCTTAGGTTTTTACAGACTTACAGGCTATAAGTGGTTCTTATAAGGAATTTATGATTAGAAAATAAACTACAAATGACACTGACTGGAATTGCAGCTCAGCTCCAAGCCGCACACTGAGGGGGACATGTATGAATGGGACTGCACCATTTTTTGCCGTGCTATGAGCCAAACTGTCGTAGCCCTGTTTCATAGACGCATGAACCATCGTACACCAAAACTTGGCACTCTGTATAGACACGACACTTTTGAATGCGCCAATGATGCGTGAGCATTTCATGTCAGAAACATCCAAGGCTCCAAAAATGTGCAAAAGCTTGGCGCGAAACTGTCGTACAAATCCATACCAGTTTCATAATGGCGAGGCTCAGACTACTTTTGCTGTAGAACAGGACACATTTATAAAGTGCTGTGAGACACTTTCATAATATTGTCAGATCTTGTACTATTAAAAACAGAGGTAGAACTGGCGCGGGTAGAATGTGAAGAAAAATGCAATTGCACCATTTTTTGCCTTGGTTTCATTTCAATGGAGTTCACTGTGTGGTCCAAATGACGTTATCCTTATTTTTAAGGTCGGTACAATTCAGGTAATAATTTTTTGAGGTACATTTTACTACTTTTAAAAAAATAAAAAACTTTTTATTTTTCAAATTCACATTGCAGCACCATTGTTTTAATGACCAATAATTTTTTATTTGTCCCTCTCCGGAGCTATGTGAGAGCTCATTTGTCGTGGGGTGACTTTTAGTTTTTATTCGTACCATTTCAGTACACACATCACTTTTTATTCTAATTTTTGGGGGGGAAAGTGGCAAAGTGACCAAAAAACCTTGCAATATTAGCATTAAATATTTCTATCTTTCTACAATGTTCACTGTATAATATTATAGTTTAATAGATCACACTTACAGACGTGTTGATACCAGTTATTTGTAACTTTTTTTTTTTACATTTTATAAGTAAAAATGAAAAGGTGGCGTTTTAAACTTTTAGTATTTTTTTCTATATATTTTTAAAGATTTTTTTTTCTTTTAGTCCGTTTACTTGATCACCAGGGAGCACAAGCTCTTGTAAACTCTTCTACAATAGTAATATATTGCAGACCAGTGCACAATAACGGCTCTCCTACTACACCCTTTGTTTCTTAATCTCCTAGACCAGTGTTTCTCAACTCTGGTCCTCAAGACCCACCAACAGGTCACGTTTTCAGGATTTCCTTAGCAGTGCACAGGTGATTTAATTATGCTGCTCAAGTGATTTAATTATTGTCAGTCCAGTCTATGGGAGATCCTGAAAACATGACCTGTTGGTGGGTCTTGAGGACTGGCGCTGAGAAACACTGTCCTAGACGCCAGGCCGTAAATATATATGGCAAAAGTCGGTAAAGGGTTAAAAGCACAGCTTTACTTTTTACAGTGCAGATCTAAGTCTCATGTTTAGTAACGATTGCTTTATTCAGAGCTTTATTTGTTTACCCCAGGCAGTACAAATATATATACAGCAGTCGGAAATAGGAAGAACTAAATCCAACTTAGTAATGCTGCTATAGTGCCGACAGCCACTAGAATGTGACAAGTAACTTTCAACATAATAGATTTCTTTTTTATTTTCAGCAAATAAGTAACACAAATGATCAACAATTTAGCAGAAGTTTTGGGGTTTTTAACTGGTAAAATAATTTGTAAAGGGGATATACTAAATACACAATATTTTGTATATGATAATAACCAATAGGCTGGAGTTAGGATGGGTTGCATCTTCCTATTATACAATCCCTTAACCTACAACACAGTCACAGAACTATCCCAAAAACCAAACCACAACTGGGTGCCGTTTCTTCAACATCTAAGAAAAAAAAAAAAAGGATGTTCTCTCATATTTTGGGGTGTTCAAAAAATAAATAAAAGGAATTTTTGTTCATCTCATCCAGAAAGATTTCCCAGTGTAAGCAAGCTCCTGGTCACATCACCTATTGACTTTGGAGCTCTGCCTGATGTATATGCCAAAAGTATCCATAGAACTCCAACTACGCTGTTTTGGTCTCTCTTTTTTTTTCTTTTTTTGACCTCTGGCAAATCAGTATATGCCAATATACAATTTTCCTGCTGTACAGAAAAGAGTGATATATGTAATGCAATGTAAGTTAGCATAGGAGTCTACAAGTAACATATTCCATGGGTGCCTATACAGTGGCATATGCCAGAGCCTTCCTTAGGCATATGTCAGAAAATACAACTGTGTGGGTAAGTTCACACGGCTTAATTGCAGGGCATACTGTACGCCCCGCAAGTAAGCCAGGTGTTCGGGAGTCGCGCTGGTCGGCGCGGGGGGAGGGGTGGGGGAGGCGGCAGCCCGCCGGCCCATAGATATGCTTTCGCGCCGCGAATAAATGACATGTCAATTATCTCCCCGGCGTACAATACGATCATATTGTACGCCCGGGGAGAGGAGGCGTAATCCACAGTTCTCTGTGAGAACTGTGGATTACCGTAATGATTGGGGCGCATTTCGCTCATATTAGAAGCGCAGTACGCTCGCAATACTCGGCGAAATGCGCCTCAAAATAAGCCGTGTGAACATATCCTGTATATGTCTAACTAAAGGCTTTACCGTGATGTTAACAGGGCTGGTTGCTCCTTTTCCTAAATTGTATTTTATTGGGATATGTGTAAGTGCAAACAATGTTACTTCAAAGCTGGCATCTTGACAAGTTTTAGACTGATGACAGGTCATATTAAATACACTGCACCAAGGAGACAATATATACACCATGATAAATGTGAGTGCTGTAATGATATCTTGTATGTAACATACTGGATCTTGTAATGTAATGCAGATAATGAGAATATAAAATGATCATGCACTATACAGCAAGTAAAGGAACGCTAAACCTAGACCTGAACGATAAAAGAAACTAGCGACAATTTTGAAGTTTTTCTGCATGCTCCTGAAACAGTCTTCTATAAATCCTGCAGAGAACACCTAGGTTAATCTCCTGCTAATCATTTCCATTTGTGACTCGTAAATGGCTGAGGCCTTAAAGGGTGGAGTTTAAAAATCAAGCAGATGGGGGGGGGCTCCTGCTGCAGCCAATTGTCTTACTGCCAGACATGGGACTCTGTGAAGAAGGGGGAACATGGCTGATTTCCTAGGATACCTAGAGAAGCAATTGTTATACTAGACAAAATAGGATCAGGATGTAATAAAAGCGGTTGATGGAATTGTTTACTTTTCTGTGAATTTTTATGTGTTTGTTTCTTTAAAGGGGTTGTTTCACTACATTGATTCATCTCACCTCAGTTCTGTATTCTTGCTTTCACTTTGAATTCAGGGGCGTGCTTACTTTCTTCTACTAGGCTGCAGTAGAAGCCAGGTCTGTAGCTATAGCAACCAGTGCTGGCAGCCTATCAGGAGAGATCAAACAGGTCTGTATCTATAGCGACCTGAGGAGCTGATGCAGCCCATACAAGAGGGGATATCTAGAAATAGGTAGGACATTGTTAATGGACATATACTGCAAAGTGACCTGTTTTTGCAAGATCTTTAACATAAAAAGCAATCCTTGTAGGGAGACAACCCCTTTAAGGGCAAAGTTACCTAAAGTGCAGACATTTGGGCTACATATATCCATAGATGCCTTTGAAGGGCTAAAGCAATGCATCATATCACATATTAGGATGCCAGCTCATTCAATCAAGAAGATAGCAAAAAATACTGACTATGTTGATGAGAGGTCACATGAAGTAGGAATGATAACTGGGCCAGAACGTAATTGTATTACTCACTGATTGGGATCCACCTACTTAACCAAACAGGCAAGGTCCTCCTGCCCAATTTACAGTTTGGAGTGCAGTAGTGAAAGAATCTCTCTTAATTCTTAGAATTTCAGGGATTATTATTAAAATCCCCAAAAGTAGGGACAGAACTCTAGATTCAGTATTAGATGCAAGCTTCTACACATGAGATTACACACAGTAGGGCAAAAGAAAACACAGCTAAACTAAACTAACCACCACCAGGGCTTTGGCAACTTTTACTAAAGGGAACAGTGTAGAACAGTGGTCTTCAACCTGTGGGTCTCCAGTTGCTGTGAAGATGCAACCCTCAGCATGCTAGGCATAGACACAGATTACAGACCACTTGTCGGGAAAAACCTACTTATCCAATTGTCCCTACAGATAAGCACTATTTGTGCATACCTTTGATACCATCACAGTACAGATCTAAAAAGGAGGTCATGTCTGTGGAACACTCTGGATCAACAAATACACATTAGGCCGCTGGGTATAACACACTTTTAAAAATGCTAACTTAACCTTGTAATACTCGCTGAAGTATATTAAGGTATATTAAGCATGGGCAATGGCAAAAATAAAATTTGTCCAATCGGTCAAAAGGATAAACTGAATTAAGGCACCATGCTAGTGTCCATACTATGCACCTGATAGCCACTACCATACCTCATTTCCAATTACCATAGTCTGGTATTTACTAACCAGTGGAATTATGAAGTTCAATAAATATTTCCATCTTAGAAAAAATAACATGCACCCACAACATGTCCTTGGTCTACAGTATTTCTTGCCTTCGTCATAAGGCTGAGTTTACCTGCCACCAGGTATATTTGCATAGAAATCTATGTAAATATAGTCAGTCTGTAGTCTATGGTACTCTTTTAAACACACAAATTTAACTCCTAACACTACCGTGAAAATTAGCCCTGTACTACAAAAAGCTTCTAGATAGATGGACATTGAACCAACGTGCAGAATCCTCTGAGTAGGCGATAAATGGCAATACTACATTATCGTCATCTAGGAATTGCGCACCTGAGTTTGGCACCACAGTCCTTCCTCCTCATCTGGATTAGTTGAGGTTCCACAATACTTTTACACCTCCGAAACATATTGCGGAAAATATTGTGACCTCTTTTGATATGTCCTAAATTTCTACCTTACGCCATAATTCCACCTCAGACCCAGGCCAACAACAAAGAGCTTACAAAAGGAAGTAACATCTGTTGGATTTTTCACGCTATATCGACTTGACTTTTTTGACAAACAAGTGTCTGAGATGAACATCTACTGAAATGCGATGGGTCTGCTTTCCACTGAGTTTCTGACAAGCCATCCAATCTGCAAGGAAATACCTCCCGAGAACGATGAAAGAGTTCAATTGACTTTGCTTCTTTGCTTGGTGTACATCACCGCTGTCCACTGAATTATACATTAACGCATTTCAAAAAAATCGTCCCTCCCTGTGTTTTATTTTAGACATTTCTCACCGGCAGCAGTTATTTTGGAGAGAGGCCACACTAGTTATAACATTTTTTTAAATAAAAAAAAATATTTTTAAATTAATTTTTTCTTTAAGCAGAATAGTTTGGTGCTGTTCATCGTTTTTAATACACTACATAGGGACTGAGCCTTAACCAAATCCCTGAACTCTCTTCCCAAGACCTAGAAATCCATTCCCTTGAAGGTACAGTAAAATCTCAGTAATTTAAGATTATTGCAAAAGAGCAAAGGGCAGAAAAGGCTTTTTAGTACCCTCATTTCGACTGTTAAGGCTCTTCATTACGGGGGTTAAACGAGTTTCTCCAACGCAAGTACTTAAAGTAGCTTATATCATAAACAAAATCTATGGCACCGCCTGACAGCGCCTAATATATTTCCACCACATTTAAGTAAAACTATAAAAGTTTAAAGTATATAGAGTGGTGTCTTTACGGCCCCGAAAATATAATAACATACCTGATGTGACGGAAGGGAAAAAGACACCTGGAATCATAATTAATTGGCACTACCGTTTTATGTCCGCAAATAAAATAAACAAATCAATCACAATAATTGTTTGGCATATCTTATATAAAAGCAAAAATATGTCTTATTGCACATAAAGTATACTATATACACATGACACGCAGCCCACAAGCACAATAGAATATACACACATTTTTTTACACAGTGGTTATTAATAGAAAAAAAAGCCAGAAAATACAATCAGTGTTCTAATAATACGGCTAATTAAGAAAAAACAAGTTAAAGGCCAAAATGGAATCATTACATATTCATCTGTCCATAGGTTCCTGATTAAAGTCTATATAACACGACCACTTCTCGGGAGTGTAATTTTATTTTATAGCTTTATCAAATCAAAGATGAAAATTGCTCTCCCACCAGCACTGGGAAGTGGAGTTAAAAGGGATTTTTATTTTTTGATGATACAAAAAGGATAAAATAACATGTATAAAAAAGTAATAGTCACAAAATCCTGAGCTAAAAGAAATATAAAAAATACATTATTAATTATATAGAATATTCACAAATGGTTTCTAGATTTCTGGGGGCTCGATCGGCTCCTAAATCTGAGAATCAGAGTAGAGTATGAGATGTTTTAAAGGAGAATTTTGGTATAAAGTTTAAGAAATGTTATATTCAGGGTGAACAGCAAAAAATCTATGTTTGATGTATCCATGAGACTGTGCTCATAATTCTGCACCTTTTACTTCCACCACAAAGGCCAGCATCTGTAATAGTCCATTTCTGCATAAGTGAACTTGTAGGCTTGCTAACCCAGAGCCAGCAGCCAGCCTGTACTTGACAACAGCTCAGTAGAAGCTTCGTTTGATCTCCACTGCACTCCTAAATCTAGGTTGTCAAGGTTCACTTGTTGAAGACTGTTTACTTATTCTCTCCCCCTTAAAAAAGAGATTTTTTTCCCTCTCTTACTCAGACAATGACTAATCCGGAGACTACAGAAGAGAAAAGAGAATGCTTCCACAGCAATATATTAAACATACAATACTTCTCTTTTGTAGCTTACTTGGGATCGCACACATTTGAGAGAACCGAGTTTATACTTTTGCCAGAAAAAAAAAAAGTCATAAAAAATTTTAATAAAATAATTACTTCAAAAATAATGACAAAAAAATTTAAAGTATTAACATGCATTGAAAACACAGGAATGTTTCTTTTTTGGGATGAGAAAAAAAAGGTATATAGGTCTGCATGTAAATTGTCATACACACCTGGCTGAAGTCTTGATTTCAAAAACTAAATGTTTGATTTTATTTTCCCTTCCATCATTTACAACCGGGGCCTGGAAAGAAAAATACAATATCACTAACAGTTTATATTACATAGAAAGTTTTTTTTTCCACTATGGTGTATAGAAAAGAAAAAATAACAGGTGTAAGTCTATACACCTTCATAGGAATGGGAAAGTAAGGACCAGCTGCACTTTACAGGTCTCCAAAATACACGAGGAAGTGTGTGAACTATCCAACACCACTCTCTGCACATAATATCTGTCTAAACTTTCAGGGTGCATCACATTTCTCTATAGGGGAAAAACTGCCTGCCTACAATGCGGTAGCAAAGTAATATACTCCACCTGGACAATTAACCTAGTAATAATAATCAGCATAAAAATAATAATATTATCCAGTATGTCAGTTCCTTAAATGCCTGAAATAGCATTTTGTATATTAATTTGGAAATACTTGATTTTTTTTTTTACTGCATTTTGTGCATCCTTATTAGATTTCAGTAAAAAAAAAAAGATCATGTCAGATGGTTCAAAGCCTCAGCGTTTATAATTTATAATCATCTTACAGATGGTATTTGTAGAAAAAGACTTGGAAATTATTATACCAGCAATTACAAGGGAAGGAAAGGCTGTCAACTTTCACTGGCATTTGGAATAAACCTTGCACAGTAATTTTTATCTATAGATGTTATTTTCAGAAGTCATTTCTCTCTTTCAGTTTTTTTATATGTCACTTTTCAATGAGACCTTGCATTAGCGTGCACTAATAAAGAAAGAATGGATGCAATGTATTAGCACACGTGAAGAATTTTATTTCCTATCAGACACAAAAAACTTGCAACACTTTTCTTAAGTTTTTTTTTTACAAAAATAAGAATTTCAAAAGCTTTCGCCATAGAGACATAACGGTAGTACATCAGCAACAGAAATGAGGCAGAATGAATACTAGGGAAATGGGAAGACGTGCATGTGGAGGATATGGAGACAGAAGAGTGAGGCTTGGGACTTGGCAAGGTCTATACTTAGCTGAATCACTTTCTTGCAAGATATTGAAATAAAACTGTGGGGAGCTGAGTTATCCTAATAAGAAGCTCAGGACATCTTGAAACTTTATCAAGCCTTACATCTTGAGCTCAGGCTCATCCTGTGCCCTAGGAATGCTCCTAATGGGCCTTTTTGAGGATAATTGAGCCTTACTGCAATAGAGAAAAGACAAAAAGTACATCCCTCGAATTGAATATTAATCTAGAGCTTCTCACTAAATTTAATCATCTGTGATTAGCACTACTCCAGGCAAAGCTGCATTTGGATTTCTTGCTACCACCAAAAAGGGGAAATATACATCACAAATACCAGTGCATGAGCGACCACATCTACAGAGGTGAGTGCAAGTGTACTAAGAAACCAAGAGTGGGAAAGTAGTCCCTATGGGTCTTGAAAGATTGGGTTTCTCAAAAAATCAGGTGGGTTAACATAGTTATGTATCCAATACCCTTGTCATAGACCAAAGAAAGTCAAGAAATTGCCTCTGTAATAACCTGGTTTGCTGTAAAACTGAAACTATACAGGTTATAATAGAAATATTTACACTGAAACCATATACAACTTACAATATAAATATTTTCACATCTACATTTAATAGACGAAGGTTACAAAGATCTCAAATAGTTTCTTATCTCAGTCCCATTCACTTCAACCTCGTAAATCAAATGGATTGCTTTGGAAGCAATTACTTTCCTAAAATCTATACTGATTCTCCTAGATGCCAAAAAATCTTCCTAATTGTCCCAAACCTGGTAAATCCATCCCATTACCTGTGTGCTGTGGAACTTAGGAATGTAGTAATGCTATTGCTCCAGTAGCAAAGTCATCATTTAATTGCTTCAGTGATACTTTAGAAAAAGTTTAAGAAGTTGCCCTTCATGGGGCTTTTCCTAGTCTCGAGTCTGATATCTCAATACTACCATCCCTGATCTGACTTCTTTCCTGCACCTTGCGAACCAATTCTCCTAAATTCTTATGGGCAAACTTGGCAATCCATATCCCTTGCAGTCTTCTTCCACAACCATGTAGCTATGACACCCTACTTTTCAAGTAGTTGCACATCCAAGAAGGGGAGGGAGACCACATCTTGAGTGACCACAGAGTTGGGGCAAAGAAGTAGGAAAAGTTACTTTTAAGTAGTTACTTTTCGGATTCAGTCTGGTGCATGACAGCAGAAGAGGATACAAGGAGGGGGCTATGGGTGGAAGAGGGAAGGGAAGAGGGGAAAAAAAACTTGCAGAAGAAGAAAGTGAGGAAATGCAATAAGACAATAGGGCAAGAGCAGCTTGGAAAGTGCAGCCAAAGCCGCCCAACACTCACCCGCACCGGCGCTCTCCAGGCACCCTGTCATTCAGTGTCAGTGTGTGTGTGTTAATTTATTTTCTTTCCTTTTAAATGCACATGCGATCCCCGTACAGCATGCAACAGCCACACAATAAATAACAATAGATTACTCCGCTGCTCTGGGCTGGTGCTTGGCTCTGGCAGGACGCACTCACTCCTGTGCGCTCTGATGGATGAAGCGCACCGGGGGCCCCTCTCCAAAGGCGCAGCAGCCAGGCGCTCGCCTCCCTCCAGCGCTTGCAGGCTCCAGTGCCCCCCCCCGACCCCCTCTGGGCACTCTGCTTGTTTATTTGCTCCCCCCTCCTTCTTCTCTTCTTCTTCTAGGATGTGGGGCTCTTGGATCAGGCACTATTTTCTTGCCCCCCTCCTCTCTCCCTCTCCTTCTTCCCACTTTGCTAGTGGTGCCCACGCTGGACTGGCGGATTTAGATGTTGTTATTTTTTGCTGTGTTGAGTCCCTGACGTCACATCCACCTGCTGGGTAAACAAGACCTAGAAGCAGAGAGAGAGGGAGCATCAAGGGGGAAAAGGCACAAAAAGAAGGAGATTGGAGAAAGGAGCTAAAAGGGGGCAAAGCGCAAGAGGGGAGGAGAAGGGAGGGGGTTTGGGCAGAAGGATGAGGAGGTATGGAGGAGTGCTCAGCTCTAGACTGGCAGGGGAGCTGGGAACATGGGCTGTGCTCAAGCCAGGGATTGTGCTGTGTGCAAGGCTTGTTCTGAATGTAGTGCTGCTCCAGCGGGAGGGGGCCTCAGCTGCTACAGAACCTCTTACAAGGCGGATCATCCAAGGATTCTTTGCAATTTACTTGTGTCTTTCACTGCATGGCTAATGACTGTAGCTGCTGGAAGATGTGCAAGATATTTTGTGTGTGTGTGTGTGTGTGTGTGTGTGTGTATATGCCTATTAACCTTGCTGCTGCAGAACATCTTGCTCTAGTTGCATTAAAGATTTGTCAAATGTACAAGTCTTGAAGATATTCTGTGTATTAGCCCTGCTATTGAACATCCTGCATTACAGATGCGACAAATGAAGTTGTTGTGTGTGTAGTTTTGAGACTGTATGTGTGTGTATAATTGTGTGTGTGCAAATACACATATAAGTGTGCATGTGTGTGTGTGTGTGTGTGTAGTATATATATTATAATTTTATATAATATAATATATATAGTCTATTACAGATATGACAAATGTACAAGTTTTAATAGTACTTGGGTGTATTAATATAATTTTTAAAATATATAAATTTTATTATTTGCTATTAACCTTGCTGCTGCAGAACATCTTGTTCTACTTGCATTACAGATATGACAAATTAAGATGTGTGTGTGTGTGTGTGTAGTTTTGATACTGTATGATTGTATATTTTTGTGTGTGTATGTAAGTTTTGATAATACTGTGCATGTGTGTATATGTATGTGTGTGTGTATATATATGTTTGTGTGTATTTTAATGTGTGTGTGTATATATGTGTGTGTATATATATATATATATATAATAATATATATATAATAAATATATATAATGTTGGTCTGTCAGCCCTACTGCAGAGCATCTTGGATTAAAGATATGACAATAGAACAAGTTTTGAAGATAGTGTGTGTGGATATACGTGTATGTATGTGTATATATATATAATATCTTTTGTGCGCTTATTAGCCTTGCGGCTGCATCTTGCTTTGATTAAAGATATGATACATGTACAAGTTTTGAAGATATTTTGTGTTTATGTCTATTAGTCTTATTGTTGCAGAACATTTTGAATTAAAGATGTGTCAAATGTACATGTTTTGCTTCTTAGATTAAAGTTGTAAGGATTTCAGGGTGGTGGGGGGTCTCTGCTGCTGCAGAACCTCTTCTGAGGCATGAAAAAGTCAGCTAGCAGTTGTTTTATTGTTTTGTGTATATTAGTTGTATTGAGGTTCCGTAGCAGATGTAAAACCTTACAAAACTTAAGGTATTATGTGATTGTGCATGAACACTCCAGCAGTATACATATGCCAATCCTAGGTGGTCATTGATGTATGTCTTGCATTCTTTATATTTAAGCTACCTGAACAAAAGTTTTGTAGCAGCTGAGTATTCTGCAGAACTTCTGTAGTGGAGATCCCTTAAGGAACTGTGCTGCTGCTTAACTTCTTGCTGTATGGTTGTAGTGAATACTATGTACAGTTGATTTGTTCCCCCTAAATATTACAGGCACCTTCTTGTAGCCTTGCTGCTGCAGAACCTCTTGCCGGACAAATAAACCAAATATACTTTGAATTTACTTTACGTCGTCATTGTTTTGTAGTAGCTGAAAACTTTGCAACACTTCAGCAGTTCTGGTACTTAGCAAATTATTAGGAGCACAGTAGATCTGTGTAAGAACTGCTGCAGAACCTTTTGTCATCAAGTAAGCCAAATATATTGTGCATTTTCTTCTCCCCTGCGTTATTTTGTGGCAACTAAAAACAGCAAATCTTCAGCTGTTCTGGTACTTTGCATAGTATTAAGGGCTACAGAGTTTTACCAAAATATGAGCAATTTTCTGGTTGTAGTACTAATTGGGCCCGGTTCACATCTGTATCCAAGGTTCCGTTTCATGACAGACACCATTAGCGCCTGATGGACCCCATTGCCTACAATACGGTCCATCAGTTCTGTGGGAAAAAATAGCGCAGCATGCTATGCTATTTTTTCCCATCCTTTTTGAATTTGCGATGGAGGCTCCGAAGCAGGCCTAAATCTGTTTAACAATTGATGATGGTCACATTTCTTTGCACATTCCAAAGCTGGTAAATGCTAAGAAACATAGAAAATTTACGCAATAAAATGGTGTCTCTCAAGTTTTTAGGCTCAATTTAAGCCAAAAACTGGTGTAAACCGATTTACAACTAAAGGCCACTATGAGTTTTTTTTGCATGCTCTGGCTGAGTTGCTTTGAAGTTTCCCAAACACACACACGCACACGCACAGTCTACTCTACAGGAAGAAAAGACCCCAAAAATTATATTTTATGCAAATTGTCTCTAATCCAGAAGGAAGAAAACCACATCATACCAGCCAAACCAGAGTCTTCTCCAAAGGAAAGAGTCATCTGTTACCAAATTTTCCAAAAATTTTTTTAACAAATGCTACAACTGTTTAATATGAAAGAGGCCTCACAAAAATGTGTGATTGGAATTGATTTACTGAGACGCTAAGAAGTTCTGCAGCAGCTGAGACAATTTCATGGCTGGATTGCCCATAAAGTAACCTATTAAATCTGTCCAATATCTGCACTTTGATCATGTGATTTTGGTATTAATTATATGAGTTATTTTACACGTAATGTAAGTGTTCCCCATCTAATTCCATTAACCCAGGCGCAGAGTGTTGCCTTCATAGTGGAGGTGATGCTTTTAGCTTGAACCCTCACAAATCTTACTTGTGGGCCTGTGCACACAGCGGAGGGGGTCACAGGAGAAGCACTAGTGACACTGGGGAGCAGCAGCCCTCCCTTCTGTTCTCTTTCTATTTTAACACCATTCCCCTTTTCTTTCAAGTCACCAATAAAAAGAAAGCAGAGTTCGGAAGGTGAAAGTTCAGCCGCAGGACAACACTCGTCCCCCTCTCCGGATTGTGCCATAAGAGGCGGCTAAAAACCCTAGAGATTCTCTTGTCAGCCCCTCATTGTGGGGACCCCTGACCTCCAGTTCTGTGGATTTTATTTTCTCTCACCCTTCTAGTCCCAAATTATCAACCCTACAGAACCAATATATTCCAGGCTGAGCCCAGAGAGTGATAGCACCTTAGCACGTACTATTGTATACAGGGATGTAACAGAGCTAAAGTTGCCCTTTAACTATCAAGATCATACTGCACGCTTATCTACAGTCCTGTTTATAACCACAGCTATCAAATGAGTTGTGCTAAATGACAAAGTCTGCTCAATTACACATAACAATGCTCTGCTATATCCAATAAAAATAACCCTGATGCATTGTTATAAGCGTATAAGTATATACAATGCAGTAGCCTTACCCACAGTGCCGTGAAAAATCATTGGTATAGTTGAGTAGTGCCAAAAACAGATTCAGCTCTGCTGCATTTGAAAATCTTTGCTACCCTTAGGGTGCTTTCACACGGTGCGGTTTTGATGCGTTTTTTGGATGCGTTTTTTGTGCAACAATGTATAGCAATAATTGTTGTCCTTCCTGCACAAAAAACGCATAAAAAACGCACCAAAACCGCACCGTGTGAAAGCACCCTTAGGGTACCTAAGGGCCACATAGATGAAAACTGTCTAGGTCTAAAATTCACTTAGTTGCCCATAGCAACCAATCAGAGCGTCCTCTCCTTTTTCCAGAGCACTATATGAAATGAGAGGGGCGCTCTGATCGGTTGCTATGGGCAACAAAGTGAATTTTAGACCTAGACAGTTTTCGTACATGTGGCCCTAAGAGTTCTGTGGAAAACCACTGCTATTATTATAGATTGTTCGGAATGACAAACTTAGCTCTGCTACTTCTGATAACCGTGTTGTGCTGCATCTGACTAGGTGCATCATTATAACTCACCAAGTAAAAATGATGCTGTAAATTCGTCTACAGTTCTGTGGAAAATGACGGCTGTCACAATGCCTTGTACCAAAGTCTCTGTTTCAGTGTCTCCAACACAATAGCTCTGCTACATCTTTTATGAGAGATCCGTCTAATCCTCAAGATAAAAATGAAACATCAAGTTTACCTACAGAAATCACATGATAATCCAGATGACAAGCTCAGCTCTGCTGTGTGTGTATGTCATGTACTTAGCATATAATGTTAATGCACACACATTAGGGAATGGTGCTGTATACATCAATAATAATATGGTTCTCATCATAAATAGCAGCTGTATTTTCTATATTTATCTTGTTAATGCAGGTTACTGCAGTATCTTTTCTCAAGTGTTTTATTCTAATTACAGCCTCTCCCCTTATTATCCATTTTGTAACTATATATATATATATATATATATATATATATATATATGTGTTTTATATAATGTGTGTATTATATTTTAATATATATATATGTATATATATATATACACACACACATCAGCCACAACATTAAAATCTAATCTTATGTAGGTCTACATGTCATACCCTTTAAGGCAGGGGCAAAAAACGAATTTTCTTGGAGGGCCACATCAGCATTATGGTTGCCCTAAATGGAGTTTGGAGGGTGCCTGGGTATTGATGTTGGAGATGTGCTACATCCTATAAGTTGCTGAACAGAGCAGTGTGGAGCTCCAAATCTCCAAATCCAAGATGGTGCCTGCTCCCTGTGTTGGTGCTGCTGCCTCTGCCAAGTGCTGGCTGTGTCCTGCGGGGAGGTGGAGAGCCGGTCCTTCTACGGTGGGGTCTTGTCCATCACTGATTGCTGTTTCGAAGCTCTCATGGGCAACATACAATAACATAGTGTGCCAGATACGGCCTTCAGGCCATGATTTTGACACATACTTTAAAAAGGCGTGTCTACCGTGGACTTTACTGGTATATTTCTAGGATACGCCATCCAAGTGTGATAGGTGCAGATCCCACTTCTGAGACCTGCGTCTATCTTGGGAACGGGCCACCAATATTGTTTGCTCAGAATGGAGAGCCAGTCACACTTGCGCACAACTCTCCATGCCACAGCCCGATACACTGCTCACCTGTCCTCCCATAGAACAGAATAGAGTCTTGGGCAGCCACTATTCTGCTGCCACTGGTGTTCCTACCTTGGACCACTTTTGGTACTCACCACTGCATAGGGGGAACAACACACAAGATCTGCCATTTTGGAGATGCTCAGTCCTAGTCATCCACCCATCACAATCTGGCCCTTCTCAAAGTCGCTCAGGTCCTTACACATGATCAATTTTGCTACTTCAACTTTGGTCACCAGGTTTACTATCCACCAGGTTCTATGATAACAGCTGTTGGTGCTGTAATGGTGGTCATATCGGTTATATATCAGCTTACCCAAAAACAAATTTTTCCAAAGATTTTTTAATAACTGGTAATTAGAGACTGGGACGTTTAAGGAGGTTTATACAGACAGGGCACACCCCTTACATTGCAGTTGTACAGTGCCCATAGCTTTATATGGCAGCCGGAGCTTAACATTCACCCCATTGTTGGCCATGTTAGTCTACCTAATAGGATGTACCTGTGAGCCTTACACTGACAAGCATTATAAACTGCAAAGCAGAAGGGTTGTAGTGTATCGTTACAGCAATCGTTTGAGGAAGTCCCCTCGTGGGACTAAACGTAAGGCTGAGAAAAAAAAAAACATTAAAAAATAAAAACACATATTTGGTATCATCACCTCCATGACAGCCTGAAGCATAAAGTTATCATGTTAATTAACCTTGTTTTGTTTAACCTCTCCATATTATGTTACCCCTAAAAGGTGCAACTGACAAATACTCATCCCGCAGTATCTATGGAAAAAGAAAATAGTTACAAATTTCAAAATGCACTGATGAAAAAATACCCTGTTTCCCTGAAAATAAGACATAGTGCATTTTTTTTATGCAATTCAGAGTCTGACTGCTTATGCTGATGTTTGTGATGAAATCACTACAGTATATTATTACGTTGATTTTTTGTTCAACAATAAATGTGAATTCTTGTTCATGGAGGAATAAGACATCCCCTAAAAATAAGTCTTAGCTCGATTTTAAGAGCAAAAATTAATATAAGACACTGTCTTATTTTCGGGGAAACAGGGTAACAAAATGACAGCATCCCGAGGACTAAAGTGTCCAAAGAGCGGAATTCAGTGTATTTTTTTAGGCTGTGTAACTGTTGTAAGACTACAACCCCCACTGGTTTTGATTGTTCAGCACCGAACATGAAGACTACAATAGGCCCTTTAACGTTACATTACTTCAGAAAGTAGATTTGCTGTGCATCCCTCCCATGTATGTACATCTGATAATCCAGAGAGTCTGGTAATCCAGCACTTGTTTCCAGTATGGAAAGTTAACATTTTATTTTGGGTTCTCTCTCTGTAGGTTTTTTGGGTCTCATGTATGAAAACTGTCTAGGTCTAAGACTTTCTTTGTTGCCCATAGCAATCAGAGCTTTCCTTTCAGCTCTGACTGGTTGCTATGGGTGACAAGGAAAGTCTTAGACCTAGAGAGTTTTCCTACGTGCCCCCCTTTATCTTTATAAATTTCATCTACTTTGCTATGGACCTCCAAGAACCCAGAATAATTGATAATTTGGCAACTTTTAGGACCCAGGGATGTTATTATAAAGGAATTCTTTCTGTATGTACAGACTATACTGTACATGGTATACTGTAGACGGTACCATCACACAATAGAGTAAAATCTGAGCATGGAGTCCATGAGGATTCCGCCATTGAAATCCGTGTTGTCTGATGCGTTTTTACCAAATATTTTTTACTACAGTGCATTCAGATCTCATGTAAATTTAGTTGGATTTGATTTTACAGGCGGTTTGTAGTCAGAAAGTCCAATTCATACCTACTGGTTTTGAATGCAGATCTGTATTAAAATTAAAATTTTTTTGGACTGCATGTCGGTTTTGGAAACTGCAAGCAAAAAAAAAAACCCGCTTCATGTAAACTTCAACGTGTATTTTCAATTGAGGTCTTTGGAAATCGTTTCCTTCAGCTGTCAACATGGATTTCTAGGTGGAATCTGCATAGAATCCGCATTGTGTAAACGTACACGCTCTCTCTTGCTAAATACACAATACAGACAGAAGCACTATACAAGAGCTAAAAGACGAACAATGAACATAAAGCAAAATGCATTTATATTATAAGTAATAAACATGAGGCTCTTAGCACAAACATATCTGTTCTTCTATCTATCTCATATCTATTTATCTGTCTCATATTTATCTAAGAGCTATCTCATGTCTATCTATACATCCCATATCTATCTACCTATCTCATATCTATCCATATGTCTGTTTGCTTGTCTATCTATCCATCTATCTATCTATCTAATATCTTTATCTCCATCTATAACACTCCTATCTATATATCTCTTATATCTTTATCTATCTCATATCTCTCTATCTATCTATATCTCCATCTATAACACTCCTATCTAAATAGATATATATATATATATATATCTTTATCTATCAACATCATATCTATCTATCTATCTGTCTACCTATTTCATATCTATCTATATATCATATAATATCTCTTTGCTACTATGGTAATTGGTCCTTTAATGCTAAAATCACACAGTAGGAATTATTAGGCTGTCATATACATTGTATTATACTGTCCAACAGTCAAGAGGTTGGTGGCTTTCTGCTATTTAGCTGTTCTATGTGGGTTCTCTGATATATGGCAGTATTAATTTTACCTTCAAAGGGGTTGTTTAGTTCATATAAAAATTAAATAATCAGCTATTGGTGCCAAATTAAATTTAAAAAAAAAACCCTTCTACTCACTTTCCTCTTTTCCAGCGCTGGCTCTCTCCAGTGTTTTACCTTATTCTCATCTGAACATGACGTCGCCGCTGCAGCTCCTGATTGGCTGCAGCAGTCACATGCCACTCTCTTACATCACTGTTTGCAGTTGTTCACGTCTAAGTAGTGATGTAAGAGAATGGCATGTGACGGCTGCAGCCAATCAGGAGCTGCAGCGGCGACGTCATGTTCAGATGAGAATAAGGTATAACACTGGAGAGAGCCATCAAAGGAATGTGGAGGGAGGTGAGTATGGGCTTTTTTGATGTTAATTGACAGCAGTATTTGATTATCTCATTTTTATTTGAACCATACAACCACTGTAATTATTGTCACAACGCTGTTACAGTTTTCTGTCATTTCGTGGTGGGGGCCCGTCCAATTTTGTTATGTGGCCCTATGAATTGTAGGTACACCCTTGGATTCACTCTTGTCTTTGTCTTAAAAATATCTGTCAAAACTACATGTGTGATTCCAGGGGCATTCTAGGCATAAAAATAGTGAATGGCCTCTTTTTCTCCAGGACCGTATCTAGGATTTAAAATAATTTTGGAAAAATGTTGGTAATAAAAGAGTAATGTCTTCTTGTCAACTGTTCTCGCTGACGTACTGTTCTTGACCTACATGTCCTCTTCTAATGTGCACTTTATAGCATGATTTTTTTCTTTTTTAAACAAAATTAATTTGTGCATTCTTAAAAAAAATATTTCTTATACAACCAAAAATACAGCAAAATAAATATTTTTTAAAAATAAGGAAAATTCCAACAAGCAGTTTTGCTTTCATCAATACAGTGTCTATGGATTATATGTATTTGTATTCCCATACAATACAGTGTCCCATTTGTTCAGTCTGCACTAAGCTGCAGTCACCAAGTAGATTCAGTGAAGGCCCGGCTTCATGTGTTTTGGTTCTTGAAAAAAAAAACCACATCAGTTAGCTGTTAGGGCCACATGTCTGAAAACTATCTGTATCTAAGACTGTCTTTGTTGCCCATAGCAACCAATCAGAGCTCCCCTTTCATAGTGCTCTGAAAAAATTAAAGGGGAGCTGTGATTGGTTGCTATGGGCAACAAAGAAAGTCTTATGTGCATCAGTCCATCCCTGCACAAATGCTCATAGCATATTGGGCCCAAACACACAAAGGGACATTTACCATGGTAATTGCACCTGAATTCTGGCGTACATGCTTTATGCAATGTTTATATGTGTTTTAGACACTTCTGCGGCAGGTGCAAGTTAAGTGGTATGTGGTTCAACTGAAAGGGCAGTGGCTTTGTGAAAGGGGGCATGGCTTAACACGCAACACTGTTCATCAAAATTTTGCCACAATTGTTGGTACAAATGAAGCCAACTAAAAAATGGTGTGAACTTAGAAGGTGAATTCACAGACTATCAAGATAATCAAAATGCATGGGGAATATGAAACCATAAGTTCACATACATAGACAAATATCCCATTAGAACGTAATGTTTAATATAAGTCACTCTAAAACCCCAATATCTAATATAAGGTAGGTCATAAACAAGACTCACTTACCCAACCCCTGTCATATAAGGGTAAGCAGGGATCACAGGGCTGGATAATTATGCCATTCCTTGGCTTTTTAGTGGTCCAAATGCCATTATGTAGAAGAATATACAACAAAGGAGCAAACAACAATCCTATACTGTAGGGAAAATAGTTTCTATCCCTAATAAATCCCTAATAATGCTCTTTACAGGGAACCTGCCCTGAAAAGGACGGCCCCACGATTTGATGCTAGTGAAACCTGCAATCACCCTATACAGATATGATAATTAATTCAAAGATAAAGATTAACAATAGCCCAGACGCGTTTCCACCGCTCAGTATCTTCAGTGGGAAAATAAAGCAAAACACAACAAGACAACTTATTATTATTTATTTTTGAGCGCCCTTGGTTCCAGAGTGCTGTACATTCAGGTTTCATACATAACATAGGTCAAACAAGTACAAAGGTGACAAATTAATAACTAACAACTGATACAGAAGGAGAGAGGTCCCTGCCCGTGAGGGCTTACACACTAAAAAAACTTACCCTTATATGACAATGGTTGGGTAAGTGAGTCTTGTTTATGACCTACCTTATATTAGATATTGCGGTTGGCTTAAATTAAACGTTAAGTTTTAATGGGATATTTGTCTACTTCTGTGACTTTGTAAACTTAGAAGGGTCTAAACATGCGGCAGATTTATCATATATTGATAAATTACTCATATTTTTAGATCTAAGTTTGCGCTAAGGATGACAAGTATGAAACCCGGCGTCGACACACCGGCGTCTTAAGAGGAGCATAGAAGGTGCTGGTATGTAAGGAAGTGTCTCAGTGTCAACCAAGCCATTTTGAAACTGGTATGGATTTGTACCACAATTATGCAACTAAGTTTGGCTCAAGGCACCCGCAAACTTGCTGCATTAAAACGTTTGGGCGCACCACTGTTCGTACATCTATAGAACAGGGCTACGACAGGTTTGTGGCCACAAAGCAAGCCAGAAAACTGGGGCAGCCCCGTTCATGCAAGTCACCCTAAGTCTTTGTCTTAGGTATTAATAAATCTGCCCCAAAGTCCCTATAGCTCCACCTTACAGAGCTGTGATACTCCATGTGCCATCTTTTGCTGACTGTGATCCATGGGACAGAACATGCCATGTATCTTAGACACACTGTGGTACTCCAGACCTGTATAACAAGGACCCAAGATAGACCCATGTGCGATATTCCCATCTCAAAAAATAGCATATCGCCAAGACATGCCCTCATTTTCACATTGGTGGGGTTCAGGTTAGTGGGACACGCATTGATCTTTGGGGTAAAAGGGCACTTTAAAGAGGACCTGTGACACCTCCTGACATGTCTGTTGTAGTAGACTCTGGTGTTCCCGTGGAATTATTATTATTATTTATTTTAGAGCGCCATCAATATCAGGGCGCTGTACAATAATATATCATATATGACATAATGTAGGTACATCCTAAATGACAACTGCAATCACAGTAAATAACACACTAATCTGGAAGAAGAGAAGACAATATCTATCAGAGTTTACAATCTACAATAGAGAAGGTTGAGACGGAAGGTGATGGACAGAGATGCTTGTATTATTCTGGAGAGATGGGTTTTCAGGTCACTTTTGCACTATTAGAGGTGGCGGAGAGTCTGATGTGTTGGGGCAGTGAGTTCCAGAGTATGAGGAATGCATGGGGAAAGTCTTGTGAGACGATTGTAAAGAGAAGCTGACAAGAGAAGGCAGAAAAGGAAAAGAAGGTCCTGTGAGGATTGCGTGAAGGGAGGTATTGGGAGTTTAAGGCAGATTTATATGGGGGGGGAGGGGAGGCAGGTTATGTGGAACCCTGTGTGTAAGTTGAAATTGTATGTAAGTCGGAACAGGTATATTTATTAAATGTAATTCCAGCAAAAAAATTTTTGTTAGTTTTGGATAGTGCAGGGAAGGGTTTTTACATTTGTTTTGCTGTCTGTGCCATTTTTTAGAAGATTTCACCTAACATTCTGTATCTCATGTGCAGCTGTGGCATGCTGGCACTTGGTTATCATGGTGTGTGACTCAGTGTTGAATGTCAGCCACGCCCCATAAGTCGCCGTTTGTAACTAGGGGACGTATGTAAGTCGGGTACAGCCTGTATAACAATTCTGGAGCATCTTCTCTTATAACGCTGAGCTGTGCTGCTCCTCTGTTATTCCTTCTAGAAATGTGTTACTGAATCTGTCACCTGGGTGTTGCCAGTTGTGGGGGTGTCCCTGCGCAGTCTGACATTGTCCAATCACTGCTGACTGTGACAGCGTGTGCAGGGACACGCCCAGTTGGTAGCATCCACTTGATTGATTCAGCAATACATTTCAATAGATTTTTAGGAGGAATAACAGAGGAACAATACATCACAGGATCATAAGAGAAGATGCTCCAGAATTACTTCACAGGGAACACAAGGATTTACTAAAATAGACTTGTCAGGAAAGGTCACAGGTCCTCTTTAATTATATTTTACTGCACACCAGTGCTCCTGGACACCTGCAAGTCAATGGGGTTGTGCTTTAGTTCTATGCAAAACAGGTGGCCAGAAGCACTACTGTGCGGGAAAAAACAGTGCTGTGGTCATATCATTCTCTTAAAGTGTACATTCACACGATGAGTTAAAGTTACTAGTTGGATTCAGACGACAGGGTTTTCAACGTTTCATGTGGATTTTAGGTAGGTTTTTTTTCCAGTGGATTTACAGTCTAAAGACGAGCTTCATTCATATCTATAGGGTTTTGGACGTCTATCTGTGGAATATGACGAAAGAATGAACATGTTCTACTTTTTTTTACTCTTTAAAACCAACTGAGAAAATATGTGGACTACAAGGTGTACTTTTCATTGAGGTCAATGGGGATGGTTTACTTTCTGTTTTAGACACATATTTCAAGCTGGAATCTGCTTGGATTCTGACTTTAAATACTTGTCATGTGGACGGAGCCAAACAGTAGAGCGGAAAGATCTGGGCCCCCCAATCATGAGAATGAAGGGGCCACAGCATGGCTTGTCCCTGCCTCGTAGATACGTTTTCTTAGAGTTTTGCTATCAAATTCTGAAGTGTAACTACCCGTTTAATCCTATATATAGCTAAGTTAATTGATTTATAATGTCTATCATTTTATGGACTTGTTGGCTACCCTCAATACATTTTAAGCTAAATGCATTTTAATAATACGTTCCTTTAACACACCAAATTACCCCAGTCTGACAAATTTCTCCTCCACTAAGGGGTCATGTCTTGTATTTTTTGGTGCCTTTTATAGAGTTATTTGTGGCTGTCTGATTTCTTTGTTGTTTTCGGCAAACACTTTCTAAGGGAATGCTTAATGAAAATGTCATCAATCCACCGCACTGTTTGCTACATTCAAATGACTTGCTCACTGATGCTACGACAGAAGTGAGTGTCCATTTGGTATACATTAGTGAGGAATTTAACTGCAGCCTGACATATTGTTCATTTTCAACACTGTCACGTTGTGTTCTCGCCGAGCACATTTTAATTTTTTGATCAGTAATCAGGCAGAAGTTGCTTTTTAGCATATTAAAGTGTTCTGTCTTGTTTCAGCTCCAAAGGAAAGGGAAGGGTCGCCATCTAATGACGGAATGGTGAATTGCACTTGTAATTTTAACCATCTAGGAAGAAAGTTTCCTCTTTGCCCTTAGATATGTTCACACAGCGTTTTTCAGATCCGTTTTTGGATCCGCTTTTTCGGAACCAAAAAACACATCTAACAATGTGCAGTGTGATTTACATTAGTTTTACTGTAAATCACGCATTGGGGTTCAGATGAGTGATTGCCGATGCGTGTTTACTTGAGTCTTTTTGATGTTTTTCAGATCCGTTCAAAGAATTGTCATGTCAATTCTACTTGCGTTTTACGCAAGTGAAATCCCCATAGGAAACAATGTAGTGCATTTTTGGAACCTGAAAAACGGATCAAAAAATGCAACACACTTTAGGCTATGTGTTGGGTGCGTTTTGGATGCACTTTTCGCATCTGAAAAATGCATTGGATTAAAATTTGAATGTCTGTGATTTGAAAGAAAACGCATTGAAAAACGTATCCGAAAAACACATCCAAAAAAGCATGCAAAACGTATCCAAAAACGCATTTGCAGATGGGTTATTGGATACGTTTTTTGGATGCAGTCTGGATGCAGTTTGGATGCAGTTTTCTATGTGTTTTTCATGTAATGAAAAACGGATCCAAAAACGGATTCAACACGCCGTGTGAACATACCCTTTGAGTTGTTCTAGTGCAGGGATGTCAAACTAATTTTCAACATGGCCCACAACAGCATTGTGATTGCTCTCAAAAGGCCATTGGAGGGTGACTAGGTGTGTTGGTAGGGCTGTCAGAGCTTTGCCACTGCCTGTAAGTTGCACACCAGGTGTGTCTAAGCTGTCGGGAGCCACATAAAAGAACATGTTGGGCCAGATTCGGCTCTGGACCTTAAGTTTGACACCTGTATTCTACTGTATACCATACAGGAAAGAGCTGCACAATTTGAAGGAAGTCGTCTCTTCATATCTAAACCTGCTCAGATCAATATTACTGTCTACAGGTTGTAGTATTATAGTAGTTAAAGGGGTTGTCTCACTACAAGGATTGCTTTAATGTTAAAGATCTTGCAAAAACAAGTCACTTTGTAATATGTGTTCATTAAGAGTGTCCTACCTATTCTAAGATATTCCCTCTTGTATGGGCTGCATCAGCTCCTCAGGTCACTATAGCTACAGACCTGTTCAATGTCTCCTGATAGGCTGCCATTACTGGTTGCTATAGCTACAGACCTGGTGTCCTCAGCAGCTCGTCACTGCAGGCCAGTAGTAGCCAGTGAACCTTTCCCTGAATTAAAAAATGAAACTCAGTATACAGGACTGAGGTAAGATGAATCGATGTAGTGAGACAATGCCTTTAATGCTGGTGTGGTACATACGTATTAAATCTCCCAGAATATCCAGGAGACTCCTGGAAAAAAGAAGAACCTTCCTGGACTATAGGAAGATTTGGCAAATCTCCTAGGCACCTCTCAGAAACTGCGAGCGCAGCCTGGCTCCTGATGCCTCAGTCGTGAACAGAGCTGGCTATTTAACCACCTACAGTAGATGCCAAGTCAATAGCGGCCGAAGCATCTAGGTGGTTAACACTGCTCCATTAACAGAATTTTTTTTTTTATCATAACATAAAAGGTAATTTTTGAAAAATGTTTTTAGGTGGCGGATATCATTTATGGGTGGGAGGAGGGGGCTCTTGCGAAATGTGGAAAGGGGTATGGTGTGTAATTGAGCAGGGTTTGTAAGAAAAAAAGATTTGGTGTGCGAATCTCCCTTAGTCACGTTCTCAAACGTTGGCAAGTGTGGGGTAGTGAGGTTATGGGGCTTCTAGACACTGACTAAAGTGGTTCAGGTCCGGGGTATTTTGGGCCTTCAGTAGCAGACACAGCCTTTTATAGTACACATTAGTTTAGCTTTTTTTGGGTGCTATCAATTTTTTGCAGCATTTTTTCCAAGACCAATGCAGGATTCTTCTTTTTTTCACACACTATCAGATGTCTTCAAAATTTTAAGTTTTATAGCTTGTATAATAATCACAATAATACAGTAATAATAGTAATAATACAATTATAATAAAAAATACAACTAATATTAATTATACAGTAATAACAACACATGCATAATATTAATACCATAATACTATTATTACTACTAATGCTAATAATACAGTAATAGTAATGGATTAATAATAATAGTACTACTAACAATATTAATACCACTATTACAATTAGCAGTACTACTATTTCTACTAATAAAACAGTAGTAATAATACATTATTAATAATAATAATAATAAAAGTATTACTACTATTATAAATAAAAATATTAATACTACTATTAGTACTACTACTATTACTACACCTGCTAATACTACAGTAGTAATAATACATTAATAATAATAGTACTACTAACAATATTAATACTTCTACTATTAGTAGTACTACTATTACTATGACTGCTAATAATACAGTAGTAATAATACATTAATAATAGCACTACTAACAATGTTACTACTACTTCTACTATGAGTACTATTATTTGTTACTAATACTGATTACTATCATTAAAAACAATAATAATATTAATAATAAGGGCTCGTTCACACGGCTGATTTGGGTACTGATTTCAGCCGTACTGCCGGATTTGTGCTGCAGTGTGTCTTAAATCCGTCTCTGTCATTACGGTAATCCACAGTTCTCATAGAGAACTATGGATTCCGTCTCCTCTCCCCGCTCGGCGAATACGTGTGGGCGGGGAGAAAGTGACATGCACATTATTTACAGCGTGTACGCGCCGTGAATAATGGATGTCTATGGGGCCCCCCGCCGACCCCCTGCCCCCGCTGCACGGCAGCCGGCGTAATTGCGGGGCGAAATCCGTCCCCGCAATTACGCCGGCAATAAGCCGTGTGAACTGGCCCTAACAATGAAGCAGTAACAATAACAATAGTAATAATACAGCAATCATAAAAATAATAATGTGCTTTTTTGCATTCTAGGTAGGTTTTTTGCTAATCATACATTGTTATCCTACACTAGATTATTTTTATTTGTGTTCAACATTGTCTACCATTAATTCTAAACAACCATTTTAGAGTACTGGTCATGGTTTGCACTATATTTTTTCACTAAACAGAACAAATCCATTCCAGTTACAATGATAATTGTCATTCTTAGGGCTGTGTTTTGCCTATTTTTACCCAGCAACAGTATCCTGCTACCAGCATTCTGGTGATGATGCTCGCTGTGGTTCCAATACAGGCCCCTCTTGTATATAAATACAGAGATAACAGAAGGGGTGAAAAACAGGATCCCTGACAGTCTGTAAGTACCAGACACTGGCATTCACCTGTCTGATCTCTGAGAATATAGCATGGCACAGGTTTTATAAAGGTTCTTAGCTTTGGGTAATTTCTATACGGTCTTTTAAAAACCGAGCCTGAGCAAATTACAAAATTTCCCCATGCTGGAAACCTCAGTGATCAGCTGTAATCTAAGGCTAAACTTGGCAAGTGTTGAGTTTTCCTGCAGCGTCACCTCAGGGGAAATGAAGTATTACACAGTGTTCATTCAGTGTCCTGCCTGAGTAGTGCAAATCCTGCAGAAGGAGATAAATGCTATGCAACCTCTCTGCTCTCTGGCCAAATGTTAGGGGTTTTGCCATGATCTAATGTTGACATGGGATCCTCCAAAACGGGTATTTAATCACTTTTCTAAATATATGTCATTAAAAAAAAGTGAAGCCTCTGAGAGCTACAGCCTTCCTTATATGCCCTTAGTTTCCTGACAGTTTACATTAGACAGGACCAGGAACTGACAGGAGCTGATCTGGCCACGCTTGTGTTGTTTGCACTTCTTATCTGATGGCAGGGAACATGAAAGAGCTTGAAGGGACTGGGGAGAAAAGATCCTGTGTCTTTTGTATAGAGAATCCACTGGTTGTATTGTAATTATCTGGGTAAACATGCAGAAGCTCCCTGCTCCACCCTCCTCTCCCCCCCTGCAGCAGTTTGTGAACAAATGAAAGAGGCTGCCTGCTCAGAGCTTATCTTCTCTCCTGAGCAGATAACGGGGAGAAACTTGTGCACAATACAGTTAACCCCTGTGGATTAGCCAAATAACATGTGTGCTCAGTAAAGAGACTGAGTATCATGAGCGTGCATGGGAGGTGGAGCGATGACATCACAGAGGAGGTACTTTTTTTTTTAAACACAGAAACACAACGCCCCTTTTTCAAGCCTCAAGAGGGGAGTATCAGCCTGGTAGGTGAGGAACTCACTTCTTGGCAAAAACCCCTTTAAGGATCCTAACATGGGACCCTGCTCTATTATCTCAAAAAATATATGATGTATGAAATTGCAATAGATTATCCTGTGTTACTGTATATCAACTGGTATTCTGGCACAGCCCCATTAAGCCTTGGGGTACACAGCACAGCACTAAAAAAATTGGCAAGCTGACGGCGTTTTGTCCTATGCATGACCGTTGATTTTGGCACTGATTTGCACAAAAATCGCGGTCGGTTTTCGTTTTTGCCATTGGTCCGTACAATTGAATGTATGGGAATCTAACGGCAAACTGTGGGACTCCAGCGGAATATACAACATGTTGCATATCCTACTGGATTTTTAACACGACGGTTACAAACCTATACAGTATAGACAATAGCATGGATTTTTCATTGCTGTTTATGCAACAGTTTAAAAATATTGAAATTGCTGTGTAGACATAGCCTAAATGGAAGCTGTCAGGTGGTTTATGCTGTCCTATCTGAGAACAGGATGTGATAGAAGGAGAGAAGCTGAGCTATGGGTATATGATTTGGAGCAGGATTTCTGAGTAAAAAGTGGAGTCAATCCTGACTGGACTTCTTAAGTAGGAGTCCTGCTTATCCTGCCCACATACAGTGATTGACAGTTTTCTTTGCATCAGCTTCTCTCCTCTATTATATAACCCTATATATCCCAGAGCTCTGCTCCTATCCTCTATCCAGGGGCATAACTAGAGAAGCCAGGGCCCCAAAGCAAACTTTTGGATGCCCCGCCTCCCTGCCCACGACCATGTACCAGGACATGCTGTTAGATAATACAAGGGGCAAATACCTCACCATACATATCACCATCATACTGCTACCAAACAAATCCAGTATACCAAAACCAATATTACCAATAACCCTACTACATATGGACCTGATTACACCGCCAGAACATGACCAAAAAATTACCACCACATAGTGACTGAATAATACCCCTACACTATTACTGATCAGTACACAAAGACCAATAGTACGGTCATAAAGTGACCATATAGTGGTATATACTAGTGTACACAGGCTCTGCAGACTGTATATAACCACCATACAGTGACCATATAGTGGTATATACTAGTGTACACAGGCTCTGCAGACTGTATATAACCACCATACAGTGACCATATAGTGGTAGACACCAGTATACACAGGCTCTGTAGACTGTATATAACCACCACACAGTGACCATATAGTGGTAGACACCAGTGTACACAGGCTCTGCAGACTGTATATAACCACCATACAGTGACCATATAGTGGTAGACACCAGTGTACACAGGCTCTGTAGACTGTATATAACCACCACACAGTGACCATATAGTGGTAGACACCAGTGTACACAGGCTCTGCAGACTGTATATAACCACCATACAGTGACCATATAGTGGTAGACACCAGTGTACACAGGCTCTGCAGACTGTATATTACCTCCATACAGTGACCATATAGTGGTAGACACCAGTGTACACAGGCTCTGTAGACATATAAGTGATTATAGTGTAGTTACATCTTGTGACTCACAGGTGACGTTTCTCTGACGAGTCGTTGACTTTCCCCTTTGTTCTGCATCCGGTCCAGTCCGCCATCATGATGACATCTCCCGGCCACTTGTCCCTGCAGATTTAGACACAAATATCTTAGAATCCTGACTTTTCCAGCACCTGCCCCCCTGGCTATATGGGGTCCATTTAGGCAGGCAGGGTTTAGGTAGCTATAGGGAGCCATAAAGGTAGACAGGGGTTAGGTGGGCTATAGGGGCCATATAGGTAGGGTTTAGGTAGCTGAAGGGGCCCCATATAAGTAGACAGGCAGGCTTCAGGGCTATATAGGTAGGCAAGCTTTAGGGGGCTATAGGGGCTATATAGGCAGACAGGCTTCACGGTAGCTATAGGGCTATTTAGGCAGGCAGCCTTTAGGGGGCTATGTAGGCAAGCTGGGGCGTATATAGGCAGGCTTAGAGGGTATACAGGCAGGCTTAGAGGGTATACAGGCAGGCTTAGGGGGGCGTATAGGCAGGATTAGGGGGCGTATAGGCAGGCTTAGGGGGCTTATAGGCAGGCTTAGATGCTGTATAGGCAGGCTTAGGGGCTGTATAGGCAGGCTTAGGGGCTGTTCAGGCAGGCTAGGGGCTGTATAGGTAGGCTTAGGGGGCGTATAGGCAGGCTTAGGTGGCGTATAGGCAGGCTAGGTGGCGTATAGGCAGGCTCGGGAGTGTATAGGCAGGCTTAGGGGGCGTATAGGCAGGCTTAGGGGGCGTATAGGCAGGCTTAGGGAGTGTATAGGCAGGCTTAGGGGGCGTATAGGCAGGCTTAGGGGGCGTATAGGCAGGCTTAGGGGGTATTGGCAGGCTAGGGGTGTATAGGCAGGCTTAGGGGGCGTATAGGCAGGCTTAGGGGGTATACAGGCAGGCTTAAGGGGCATATAGGCAGGCTTAGGGGGCGTATAGGCAGGCTTAGGGGGCGTATAGGCAGGCTAGGGGGTGTATAGGCAGGCTTAGGGGGTGTACAGGCAGGGTAGGGGGTGTACAGGCAAGCTTAGGGGTTGTATAGGCAGGTTTAGGGGGCGTATAGGCAGGCTTAGGGGGCGTATAGGCAGGCTTAGGGGTGTATAGGCAGGCTTAGGGGTATACAGGCAGACTAGGGGGGGTATAGGCAGGCTTAGGGGGTGTATAGGTAGACTTAGGGGGTGTATAGGTAGGCTTAGGGGGGTATAGGTAGACTTAGGGGGTGTATAGGTAGACTTAGGGGGTGTATAGATAGGCTTAGGGGGTGTATAGGCAGGCTTAGGGGCAGGTAAAATAATAAATAGTTTACTCACCATGGTCCTCGCTCCCCCGATCGCCGCTCGCTTCGCTCTGCCGCTCTCCCTGCAGCCTCTGTGCTCAGCGCGGGCGGCGCGGTGATGTGACGTCACCGCGCGCGCTCACGTGATCACAGAGGGCCGGCAGGGAGAAGTAGCAGAGCGGAGCAATCGGCGCTCCGTTATGCTACCTCCGGGTTGCGCTGCCTCTGAACGCTCGGGCCGGAGGGCCCGGGCGTTCAGAGGCAACATGCGCCGGGCCCCCCAGCTCCCTGCCCGCCACAGTGAACTGTTACGTTCACTGCTGGCGGGCCCAGGAGCGGCATTACCGGGGTAGCGGACGCAGTAGCAGCTGCCCCGGGGCACGGGCCCCCCTGAGCACATGGGCCCCAGAGCAGCTGCTACCCCTGCTACCTCGGTAGTTACGCCCCTACCCTTATCATATAACCATATAAATGACAGAGCTCAGCTTCTTTCCCCTTCATATAACCCTATATATCACAGAGCTCAGCTTCTCTCCTCTATCATATAACCCTATATATCACAGAGCTCAGCTTCTCTCCTCTATCATATAACCCTATATGATAGAGGAGAGAAGCTGAGCTCTGTGATATATAGGGTTATATGATAGAGGAGAGAAGCTGAGCTCTGTGATATATAGGGTTATATGATAGAGGAGAGAAGCTGAGCTCTGTGATATATAGGGTTATATGATAGAGGAGAGGAGCTGAGCTCTGTGATATATAGGGTTATATGATAGAGGAGAGAAGATGAGCTCTGTGATATATAGGGTTATATGATAGAGGGGATAAGCTGAGCTCTGTGATATATAGGGTTATATGATAGAGGAGAGAAGCTGAGCTCTGTGATATATAGGGTTATATAAATAGTCTCATGCTACAAGTAGCTGTCCATTCGAAGGATTCCAGCGCTCCAATAACCGTAATATCGGCTCTATTTGAGCAGTGTACACTATACCCCAAATTATTTGAAAGGTATATTTATTGTGCACATATATACATAAAACAACAAACAAAAATATATATAAAATGTATAAAAATCCCTAAAAACTCAACGCGTTTCGCACACCTCTAGTGTGCTTCATCAGGAGTGATAATCTCATCAATTGAGGTCTCATTTATACTGATCTCTAATGGTTGTAAACCAACCTATTTGCATATCCCACAGTCTCCTCCCCTTACATAATTAAATGTTTCTTTAACACATCTACCACCCTATTATCATCCCCCCATCAGGTATAATATATACTTATTGGTGGCGTATTACAATACATTATACTTGTTTGACCAATATAACTCTAATACCTGTAATACCTGCATCTTCACGAAGGTGCGAGGACGCTATCCCGCATCTCCATGGTAGTGAACGTAAGTGCGTCCTGGACTCAGGCTACTTCCGCCCGTACTGCCTATGCACTCGTTTACCCTCTTGCGCAGGCGCGATAGTATGTGACTGGCGGAAGTACATGATCGTGACAACGCGCTTCCGCCCTCACTGGTAGAACCACCCCCGAAGCCTCCTGCGCTTGCCCGGGGGAATATACATACATAAAGTATGTTGTAACTGATCACTCTACAGGCACTTGCGATCTATGCCACCTTACTACAAAAGGATATTTGCTAGTATGTCAGGGGGAGACACATCCTAGTTGCATCCCTCACTAGGTTAGATACTATATACTCATATCTTATCTAATGACCTTATTATTACTAAGGTGTATACCCCGGACCCCACTTACATATCTACTTGATAGTTTTGTATATACAAGTCGGAAATGGTACTCATTTTTATCCTTCCTTTCTTTCTTATTGTTCAAAAAAATACTTTCCATCGCTGGCCAACCCTTTTTCAGGGTTTTTTTGGGGGAATTTTATCTACTAGTTTTTAACAGATTCCGTTCTAATTTTTTTTAAATTTTAAAAGATTCATCGAACCTCTTTTATTTGGGAGGGAACAAGGAAAGGCCGATTTTTTTTAAATTTTTAAATTTTAAAATTCTTGGGAATCTCATTTACACAAATTTAATTAAAAAGAAATAAAATTTTTTTAGATCTCTTATTAAATTGTGAAATGACAAAATTTTGTCTAAGATTTTTTTTTAACCGGTTTTCTAAAAATTTAGTCACTTTACTAGTAGCCATTATGAAAAGGACACAAACGCCCTTTTTGACTTCCGGAGGCCGGAATTTTTGCACTTTAGATGAGGTATACAAGGATCAGGCAGCAATATTGGGGAAAAGGGTTTGTTCAAAAAGGGATCCCCCAAAAAATTTACCCCAGAATCAAAAGAGAAGCACCACAATGACAAAAAAGGGGATTGTTCACCAAAAAAAAAGGGAAACAATATACATACAAAAATAGCTTTTACGACCTCCGTCCCCAACACAAAGATTTATACGGATATTATCTAAATTTTGGGGAAAACCTTCTATCAGACCCATTTAAAAGCCCCCGTAAGAAGGCACAAGGGCCGTCCGGATGGCAGATACGTGCCCCCCGGGTTCCTGATCCGGTAAAATAAACCTGCTAGTGTTTCAGTTTTGCGGGTACTGACGTTTGGTTTTTATTTCCAAGTATGATGCTAAATAGGGGTCGATGGGGGCCAGGCTTTTATTGGAGCAGCCAAAGATAGGGGGGTGGACTCCCTCCCAGGTATCCGGCCCGGGTTTTGGGCCAGCCTACTTAAAGGCAGGAAGTCTGGAGAATCAGGGGAAGGGTGTGCCATCAGTGAGTTTGGTCGACTGAGAGGAAGTGGAAAGGCTGGCTCCTCCCCAAAATCACCAGTGCCAATTTTCCCCCCAAGCGGGTGAGGAGGGAACCCAGGTTCTTGAACTGTGATGATACACAAAAACTGTTTTGTTTCCCATTCCGGGCTAAAATTTAAACCCCGGTTTTGTTTTTTTGACATATATAAACTGTGGCAAATAAAACCAAAAGTTTTTCCAGGTGCCGAGACTTTGTTATTTTCTATTACCACTGGTTAAAAATCCCCACAAGTGGTGGAATGCGGGCCAGATCCGCTGTGTAGCCCGGGTTTAAAGCACAAAGGCCAAGCAACAACGCAAATGGAGGAGCGTTTAACCATGGTTCAGGCAAACCCCCCAAAACGCAAGCCACACGCACAGCAGAAAGCCAGGGGGAAAGCCTGCAGGCCAGAGACAGGCCAGGGAAACCAGAAAGAGGGCTCATATAAAACCCCTGCAAGCGCAGAGGCTACAACCAGCTGCTGATGCGCAATGCCAGTTAACGGAAAGCCGTGCGGCCCCGGGGAAACTCCAGCTCCGCCGTCACATGATCAGGACTCGGGCCAGGGGGACCGCGGGGAACCCCTCCAAAGAGACCCCGGAAGATCATCAGGCTTCCTCACCGTGTTTTGAACAGTCCCGACAGGAGCCACCACCGGAGCAATGGGCTGAAGTACGGCCCCGTATCTGACTGGGGACCCCCAAAAGGCCTTTCGACCTCGCCTTACGGGACGCTAAGGAATTTTCAATTTAAAAAAAGGACCGGGCGCTCGGGGGGTGAAAAAGGCGGCCCGGGCCAGAGGGTACACCACTGGCGTACAGTAGGTCCAAGCCTCCTAGATCCAACATTTATTTGTTGCTCGGGTCCAAAAATGGCTGCAGCCCGAGATAGCCCCCCCAGCCAAATGGGGGAGCGGGGGTTATGGCCTTTTTATGCACTCCTGCCCATTCTTACAGTGCTGGGTTGACAGGGACCCCCAAATGGCAGATACCTGGGGGGACTGGTAGAGAGGTTCCATGCTAGGGAGAGATCCCTGGGGGAACCAGGGGCCTAAATCCCCATACTGGGAAATCAAACCAGGGCCAAGACTCCCCGGGAGGGTCATGCCAAGGGCCAGGAGAGGCCCAACCCGTGCCCAAAGGAGATCCCCCCGTATATTATATGCGGAGATGTGGGGGCCCGGGCCAAAAAGCCCCCATGCCCCCACGCCCCGGAACCCAAATGGACTCTCTGCGACCCGCCGCATTTTCTTTTTTGCGCAAATGGCTGCGCGCCGGGTCAACAATGGGGGGAACCCCAAATGTGTCAAATCATAGTGAATGGCATTATGGCCTGGACGGACTCAGGAGTGGGTCACCCGTCTCAGCCCGTCCCAAAATGTTGGTCCCTGGAAAAAGGGGGTCACTGTAACCACGGGACACCCGGTTTCCCAGGGGCCAGTTCACCGGGAACAGGGGGGTACTTTTCCACCTCGGGTTGGCGAAACAAATACATGTTTGTTTTGTGGGCGGGACTCCCCTTTATTCTGGGACAGTGGCAGAAATCTTTTCGCCGGTCACCCGGGGGGTCTGGACCAGCCACTGGGGGGAACCTAAGCCCCCAATTTTCCTTTTCCCGGTCATGGTTGGGGACAATGAAAAGGGACTCCTCAAAGAAACTGTTCCTGATTTGGGGTACCAGGCAAAATTTTTTGGTACTGCCCAAACTCCAGGCTTGCCCCCAAAAAGGGGGGCTAGGAACATGTGACGGTCCTCATGGGTACCCCGGGTGTCGGAGCAAGGATCGTTCCCCATTTTTGCCCTAAACAAAACCTTTTTATACGGGGAAAAAAATTTGGGGGACAGGGGGGGACAGTTTTTTATTCCGGGCCCTATAGGCTAGGTTTTGGTAGCCCACCCCCATGTGTTGGGGGGCCATTTAGGGCCGATAAAACGCTCGAGAGGGACAAGAAGGTTTCTATTGGCCCCGGGGGTTCACCGAGAAATAAAGGATTTCTGCAATCTGCCCACCTCCCAGGTCCACCCCCCCGGGTACCCATTTCCGAGCCCTGTCCCGTGCCTAAAAGAGGTCCCCTTTGATAGGATAGGGAGGACGGTAGGGCCGTTAGTGAAGTCAGCAGGGGCCACATTTATATTAGTCAAATGTTGTTTATCTACCCTTACCCCCTTGAACCATTCCCTCAACCCCCCCTCCCGAAAAAAGGGAATAAAAAAAAAAAAAGAACAGGAATTCCAAAGGAATTTGACGGATCGGGGAACCCCGTTCAGTCAAAGGTAATGAGGGCTGTCGAGTGTTAAAGGTTACACAACTGCGCATTTTCACCCTACCTCCCAACGGGAGGGTCTCTTTGGGCGCTTCAACAAACCCTAAAGGCCATCGGGGAAAGTGGTAAAAAGGGAGGGCGAATTGGGACTGCCTATTACCCTATTTCTATTCCCCAAACCGAGAGGTACCCCAAACCTTCAAGGTTTTTCACCTTTTGAGCTTCTGTATGGTCGCATCCTAGGGGGCCCCTTGAGTGGGCCCAAAAAGGGAAATTGGGGGGGGAGGTAAACCCCCCAAAAACAAGGGGCACCCCATAAAAAAAGAAGGTTTGTAAAAAAATTAAAAGGGGCCCAAAGGGGGGGGGCCCCCCCCCCATAATATTTTTTCCCCAGGACAGCATTTTTAACCCCCAGGTGATCCGGGGTACTGTATTAAACCCAAAACCGTTGAGAGAAAATTCCCGCTAAGGGCAGGGGCCCACAAATATGGGAAAAGGTGGGGGGGGTCAATTATAGGGTTCACCAACCAGGGAAAAGGAAACCCTCCAAATTTTACCATTCAACCTGAAAAAACCCTGGAAAGAGAAAAAAAAAAATCCATGAGGGGCCTTGCCGGGACCAAATCGGTTTACCGACAAGAAAAGCGGTAAAAACTCAAAACCCTTTTCCCCCCCCAAAAAAACAACAATGTAAGAAAAAATATTGCAGAGGAAAACAAGACCTTTCACAGAACGGCCCGGTTTACAAGGGATAGAGCAGAATCCCACAGACCCCCAGGTAAGAATAAACCTAAAGCCCTTTTGATTTCCCGAGGTCCCCGGGGGGTCATAGCAAAGAAGAAAAAAATGCAACCCGGGGTGATTAGAGGTCCAAGATGGGTGGCCAGTCCCATCGTGTTTTTGCCAAAACCAAATGGGGGGGTGGAGGTTTTTGCAACGACATCGCAGACCAAGACGGACCCCAGTAGATGCTTACCCTCTGCCCCTGTAGATATTTTAAACGACAAAAGGCCGGCAGGGGATTTACACCTTTTTCCTCACAAGGTACGGCAGACCCCCTGTCCAAAAATCTAAGGAAAAGACGGGTTTCTCTATCCAGATGGGTCGTTCCAATTTTTCCGCATCCTTTTGGGTTGCAGGGGGCCCCAGCCACATTTCACAGAGCCCTGGTCAAGCCTCGCCCCAAAAAGTTTTCAGCTGCCACTTGATGAAAATTGCATCTTAGTCATAACTGGGGAAAATCACTCAAAAAATCCAGGCCGTACTTGACTCCCTACGGGAAGCCGCTTTACAATAAACCCCAAATAAAGTGCATTGGGGATGGGGGAAACTCGGTACCTTGGGGGACTAGTGGGCGTGGGGAAAATAAACCCCAACTTAACAAGTCGAAGCGTTTAAAAATGGCCCCCCCCCCTCACCAAAAGCAGTCAGGGGCCCTTTTGGGGAAACGTGGGTACTACAGACGGTTTTTCCCCAAGTTTGCGGAAAAAAGCCGTGCACGACTGACTTGACTAAGGGGGCCCCAAATCACCAGATTTAAAGGGGCACCAAGGCAGAGAAAGCCTTCCAGGGGCTTAAACAGGCCTTGTGTAGGAACCGTTTGGTGGTAGCCCCCAGACTTCTCCTGTGAATTTGTGGTACAGACCGATGCCCCCGACGTAGGCGGGGGGCCGTGAGTCCCAGGTAATGAACGGGAAGAGCACCCCCGTGGCTACCTAAGTAGGAAACTGACCCTGCAAAGAGAAATACGGGGGATCATTTTAAAAGGAATGTCTGGCCTAAAGTGGGCGTTAGACTCCCTCGGTACACCTGTTTGGAGAAAATTCAGCTAGGGCTGACCATGCCCCCTCATGTGGTGCGGGAGAAAAAGGGGAAAAAGCTCGAGTTACCCCTGGGGCCTTTCCCTCAGGATTTTTTTTTCACATGACATAGGGCCGGCAAGCTGCAGGAAAGCAGAGCCCTCTCAAAGTGCAATCTGGTGGCTTTAAAAGGGGCCCAAAAAACCCCCTTTTTTGGGGGCAAGGAGGGGGGGAATTTAAGAAGGCACAAGGTGCCGTCCCCGGATGGCGAACCGTCACCCAGGGTTCCCTCGGTAAATAAACCTTAAAGGTTTTTCATATTGCAGGGGACTGATTTTGGTTTTTTTCCAGTAATAAAGCTAAATAGGGTCGATCCGGGCCAGGGGTTTTATTGAGCAGCCAAAGAGAGAGTGGGTGGCGCTCCCCGGATCCGCCCATTTTTTGGGCCCGCCTACTTAAGGCAGAAAAACTGAGAAAAGGGGGAAGTTGGTGCTCAGTCCCGTAGTTTTGGGCTGACGGGAAAAAAGGTGGGAAAAGGGTGGGCCCTGCCTGCAATCTACCGTGTCCAATTTCCCCCCAAACTGGGTAGGACGGAACCCAGGGATTCTAGAACTGTGGGGTGATACACAAAACTGTGTTTGTTTCCATTCCAAGGCTAATTAAGCCGTGTTGTTTTTTTTACAATGAACGTGGCTAAATAAAACCAAAATTTTCCACGGTGCCGGGACATGTTTTTTTCTATTTCCCCTGATTTTAAACCCCCAAACCCCATATACCAAACCCAAAATAAAAACCCACCCGGGGAGCAGGAACTCTTAAGAAAGAAAAGCACCACACGCAAAATCATATAATACTGAACCTAGCAAAACAAGGAAGAGAAGAAGAAAGTAAAAAAGGGTGCGTTCCCATGTGGTTTTCCCCCTCTGTAAAATTGTGACTATCCAGGAGGGAGATACCTTTCGTTCCACAGCCACTAAGAAATATTTAAAATCAAACACGGTTTTTTTGTGATTCAAGCTTTGTGATTTACCTGAAACACAAGTATTGTGGGAAGCAGTATATCGGGAAACACCCTACGAAATTTTCGCAAAGAATGAAAAATCACCCTTTCAGTAAAAAAAGGGAATAATTTTATATCTACCAGACATATACAAGAACACATCAAGAAAATTACCAATTGAACCCCAACCGATGATTATATACATGAGAAAGTTTCCAACAGAATGCAAACCCTTATAAATAAAGAAACCTTCTGGGTCTTCAAATAGAACACTTAAATCCTTGGTTTAAATGAAGTACAGGAAGTAGTAAAAAACAATTAGAAAGAAAGGGGGGGGGGATAAAAATGAGACCATTTTCCCACTTGTAAAACAAAACTATCAAGTAGATAGTAAATGGGGTCCGGGGGATACACCCTTAGTAATAAAAAGGTCATTAAATAAGATAAGTAAAAAGTAAAATAACCTAGTGAGGGAGCAACAGGATGTTTCCCCCTGACATACTAGCAAAAATCCTTTTTTTATAAGGGGCATAGATCGCAAGTGCCTTAGAGCGATCAGTATAACATACTTTTTTATGATACTCCCCTCGGGGGAAACGCAGGGGGGCTTTGGGGGGGTTCTACCATTAGGCGGAAGCGCGTTTTCAGATCATGTACTTCCCCATCCATACTATCGCGCCTGCGCAAGAGGGTAAATGATGCTAGGCAGTACGGGCGGAAGTACCTGAGTCTAGGCGCACTTCCGTCCCCTACCAGGAATGCGGGGTACGTTTCCCGCACCTTTTGAAGATGCAGGATTACAGGTATTAGAGTTAATTGGGCAAACAATATAAAAGATTGCAATACGCCACCATTAATAATACAACCCGAGGGGGGATAAATATGGTGGTAGATTGTTTTAAAAAAACATTCAAAAGTGGGGGGGGAGACGTTTGGGGAAAGCAAATAGGTTGGTTTACAACCATTAGAGATCATAAAATGAGACCTCAATTGATGAATTATCACTCCTGATGAAGCACACAGATGGGCAAACGCGTTGAGTTTTTTAGGGATTTTTATACTTTTATATATATTTTTGTTTGTTTTTTTTTTGTATAAAAGTTACAATAAATATACCTTTCAAATAATTTGGGGAATAGGGTACACTGCTCAAATAGACCCGATATTACGGTTATTGGACCCTTTGGAATCCTTCGAAGGGGACAGTACTTGTAGCATGAAAACTTTTTTTATAAAACCCCTTTGTATCTCCTGGTGCAAAAGGGGAAAAGTGGTTTCAAAGTGGGCCAGCAGCCCCAAAAATTTGGGATCAGGGTTTTGAAAAATTTTTTGGGACCTTTAAATTAATTAAACAACTCGCTCAGGTGAGCAGTTTGGAAACTTTTTTTTTTTTTGAAAAAAAAACCCCAAACAATTTTACACTTTTTTGCGTGCCCCTTTTTTCTCCCCCCCCCCACTTTTTCCCGCTTTTGGGGTTTTTACTGCACAAGAATACATATATTTTGGGTTAAAATTGAGAGTTTGGGGATAAGCTACTCTGGATAAAATGGGTTTATATATCACGGAGTTTCATTTTTAACCCCCTATCTTTTAACCCTATATATAAACAGGCTCAGCTCCTATCCTCTATCAAAAAACCCAAAAAATAACAAGCTAAAGCTTTTTTCCCCCGTCATAAAAACCCCTTAATAATATCACAAAAAGCTCAGTTTCCCCTCCCCTTTCTATAAATATAACCCAAAATACAAGAGCTCAGCTTTTCTCCTCTATCATATAACTCTATAAAAACACAGAGCTCAGCTTCCCCCTTTTTATCATAAACCCTATAATCACAGACCCTAAACCCTTCTCTCCTCATATCAAAAACCCCTATATATCAAAAGAGAAACAGCTTCTCTCCCTCTATAAATAACCCCAAAAATATATCACAAGATCAGCTTCTCCCCCTCAAACAATTAAAAAACCCTATATATCAAAAGGGGCTCACCCTTCCCTTTTTCCTCTATCTTTATAACCATATAATCTCAAAGACTCATCTTCTCTCCCAAACATAAACCCCCAATAAAACACAGAGCTCAGCTCCTCTCCTCTATCATATAACTCTAAAAATAACAGACCAAAAGCTTTCCCCTCTATCATAAACCCAATATATCACAGACTAAAGCTTCTCTTTTTCAATCAATAACCCTAAAAAAAATACCCCCCAAAAAAAAAAAGAGCTCAGCCCTATCATCAAATCTTTTAAAACCCAAAAAAATGACAGAGCTCAGTTTTCTCTCTTCAAACATAAACCCTTTTATATCACGGGAGCTCGCTTCCCCTCCCTCTATCATATAACCCTATTTTATCCCCGACCTCAGCTCCTCTCCCCAAACATTTTCCCCCAATATATCAGGAGCTCAGCTCCTCCCCCTTTCAATCATATAACCCAATTAAAAATCACAGAGCTCACCCTTCTCTCCTCTATCATATAACCCTATATATCACAGAACTCAGTTTCCCTCCCTCTATCATATAACCCTAATATCACAGAGTTTCCAGTTTCCTCTCCCTTTTTCATATAACCCTAAAAATCACAGACCAAAATTTTCTCTCCCTCTATCATAAAAAATTTCTATAATCAAAAGGGGCTCAGCTTCTCTCCCTCAAACATATAACCCTATAAATCACAGAGCTAAAGCTCCTATCATCAAATCATATAACCCAAAATTTTATCACAGAGCCCCAAGCCCCTCTCCTCTCCCAAATAACCCTACTATTCACAAGCCCAGCTTCTCCCTCTATCATATAACCCAAATATATCACGGCTCATTTCCCCTCCCCTATCATATAACCCATATACACAGAGCCAGCTCCCCCTCCTCTACATATAACCCTATAAAACCAGAGCTCGGGTTTTCTTTTCCCCCCCTTATCATATAACCCAATATTTTCACGGGGTAAACCTTCTCTCCCTCATCATAAAACCCCCTATATATCAAGGGGCTCAGTTTCCTCAAATCCTAAAACCCTAAAATTTAAACCCCGATCTCAGTTTTTTCTCCGTCTATCACATCCGCTCTCAACAGCAAAAACCACCTCAAAATTTTCTCTTTAAAGTAAAATTCAAAAAAATTTGGGACCGTTCATAAAAAGGGAGTAGCAGGGTTTTTTACCCAATACCTTTCTATTTAAACTTTGTGTTTTCATTTGTATAAATTTTCAAACCCCACTGCTTGCTGTTAGTGAAGGAAAAAAATTCGGTTTCTATTTTCCAAAGGGGCATAAAAACATGATTTTTAAAAAAAGGGAAGAACCCTTCGGGGCCTTTGAAATTTCTAACTGCAGTAAAATTTAACCCCTCTCTTTAAAAATAATGTAAGAACAGCCCTAAATCCTAATATACCGCTCTCAGATTGTCCATGAGGTTTGCAGATCATGAAAATAAACCCGTGTTTGGACAAAAAGTGACGTCCCCCGGGATAAATCTCCAAGGGAAAATTTGCCCGCAAAAGTGACAATTTTCACCCCAAAAACTCGTGAATTATTCCGTATTAGCAGCCGGCACACCCCCTCCCTTTGGGAAAAGTTAAACCCTTTTTAAATTTCATTAAAAAATTTCTGTGTTTTTTATTCTTCCGCTAAAAAGGGTAATGTTAGGTGGAAAATGAGGTTTACCCCAAAAAAATGACTTTTAAAAAACTTCAGAAAACCATGTACGGTTTGGGGTTTTTACTTGTCGACAGGGTATTCACCGAGGGAAAACGCTTTGGGGGGGAACAATCCATGTACTGTAATTTTACTCATGGCACTTAAGGAAATCATCAATTTTTCCCAAAGTTTCAGGAAAAGTAACCCTTTTTCCCAAAGGGGCTCTCTTTATTGGGTCAAAACATCTACAGCAAATAGTTTCCGGGAAAATAAAACCTACTTTGGTTTTTATTCCACAGCTTCCCATCCCAAAATAAGTCCCCTCCATAGGTACAACTACAAACAGTCTAAACAAATCTTAGCAAAGGGTCCAGTTGGGGGTTTTTCCCAAGAGAGAAAAAGGCTCCACAAAAGGGGTTTGCTTGTTTGGAGCTAAATACCCCAAAACCATAGGGGGAAATTTTTTAAATCCTTAAAAGACCCCCTCACCATCTTTTATTCGGCTGGTGCGAGTCGTTCGTCGCAGCGACGTCTTTTTTTTTTTTTTGGGGGGGGGCGGGTGGAAAACATCAGAGTTTTTCGGGGGCCCGGCGGGCCCCGATTTGCCCCTGGGATCGGGGTTGTACTACACCCCGTAAATACACAGCCCCGATCCCAGAGCATGTCCTGCACACCGGAGTGTTTGGGGAAAAAACCCACGCAACCTGGTGCTTTAAAACCCCTTTTATTTTTGGGGGTTTCGTTAAACCCAGCGCAATTCCCAAAGGGGGCCCCCCCGCTCTGTCCCGGGTGATTTTGGAAAAAACCCGGGGACCCGACAGAGCCCCGGGGAAAGGGCAGCCCAGTCAGGGCCCGGGAACTTGAGTTTGCCCCCGAACTGGGCCCGTGTAACAAGCCATGACCAGGGCAACCGTTTTGCTTTTCCCCAAATCACTGGGTTGTGTCCGATGAAACAGATTAAAATGTATTACATATAAGAATATACAAAACTAAGGGAAAAAAATTTTTTTTAAAAATAAAAAAAACATTCTTTCCCCTTCATGGAAATTAAAAAAAAAAAAAAGTTTTTAAAAAACCCCAAAAAAATGTTAGGAAAAAAAAAATAAAAAAATAAATAAATAAAATAAAAATAAATATTTTGTAAAAAATAAATTTTTGCATAAATTTTAAAACAACAAAAAAACTACACATATTTGGTATCCCCACAAAACCAAAAAACCCGTAAATTAATTCTAACCAAAAAAAATTTTTTTTAATTTTAAAAAAGTGAATGGGTGTAAAAAAAAAAAAGTAAAAAACAGAATTTTTTTTTTTTAAATAAAAAAAATACTGCAAGTTTTTTATAAGTGAACTTAAACAAATTTCCCCCATTTAAATACAACTTGGGCCGGGAAAAAAACAGGCCTCATCCAACTCGTTTATTAAAAAATAAAAAATTTACAACGTTGAAACGCAAAAGGGAAAAACAAAAAAAATTTTCTGGGGCATTAAAAAACTTTTCAGGCGTTCGGGGGTTAAGGGGTTTTAAACAAAGTAAGCGTTTCATTTTTTAAATTTTAGATGCTTGGGGAAAAATGAAGGAAAAAAAGAGTTTTAAGAAAGGGGCTTAGGGGGACATTTTTTAAAAAGTGCACCGCCCCCCACAGTCGGGTTCTCAGTAGGGTTATTTTAGCAAATTTTGGTTTAGTATGTAATTTTAAAGTGTCTCGCAAACAATTGTAAAAAAAGTGTGCCTTTTGCGAAACACATTTAGATGGGCCATAGAGGTTTTGAAATTTCAGCAAAATTTTTAAATCAGCCTCCGACCACTATGGTAGGGTTGGTCCGGGGACTTTTTTTTTACATTTCGGGGCTACCATTTAGAAATTTCAAACTTTGGGTTTTTGAATCCGGGGGCAAACACCCTCCCTTTTAGAATTGGGCTTACAAAAGTTTTCGGGTCTGTGCCCGCCCTAAGGGCCGGGTTTTTGGATACGACCATTCATACATCTGTCGGACAGGGCTACATCTGGTTTTGGCTTAAAGGGAGCCTATCACATAGATTATGCCCCCCTTGCTGAGGACAAAACAAGCCAGTGTCAGACCTGCTGTTTCCAACGCTGGGTCCCTTATTCTGTAAGATGCTATAGTTTTAGAGTATTTAGTGCTCAAATCTGCAGTTTTCAGCCAGAAAAGAGTCATGAAAAGAGTCAGTTTATTCAATGACCCGCCCACCTGAGGCTAGCCACGCCCACCTCACAACTTATTAACCTATTACTTTGAATAGGTAGAAAAATGTGAATAACTCACAGGTGGGCGGGGCAAGCGTTGGGTAGGTGGGCGGGGCTAACACCTGCTCATGAATAAGATTTGAGGGGTATATGCTCTGAAACTGCTGCATCTTACAGAATAAGGGACACAGTGCTGGGAACAGCAGGTCTAACACTAGCTTGTGCTGTCTTCAGCAAGTGGGGCATAATCTATGTGACAGGTTCTCTTTAAGCCAAAACCTGTTGTCATTAGCTTGTGCTGTCCTCAGAAAGGGGGGCATAATGTGACAGGTTCTCTTTAAAGCATGCCAGAAAACTGCCGCTGCCCCGTTCATACATGTCGCCTATAGTCTTTATTTCTTCCAATATCACATGGATGGAACATCCCTAGGAAGACAGCCCAAAATGAAATATTCATCCAACATAGCAGTATTTGCCGGTGCTTTTACCACAAGTTGCCATGCTTTGCCAATACATTCTTTAGTCACGTCTCTTGGACATATGAAGTACCTGTCCAAACCACATGGCTAAAACAGGCAGAAGGCTTTTCTAGATAGTCAGAACTTTACGAAGAGAAAGTAGTAGCGACACTCACCGATCTTCTTTTCAAACGTATATTTCAGAAAATTCAATAGCACATGGACGGGAGAAATATGATTTGAGAAAGCGTCAAGTGACGTCAAACAATCGTAGGCTTTGGCTATGTTAGTATCTGCATTATTTCTCCCGTCCATGTGCTATTGCATTTTCTGAAATAAAGCTTTGAAAAGAAGGTTGGGGAGTGCCGCAACTATTTTCTCTTCTTCAATTATTGACTATGTAGCTTTTCTGTCTTGTTAAGAAGCACAACTGACTAAAATTGAAGGTATATCGCTGAAGGGGGTTATTGAGTCTACATCTGTGATTGATTGGTGCTGGTCCACATTTATTGCCGCTTTCCTAGATAGATTATCTCAGTCTTTTGCTTCCCCACATTGTATTGCAATGGAGACAAGTACTGATTTATCAGAATTTCCACATTATCAGGTATAATTTGGTTATAATAGAATTTCCTGGCAAATTGGAAAGAAGTTTCTAAACCATTGTCTGACTTCTTGGTGAGTAATTTCTGCAAAAGCTGCCCATGTTGGATAAAGCCCAGGCCTGCATAATTTTAGATTTTAGCAGCCTAAAAACACCCCATAGTGAGAGCCAAAGAGTCACTTACAAAGCCCCACAACACTAATCTCTGTTCAAATTACATTTAAAGGTGTGTTTTAATAGGAGTACTGTACTTGGAACTCCCCTAGAACAGAATGGGGAGTATTGCATAAGTGCAGCCTCCTCTCTATTCTGCACTGAGACTTTCGGGAACTGTTCTTAAAGGGGTTTTGCCACAATCTCATTTCATACCTCCTGTATCCAGCTTTTCTGCTCTGTGTGCTCAGAAGAGACGTGTGTGATTTGTTTGAATTGCATATCATGTGCTGACGTCACCAAGGGTCCTTGGTTAAAATCTCTGCAGGAACTTAACCTGTGGATTTTTTCTTCCTCTTTATCAATACACAGACCTCATTGAGGTTTCTTTTTTTTTATTTGCACTGTTTAACTTATTACTAACTAGTCCAAAGGACAGGTGTAGAATGACAGCACCTGGGATAGAACACTCAGTAGCTGCCTGAGAGGAGAAGTGATGTCTGAGCATGTGCAACCAGGACTCAGGAGCTCTCAGCCCTGGTCGTATCCCCTGGAGACGAGCTGTAAACAATGGATCTGTAAAGGAGCAGCTAAAACAAAAACGGTGCAGAATTTTTAATAATAATGAATGGTGAAAATATTTATAATTTAATTTTCAAACTTCCCACGTCAATTTTACTTCGTGGCAAAACCTCTTTAAGTTGGTAGGATCCACACCTATATACCATTTGAAGGCTGAATATTGTATCAATATGACTTAAATGTCTGAAATGGTAACAGCCCTATGTTTATTGTATACACCAAGGTATATGCTTTAAGGAAGATTCGGCCCCCAGTGCATCTCTCTGTTGCCCCCAGTCATCAGGACACAACCCCGCTTTGTCTCTGTCCTCAGACTTCAGAAAGGAAAATTAATCTTTTGACAGCTGCATTCAACTGATAGTAATGTTATGGTGGGCATGGTATGGCTGGCGCATAAACATGTCTGATAAGTTCAAGACTCCAAAGAGGAAGAGATAAGTTGGAGAGGAGGCTATATACAGTGGGGAAAATAAGTATTTGATACACTGGCGATTTGTCAAGTTTTCCCCCCTACAAAGAATGGAGAGGTCTGTCATTTTTATCATAGGTAAAATTCAACTGTGAGAGACACAAAAAAAAATCCAGACATTCACAATGAATGGTTTTTCAATAATTAATTTGCATTTTACTGCATGAAATAAGTATTTGATACAATAGAAAAACATAACTTAATATTTGGTACAGAAACCTTTTGTTTGCAATTACAGAGGTCAGATGTTTCCTATAGTTCTTTGCCAAGTTTGCACACACTGTCGCAGGGATTTTGTCCCACTCCTCCATACAGCTTCTCCAGCACTTTCAGGTTTCAGGGCTGTCACTGGGCTACATTGAGTTTCAGCTCAATCCAAAGATTTTTGATTGGGTTCAGGTCTGGAGACTGGCTAGGCCACTCCAGGAACTTGAAATGCTTTTTACAGAACCATTCCATAGTTGCCCTGGCTGTGTATTTCTGGTCATTGTCATGCTGGAAGACCCAGCCACAACCCAACTTTAATGCTCTTACTGAGGGAAGGAGGTTGATGGCCAAAATCTCGCGGTGCATGGCCCCATCCATCCTCCCTTCAATACGGTGCAGTTGTCCTGTCCCCTTTGCAGAAAAGCACCCCCAACGTATGATCTTTCCACTTCCATGCATCCCGGCTGGGACAGTGTTCTTGGGTTTGTACTCATCCTTCTTCCTCCAAACACAGTGAGTGGAGTTGATACCAAATAGGTCTATTTTGGTCTCATTTGTCCACATGACCTTCTCCCATGTTTTCTCTGAATCATCCGGTCATTGGCGAACTTCAAACTGGCCTGGACATGTGCTGGCATGAGCAGGATTTTAATCCATGACAGCGTAGTGTGTAACTAACGGTAATCTTTGAGACTGTGGTCCCAGCTCTATTCAGTTCATTGACCAGGTTCTCCTTTGTAGTTCTGGGCCTTTCTCCGAATCCTCCTTACCCCACGAGGCAAGATCTTGCATGGAACCGTAGACCTAGACCATTTTGTGTAGCCCATCACAGCCTTGTGCACGTCTACTATTTTGTCCCTGGTGTGTTTATACAGCTTTTTGGTCTTGGCCACGGGGGAGAGGTTGGAGTGATTGAACTCGATACCTGTATAAAAGACACCTGTCTACATACTCAATCAAACAGGTGCAATTAATACAGGTAATGAGTGCAGAGTAGGAGGGCTTCTTAAAGGAAAACTAACAGGTCTGTGGGAGCCAGAATTCTTGCTGGTTGGTAGGTGATCACATATTTATCTATGCAATATAATGCAAATTCATTATTTAAAATTATTATTTAGATTCTGTCTCTCACAGTTGAAGTGTACCTATGATAAAAATTACAGAACTCTCCATTCTTTGTTTGTGGAAAAACTTGCAAAATCGCCAGTGTATCAAATACTTTTTCCCCCACTGTGTGTGTGTGTGGTTCTCTCTGGTAGCAGTTGTGAAACACCCACTTCTGTGACCACCAAAACGATAATAAAAATAGGTACCTCAATTCCTCTTTGTGGATCACCAAGCAGGAGACCCCTCATTAAGATCTCTGACAGTCCCTAAAGACCTCTCAGCCATTTGGGGTATTTACAGTGGTAGTGCCATAAAGGTCTCAGAAGGAGAACACCTCTCTTGGATTTACTGTTGCCATTGGCAGATTTACAATATGACAATGTGGCCCTTGGACCACAATATGTTGTCAACCCCAGCGTTAAGAAAATGCCGCTGACAAATGCCATAGAGTTGCACCTATCACCTATAGGGTCCAATTGTAAAACATGTACTTGTTCATTTTCTTTTACTGGACATCTTGTATGGATTTGTGTTCAGTGACAAAAATGTGTTTGCCTGCAGCTGCCACGAGAGGGAACTCCCTGCAGACATAGATCCCATTGAAGTCAATAGGAAACATATTTACATATGCAGCAAGTTCATAGCAGTGGCAGCTAAATGTTAACTTTTTTTGTGGCAGATTTACTGGCTGTGTGAGAAAACTGCAGGACATTCCAGGAGAGAAGGCAAGTGTGTTTAATAGTAAAGAGAGAGGGAATGATTCTGCAAATAATTCTCACATATAATCCAAAATATGGAAAATATGATACACCAGGATCTTGATCTTAGATTTGAAGCTACTGTCTCCCCGTTAGAGGTTTGTGATACATTAATCAGAGAAAGCTCCTGTTGTAGTTTCACCACTATGCATAGAAGGTTTTGTGTCCTCCCTTGAGGTTCATGTTAATGGTGTGGTCTGTGGGAGCCGTCAGAGCAGTGACTCCTGCAATTGTCTCGCCAGTGCATATGATACTATTGATCTGCTGCTAAAAGATGAACCTTTTCCTTTTGGGTTTTAAATCTTATCTAGTTATTCCCCCATGGAGCCAAGAGGTCTGAGGCTCTGCATTAAGTGACACAGTGAGAGAACGACTCCCGTCATGTAACTTGGCACCGAGGTTAACACACTGTGTGATACCTCAGCATCCCGGGCAGTGTGAGGGCAGATCGCATGATAACGCAGCACACAGCTCTTGTCTTGTAGGCTAGCGCTTGTTCATCAAAAATGGATGAAAACAAAAACCTTCTTCTTAGGCTTGTTTGACCAGTTAAGACAATGGTGTAGGTGAGTGGGAATGGAAATGTAATCGACGTGTAAGGAAATATCTGCTGAAAACGATATCATGAAAAGATTTAGAGACACGAACAGTGAGAAAAGTGAAATGATTTCAAGAGGATTTAGGGCATGTCCCCACGGGCAGGTTTTTCAGTCAGATTTACAGACAGTTTCCGATTTTGAAAGCCGTCAGTAAACCAGCATTCAAACTTTAACACGGACCTTAATGGAAAATCCGTGCAGCAGTCCCCACTGAACGGATTTTCTGCCGGACGGTTATTTACACCGTCGGCGGTCTGAAAAACAAAAAACATGTTCATTCATCCGCCCGGTTTTTGGGCGAAACATGACTGTGTCGGTACAAAGGGGGAGGGCTTTTCTCCGTAAACCGCAGACAAAAGCTGTCCCCCTGTGGCCGCAAAACAGTGCAAATACCGGTCGGGATTTCCTGACCGTAATTTGTCCTGTACCTTGTAATTGGCCCCTTAGAGTTAGCTAGTATGAAGTATGAGAAGACAACATCCAGTAATTGTATTATTTATCTATTTCATATCCATCCATTACTCCATCAATTCTTTGGGCGGACATAGGACAAATAAAATCCCAGACTATTGAGTCATAAGGTTGCGGCACTTTTTGGTTCTGGATAAGGCCTATCAGGACAAGGGCCCAGTGATGATTTGCCCTCTCTACCCTATGACCCTTGTGTCTGTTTCTTACTCTTTGTTTGCTAGCATTGCTGTGCTTAGGAAGGAGGGACTCTTTCAAAGGTTTTTAATATCCATTTGCATAGGAGATGGGGGACTTTGACTGGACCCTTTATATGCTGCCTCTACCTATCTCATATCTATCTCTTCTCTATCTATCTATCTATCTATCTATCTATCTATCTATCTATCTAATAATTATAATCCTTGCCTATCAGTCTCCTTCTCTGTTAACTCTCCCCTCTCCAATCTGTCCTGAATGCAGCAGCTATCTATCTATATATCTATCTATCTTATAATTATAATCCTTGCCTATCAGTCTCCCTCTCTGTAAATTCTTCCCTCTCCAATCTGTCCTGAATGCAGCAGCCAGGCTCATCTTTCTTTCCGGTTGCTATACTGATGCCTCTACCCTATGTCAATCACTGCACTGGTTTCCCTTTCAGTACAGGATACAACATAAACTAATCACTCTCCACAGTGCTACACCCTCCTACATCTTCTCCCCCATGTCTGTCTACCACTCTACCTATTCCCTGAGCTCTGCTGATGATCTTAGATTACAGTTCACGACCATCCGAACCTCCCATGCCTGTCTCCAAGATTTTACACGTGCTGCACCAGTTCTCTGGAACATGCTACCCCATACCATCAGGCACACTCATAATTTCAGAATTTTAACCGCGCCATGAGAATACATCTTCTTAGGCAGGCCTACCAAGATCCTGCCTGGGTGGCAGGTTGATCCACTTTTATGTAAATGAACCTGTATTTATGAAACATGGCCGGACCATTGTGTAAACCAAGCATTTCTCGCATTTCGTCTCACCCCTATTGCCACATAGATTGTAAGCTCTTGTGAGTAGGGCCCTCACAACTTGTGTCTGACCTGTAAGTAGCTTTTTACTGTGCAATGTTTGTTTATTGTCTATGCTTATGCCCTTATGCCTTATGCTTATGCTGCAGAATATGCTGGCGCAATATAAATAAAGATTATTATAATAATATTATATTATATTATTATTATTAATCAACCCATCTATTATATCTATTGACTGTCTTTCTATCCATCCATCCGCCAAACTGATGTCTGTCTATCTTTCTATTTATCTATCTAACAATCAATTTTTCTGTCTGTCTATCAGTGTATATCTCATTTCTCTTTTTATTTGACTGACAGTCTATCTCCCTGTCTATTTATCTTCCTGTCTATCTATTCATGTTTCTCCTATCTATCTAATCTATCTATATAATCTACCTATGTATCTAGCTATCTCTTTATCTTTCTATCTCATATCTATTTCTTTATCTATCTCATATCTATCTATTTATTTTTTCTCTCTTGCTCACATCTACTTGTCTATCTATTCATGTTTCTCATATCTATCTATCTATCTATCTATCTATCTATCTATCTATCTATCATGTCTCATATCTCTCTGTGATATATATGTATATCTTTCTATCTGAAATCTATCTCATGCCTAATTTTACATATCTCTCTATCCAAGGAAAATTCGCAGCACTCCTCATTCAAAAAGATGCAAAAGACTTTATTCCAACATATCTATCTATCTATCTATCTATCTATCTATCTATCTATCTATCTATCTATCTATCTATCTATCTATCTATCTATCTATCGTATTGTTCCTATAAATGCCCAAATAAGTAGGCAGTGCTCTCCTGTGTGTAGTGTGATCAGAGTTTAACAACACCCAGACAGGTCAATGCTATATATTTTAAAGTGGAATTTTACTTGAGATCAACAAAAATGAAATTCAGGTCCCTATCTGTGGGTGATTCTTGCATTGAACTTGATAATAAAACTTTCTACAGTGGGCTCCTAAGCATCCCCTAGTGTTATCTGCAGGCATCTAGAAGTTAATCATTCATGTCTATGCAGGGGATTTGGAGCTATGTATTAGAAATACAGAGCTCTGACCTCTAGAAAGATGTTTTAGAAAATAAAACAGCACAGAATTTGGCCTCCGCAGTCCTATCCATAACAGCAGCAGGGGCTATCTTTATGGTATATGAGCTCTTAGTCTTGATATATTGTCAAATTAGAGTCATTTCTGGGGTTTGTTTGTTACAAGCTAAGATGAAGAAAAGGTTCCTTGGCAAAACACCTTATTTAGAAGAAGGAGACTGTTAAACAGGCAGCGGGGAATGCCTCCCCTTAGGGTGACAAGGCTGACTCTAAATTCCAAGTACTCTGGAACCAAAACCCCAGAAATGAAATCTCCTTCAGCCACTAAACACATTTGTTTTTATTGTGTTTGTTTTTTGATGTTTTTGCCCCAGGTCGTTTCCATCCAAGAACTGATTCCACACACAAGGGTTTTAATTATGTGCATAATGTGACTTTTGTTACTTACTCGGGGCCTCTGGCTTATTGTTAAAAAAGTTCTTATATTCCTAATGAATCTGAGACTCAAGCTCCACCAGCAACATAATGAGAATTACTGGTGACAAAATTGTAATGTTCTTGTTTCTTAAATAATTTTATATTTTATATCAGTTAAATGCTAAAGGATAGAATTAGGATAGAATTAGGACAGACAGACAGACAAGTAGAATGATAAATATAATTAGACATAAATAGATAGATATTTATAGAAAAATAGGTAGAATAGACACAGATAGGTAGGTCAACAATTAGACATAGATAGACAGAGTAGACATATATACAGTATATTGACTGATAGAGAAAATAGAAAGATTAAAAAAATAGATTATAGATAGAGTTAAAACTAGAAGTTTACATACACTATATAAAAAGACACATATGCATGTTTTTCTCACTATCTGACATGAAATCAGAATAAACCTTACCCATTTTAGGTCAATTAGGATTACCAAAATTATTTATATTTGCCAAATGCCAGAATAATGAGAGAGAGAATTTTAAAGGCATTTTTATTACTTTCTGCAAAGTCAAAAGTTTACACACACCAGGGTTTCTATGCCTTTAAATAATATGGGACAGCCATATGATGATGTCTTGTCTTTGAAAGCTTCCAATAGGTTTATTGGCAACATCTGAGTTAATTAGAGACACACTTGTTGGTGTATTTTAAAGCACACCAGAAACACACTGCTCCTCTGTGTAACATCATGGGAAAGTCTAAAGTAATCAGCCAAGATATCAATAAGAAAATTGTGGACTTGGGTGCAATTTCCAGATATTTGAAGATGCCTCATTCATCTGTGCAAACATTTATGTGCAAGTACAAACAAGAAGGGAATGTCCAGCCATCGTACCGCTCGGGAAGGAGACGGGTTCTGTGTCTCAGAGATGAACGTGCTTTGGTCTGACCTGTGTATATCAACCGTAAAACAAAAGCAAAAGACCTTGGGAAGATGCTGGCGCAAGCTGGTAAGATTTTGACATTATCATCAGTGAAATGAGTACTGTATCAACATGGACTGAAAGGCCACTCTGCCAGGAAGAAGCCGATACTCCAAAAGAAGCATATAAAAGCCAGATTAATGTTTGCAAATGCACACAGGAACAAAGACCTACATTTTTGGACACATGTCCTGTGGTCTGACTAAACTAAAATTGAACTGTTTGGCCATAATGACCGTCGTTACGTTTAGAAGAAAACGGGAGAAGCTTGAAAGCCTAAGAACACCATCCCAACTGTGAAACACAGGGCTGGCAGCATCGTGTTGTGGGGTTGTTTTGCTGCAGGAGGGACTGGTGCACAAAATAGATGGCATCATGAGAAAAGAAGATTATGTGGCAATACTGAAGCAACATCTCAAGACATCAGCCAGGAAGTTAAAGCTTGGGCGGCAATTGTTCTTCCAAATATTCAATGACCCGAAACATACTGCCAAACTGGTTACAAAGTGGCTTAAAGATAACCAAACTACCTCCAAACAAAAAAGCATTTACACAAATATATAGATAAAAGACAATATTTTATTGAAACATAAGTCAGAACATATACATAGATAAAATAGCAGTGCTGAAGTACTACAAATGCCGTTGGTCATCATATCCCACCCTAACGTAAATGGAAGTAAATCCAGGCAATATTGGTAAAATAGGAAAGCCTTTGCGAAACGTGCATTGGGTGTCTCTGTATGCTGTCTGGTCTGTATCCCCAATTTATTATACTTTGAATGTGTTTATTTTTTTGGGTATATATTGGTTTGGAATACATATGAATTTATTATTGTTGTTTCACTTTTGGGGTATAATATTTGTTATGTATGTATCTTCCTATTTTACCAATATTGTCTGGATTTATTTTCATGTATGTTAGGGTGAGATATGGTAACCGGCGGCATTCGTAGTACTTCAGCACCGCTATTTTATCTATGTACATGTTCTTATTTATGTTTCAATAAAAGATTGTCTTTTATCTATATATTTGTGTAAATGTTTTTTTTGTTTGGCGGTAGTTTGATCATAACCTTTACCCCTTTACTTCCTGTCTTTATTACATTGGCCCTGTTTTTTGATAGGCTGGCATTTGTTTTACAGATAACCAAATCAATATTTTGGAGTGACCATCACAAAGCCCTGATCTCAATTCTATTGAAAAGTTATGGGCAAAGCTGAAAAGGCAGGTGTGAGCAAAGCGACCAACAAACATGGCTCAGTTACACCAGTTCTGTCAGGAGGAATGGGCCAAAACTCCCACCAACTATTGTGAGAAGAGTGTGAAAGGATATCCAAAATGTTTGACCCAAGTCATACAGTTTAAGGGCAATGCTACCAAATATTAATGAAATGTATGTAAACTTTTGACTTTGCAGAAAGTATTAAAATGCCTTAAAAATTATCTCTTTCATTATTCTGGCATTTGGCAAATATAAATAATTTTGATAATCCTAATTAACCTAAAACGGGTAAGGTTTATTCTGATTTCATGATAGTGAGGAAAACATGCATATGTGTCTTTGTATATAGTATATGTAAATTTCTGGTTTCAACTGTAGACAGAACCCCTTTTCCTTGTAATCTGTACCTGCAGTATTCAGCTTTGTTCTGGCTGCTTAGCTAACATTTTTCCATACATTCCCTGCTGGATCAGTGTCAGAGTTTGCTCTGGTCATTTATAACCTGCACATGGAACCAGTGGGTCTCTTCTACTGTAGTACCAGCATTGAGCAGGTTGATACAGAAGCTCAGCTTCCATTTACAACTAGCAGGTTTGTGAAGGCAGATCTATAAAAAACAAAAAACACAGAAAGCCACACAATTTACTTAAAGGGAATGTGTCATCAAAAGATTACTTCTAGTTTAACTCACATGTTTAATGTTAAACACATTTTTTAGGAATTTTTGGTTATGTTTTTTTTAAATTTTCCAGATCACTTTCAATATTTTTTTTTAATAGTTTTTAAGTCCTGTAGTTATCACATTGGCCACTAAGCCTAATAATCAACTTACACTTCCTGCTCTATTTAGATAGCTTTTCAGCAGTTTGCTCATTATCAGAAAAGCAGGGTCAAGCTGAAAGGAGACACCATTGTGTACAGATAACACAGAATCCACCAGTCACAAGAGGAGATGTCACAGCTCCCCCTCCTCCTCCCGTCACAGTGAAAACTATCCTATAGACGTCTATGGGACAGAAACTGTCCTAAGAATCCTATGTGCATGAAGCTGCTGTAAAGTATCTCTGACTGCTGTTAAAGCAGTGCAAGCAAGAATGTCTTCTCCACAATCATATATAGACGGCCGAATTGAGAAATCTACAATTAGGAAATAAAATCGACTTAGAGGAAAAGAATATTGATCAGGGGCTTGATTTAATAAGTATAAGAAAAATTTTGTCGACATAGTACCTTTAAAAACACTGACAGTAGGCCATACTTACAGCTCCATGCCTGGAAAATGAACTATTCCCAGTAGGAGGCAATATAAGCCCCAGTACTACATGGGAGAAATTTAACAGGTGCAGCTCATTGCTGAACAATTGCTCACACACCCATCCACTAGGGGGGGCAACTGGCTGTAAGTATGGCCTTGTGTCTGTGTTTTTTTGAATGCAGATCTGTAGTATAACACAGGCTGTAAGATAACTTATGCAATTCATTTACTTATTGACTCTACTTTTCTTGTTGATTATATGTTACGTATAAGGGCCTGCACATTGTGAGCTCTAGTTGTTTCCTCATATCAGCATGGATGTGTACAGGTGTGTGTACAATGTGTGTGATCACAAGGACGGAGCTGTTGGAACACGTTACTCTCGGGGGTCACATACCGTGACCTGTGTTCTGTTGATTTAATTAAATAACTGACGGATGGGTTCTGTTAGCTGGAGGCACAAGCCGCAAGAATCAAAGGTTTGTTTGCACGTGAGAGGAAGAACAGGGAGCGTTTTATAATGTCTCATACAAAATTAATTCACATACACAAAACATAACCCCATCCAGCAGAGGCCCACAGGGCGGATCTCAGGCATTCTCCCACCATAGATCCCTGTGATCTTCCTTTATATTACCCAGCAGTGGTAAAGGCAGGAACTCTTCTAATATTCTCTTCAGCTGTCTCTTGGTGTGTGACTATCAATATGGCAAACTCTCATAGCGTTTCCAAACTCTTGAATGGCAAATCTGTGCCAAGAGCATAACATGGAAAGAATAGAAAGGGAAAGAGGGAGTGGGCTGATGGAGCAAATTCCATTGTTGATGGGGACAGTGGACCAAAAAGTTGCTTGCCTTGGTCAGATGAAGTAAACTATAAGTTTGCCCTGCATAAAGGAAAGCCTAGCTATGATTAGGAGTCTGTCCAGGGGTGTAGAAAGGGAGAGGTTGGAAGTAGGGCAGGCATTAGTGCCCAGCAAGGTCAACCAGATTCCGGGCTCACTAAAGAGGTAAAGTCCCAATAGTCCTCTCTGCTGTGAAGTTACACCCTGTCTAGGAAAATCTATACAAGATACTGCCATGTTTGGTTGCGCTATGTACATTCTCCTATTTGGACATAGGTAGAGGAAAAGGGTCTTTTTCACACTCTAAAAGTGTTGAAGGAAGCCTCTTTTTACTTGATAAAAGAGTACTGCATTCAAGAACAATTATCATCAGAATAATAACAAAATATTTTATTATATCTTTTCATGGGACAACACTAAAGATATGAGACTTTTATACAATGTAAAGTAGTCAATGTACAGCTTGTATAACAGTGTAAATTTGGTGTGCCCTCAAAATAACTCAACACGCAGCTATCAATGTCTAAACCGCTGAGTATACCCAGGGCCGCCAATAGGGGGTACAGGCATTACAAGTGTATGGGGCCCGGCCAGAATGTGAAGCAAGGGGGGGCCCGCCGCCGCCGCCAGGCTCCGCCCCCTTGCTCCACGCTAATGGAAGGGAGAGCAGACCGCAGACCTGCTCTCCCTACCATCACAATCAGCTGTGCTGTCAGAGGGGGGCCGGGCTGCTAGTAAGGCTGTGTACATTACATTCAGTGTCACTTACTTCAGTTTGAAGCATCCTGTGCATGGAGCAGTCCGCCCCTCCCCCTCCTCCCTCTGGCCGCGGCAGATCAGTGACGTCACGCCCACAGCCAGAGGGAGCAGAGGGGAAGGACCGACTGCTCCGTGCACAGGATGCTTCAAACTGAAGTAAGTGACACTGAATGTAATGTAAAACAACTAATGTGTGCTGCCTGCTCCATCTGCAGCCTGGCCCCCTATTTTTACCATAGGGATGCCAGGCCAGTTCCCAGTTCTGTGGGGCCCCAATCAAGGCTCCTAAGATTTGGGGGGCCTTGAACAGGGCCCCAAAAATCTTAGGAGCCTTGTTGGGGGCCCCACAAATCTTAGGGGCCTTGAACGGGTCCCTTTAAATCCCAGGGGCCGTGATTGGGGGACCCAAATCTTAGGGGCCTTGATTGGGGCCCTGCAAATATTAGGGGCCTTGATTGGGGCCCTGCAAATATTAGGGGCCTTGATTGGGGCCCTGCAAATCTCCGGGGTCTTGAGCGGGCCTCTCCAGCCTCCTGGGACTTGTGGGGCCCCGCTCTAGGCCCCTGGGATTTGTAGGGCCCCACTCAAGTCTCCTAAGATTTGTGGGGCCATGCACACGGCTCCTAAGATTTGGGGGCCCCGATCAAGGACCCTTGGATTTAAAGGGCCCCGTTCAAGGACCCTAGGATTTGGGGGCCCCACTAAAGTCTCCTAAGATTTGTGGGGGCATGCACAAGGCTCCTAAGATGTGTGGGGCCTTGAGCAGGGCCTCACAAATCTTAGGGGCTTTGTTTGGGGCCCCACAAATCCCAGGGGCCTTTAGCGGGTCCCCCAAATCTTAGGGGCCTTCATCAGGGGCCCCAAATTTTAGGAGCCTTGAGTGGGGCCCTGCAAATCTCAGGGGTCTTGAGCGGGCCTCTCAAGCCTCCTGGGATTTGTGGGGCCCCGCTCAAGGCCCCTGGGTTGCTGGGCGTGGTTGGTGGGGGCAGGGCGATGGGGGTTCGGTGGGGGCGGGTTTAACAGGGGGCCCAGCCACTTTAGCTGTAGGGGGCCCTGAAAATTCTGATGGCGGCCCTGAGTATACCCCTTAGTAAAGATGCCAAAATTGTGCCCAATTTTCTATTTTCAGTCCATGGTGTCATGTGACTAGTTAGTGTTACAAGGTCTCAGGTGTGAATGGGGAGCAGATGTATTAAATTTGATGTTATCACTCTTACACTCACCACATGGCAAAGAATTCTCTGAGGATCTAAAAAAAAAATTGTTGCTCTACATAAAGATGGATTAGGCTATACGAAGATCATCCTGAAACGGAAATGCAGCACAGCGGCCAAGACCATACTGCGGTTAAACAAGGCAGGTTCCAATTCAGAACAGGCCTCGCCATGGTTGAGCAAAGAAGTTGAGTGCACGCAATCAGTGTCATATCCAGAGATTGTCTTTTCAAAATAGATGTATAAGTGCTGCCGGCATTGCTGCAGAGGTTACAGGGGTGGAGGGGTCAGTCTGTCAGTGTACAGACCTTATGCTGCACACTGCATCAAATTGGTCTGCATGCCTGTCACCCCAGAAGAAAACCTCTTCTAAAGATGATACACAAGAAAGTCCACAAACAGTTTGCTGAAGACAAGCAGACTTAGGACATGGATTTCTGGAACTATATCCTGTGGTCTGATGAGACCAAGATAAACTTATTTGGTTCAGATGGTGTCAAGCATGTTTGGTGACAACCAAGTGAAGAGTACAAAGACAAGTGTGTCTTTCCTACAGTCAAGCATTGTGGTGAAAGTGTCATGGTTTGGATCTGCATGAGTGCTGCTGGCTGTGGGAGCTACAGTTCATTAGGGGAACCATGAATGTCAACATGTACTGTGATATACTGAAGCAGAGCATGATCCTCTCCCTTCAGAAACTGGCCTGCAGGGCAGTATTCCAACATGATAATGACTCCAAACACACCTCCAAGACAACCAATGCCTTGCTAAAGAAAATGAGGGTAAAGATACTGGTCTGGCCAAAGCATGTCTCGAGACCTAAACCCTATTGAGCTTCTGTGGGGTATCCTCAAACGGAAGGTGGAGGAGCACAAGGTTTCTAACATCCACCAGCTCCGTGATGTCATCATGGAGGAGTGGAAGAGGATTTAAGTGGCTGCCACCTGTGAAGCTCTAGTGGCCTCCATGCCCCAGAATGTTAAGCCAATGCTGGAAAATAATGGTGGCCACACAAAATATTGATACTTTGGTCACAATTTGTCCATTTTCACTTAGGGGTGTACTCACTTTTATTTCCAGCGGTTTAGACATTGATGACTGTGCTGAGTTATTTTGAGGGCACACCATACTTACACTGTTAACACATTATACAAGCTGTACATTGACTACTTTACATTGTGTCAAAGTGTTATATCTTCAGTGTTGTCCCATGAAAAGATATAAAATAATAGTTACAAAATGTGAGGGATCTACTCACTTTTGTGAGATATTGTATGCATATATAAACATATAATAACACATTTTAATACATTTACTTACATGAAACATATCTACATAACAGACATAAGGTATTCAGCATGCCCATAACCATAGCAACCCATACAATACAGTGAACACATTATTTATGGTGATAAGTAGGTGGTGTTAATTAAAATGGCCCTTTTTTTTATTTTGCTTTCAGCCTTTAATGAAAGTTAATATAAATTGAGTGCAAAATGTGGCTAAAAATACTACAGCTCGTGTGGAAAGGAATATTACCTCCTACAGTGATGTTAACATGAAAAAGTTATGATATCTGAATAATGAATATCTGAACAATACGAGCATCCACTTTTTCTGGAAGTAAAGAAGCTGGATGTGAAGCTTTTCGGCATACAGCCACGTTCCTTTTTTAAGTGTATATTCACATCTTGTTTTTTTTTTTTTTATTTGCTTTCCTGGATAGAAATAACTAGAAATTTTTTATGTCATATGTACGATTGCCACCATGTGGTTGTATAGTGCACTAAGTGGATGAAAGGAGTGGAGGTGTAAGGGGGTCCCCTCCAGGTACAAATAAACATGGAACCAGCCCTGGGTGCCTGGAGGCATCAATAACTTGTCATCAAGCCACCCTGACTTGTCCAGGGTATTCAGATACAGGACTTGGTCAACACATCGAATTTTTGCCACAGGGATGAAAAGCCTGCCAAGGAACGTAGCTGTCAGGGCATGTACACCTGCTGGTCACCAAACTAGCTATTCTGCCAGGGTCTTTACAAGGGTATGACCAGGCTCAGACAGGGGAGCAGTGGAATCCCAAAGTGAGCCCTTGAGCACGGTAGGCCCCTGAGCCTGGAAGGTTGGAGCTGGTTTTCAGGGAGAAATGCAGAGAATGAGAGACAGAAAGCATGAGACAAGAGTGCAAGTCATGTGCAGTCATGGAAACAATTAGATCACAAAAAGTGAAATAAAAGACAGGGATCCAAAAAAGCGCTAGGGTAAAAATCAAAAACTTTAAACCAACATAAATATAGGTTGTTTTATTATATTAAAAGGCAGTAATGCGACGCGTTTCGCAGAGAACACTCTGCTTCATCAGGCATATACAATACATGGAGACAGACGATTTTAAATAGCAATATCTATGAGAACGATGCTCCTGCTCTTTAAGGGATAGCAGCACCTTTATTAAAACGTATACAATTATAAATAATACATAGGGCATATACAGTATACAAAAATATATAATTTTAAATACTATCACAGAAAAACCCTTACTCTAAACAAAATCATACACCTTTGTTAAATGTATAAAATCATAAATAATATATATTAATTTAAAAACGTATGCATAGGTTCCCCATCAGGGAATTGAACTCCAGGCATCCGCAGGATCAGAGGGGACATTAACCACTATACTAACAACTAACTTGATATTAATCAATCTATTGTATCTTGAATTTCATTTAACCCATGTGGACTGATAGTGTTCAATTTATAAATCCAATAGACTTCTCTTGCTGCTAGCCTATTATGTTTATCTAAAATGTCGGGACTAATACTTTCAATAGGTTGAACCGTGAATATCGGCTCCATATTAGGATGTTTTTCAATGAAGTGCCTAGGCAGACTATGCATCATTTTATAATGTCTCACGTCGAACCTATGATTTATCATACGTCTTGACAATTTCAAGTTAGTCTTCCCGGCGTTTTGGAGACCACACATACAAGATATAACATAAATAACAAAGGTGGACGTGCAAGTCATATATGATTTGATTAAAAATTTGATTAAAAAATTTTCACCCGTACTAAAAGAACTAAAATCCGAACCACAAGTAAACATTTTACAGCACTTACATGAATAATGGTTACAGGTAAAAGTTCCTAAAATTTTTAAAACACCATCCTTTTCTATTTCACCTCCTTTTTTATATTGTTTAAGTTTGGATGGTGTCATTTTATTTTTAATGGTAGTAGCTTTTCTATAAATAATTTGCGGATTTTGGGGTAAAATAGGGTGTAGCACCGGATCCAATTTTAAAATGTTCCAATGTTTCTCTAAAAGCAGCCTAACATCCCTATGCTGGGAATTAAAAGTTGTAACAAATTTAAAATTGTGATCCTCATATGCAGTCATGAGGGTAAAGATACTGGAGTGGCCGAAGCATGTCTCCAGACATGTATACCAGGGCCGGACTGGGAATAAAAATCAGCCCTGGCACAAAGCCCCCACCAGCCAACATACAATATCTGCTTACAAAATGCCCCTTGTTCTCGCATCTTGCCACTTTCTAAAATAAACTACACTATAAAGGTGCTTTCACACGGAGTGTTTTTGGTGTATTTTTTATGTTTTTTGGTGCGTTTTTGTGCAGAAAGGCAGAGCAGTTAATGCTGAACATTTCTGCACATAAAAAGGCATCAAAAAATGCACCAAAACCGCTCTGTGTGAGAGCTCCCTACATACAAGCAAGAAAGAAACAGTGGAGCAGAGAAACCCCTCATCAGAGTCAGGTGTGCACATTACAATCCGGGACAAGCCTACACTGCCTCTATAGAAGAACCAACATAACTTACAACCCCACCAATCACATCACCAGTAATCAGGTCACCATCACATGAATACAGCAATGATTCAACCCAGAAGTAAAATGACCCCTGACAGCAGGGACTCACAGGAGACGTCATCTCTGATGGGAGTTGTCTTCTTCTTGTTTTCTTCTCCTTCTGGCCCAAACCTCCATGATGTCTTCCCTAATGAGTCGCTCCCTTCCATTTCTTTCTCTGTCCGGTACAGCATGCAGTGTCCTCTTCTAGTGGTCACAACTTGTCCCTGTAGAATTTACCACAAATACATCTTAGACTCCTCTCTCTTCCAGCACTTTCCTATCAATTCCCCAAACAGCATATGTTAGACCCTAAAAATGAGAAATTAAAAAATGTCAGATAAGTGGCATGTAAATAGGTAGACCCATATTAGGTAGGTAGACAGGGCCTACCCCTGTAACTATCCAGGAAGCAAGGGCTGTCCCCAGTTACTAGCCAGGTAGATGGGGCTGCCCCCAGTAATCAGCCAGGTAACTAGGGCTGTCCACAGTAATCAGCTAGGTAAGTAGGGCTGCCCCCAGTAATTAGCCAGATAGGGCCAGGGGCAGTAATTAGCCAGTCAGGACCAGTAAGTAGGCAGGCAGGGCCAGTAAGTAGGCAGGCAGGGCATCATATAGGTAGGCAGGGGTAGTATATAGCCAGGCAGGGGCAGTATATAGCCAGGCAGGGGAATCATATAGCGGCAGGGCTTTCTTATAGGCGGGCCCGGGGCCCATTTTATAGCTAGTCAGGGGCGTATTTAGCCAGTCAGGGGCGATTTAGGTAGGCAGGGGTAGTAAATAGTAAGGCAGGGGTAGTTTTGCTAGGAAGGGCTAAATGGGCAGGGCGTATTTAGCCAGGTAGGGGCAGTATATACCCAGGAAGGGCTTTCATATAGGAAAGGGCCGTATATCCCAAAGGCATGGCCAGTATATACCCAGGGGGGCAGTATATAGTTGGCGGGGCTTCATTTAGGCGGGGTGGGGCGGGTATATAGTAAGGCGGGAGTAGTATATACCCGGCAGGGCTTTAATTTTATAGGAAAGGGGGGAGGGGTTTGGTATATAGCCAGAAAAAAGGGGGGTTGTATTTTTGTGGCAGGGCCCCAATATATAGGCAGGGCAGTATTTTAGCCGGGCAGGGCAGTATATAGCCGGCGGGGGCCCAGTTATATAGCTAGGCGGGGGCTTTTATAGGCGGGAGGGCAGTATATAGCTAGGCAGGGTCATTATATAGCCGGGAAGGGCTTTAATATGGGGTAGGCAGGGGTAGAATTAGCCGGCAGGGGTTAGTTTATTGCTAGGGCGGGCATCTTTTTGGAGGGCGTATTTTAGCCAGGCGGGGGCCCAGTTTTTTACCCCAGGCAGGGGCCATCATTTTGGCCCGGGGCAGGTATAAAACCCAGGAGGGGCGGGTATAAAAGCTAGGCAGGGGCAGTATAAAAGCCGGGCAGGGGCAGTATTTAGGTAGGAAGGGTAGTTTTTAAAAGCCGGGCCCAGAGCAGTAAAATTGCCGGCAGGGGCAGTATATACCCGGCGGGGGTAGTATTTAGCCAGGCAGGGCATCATTTAGGCAGGCGGGGGCAGTAGTATATAGCTAGGATGGGCAGTATATAGCCAGGCGGGAATTAATATAGGTAGGAAAGGGGTAGTATATAGCCAGGCAGGGAATAATATAGGCAGGAAAGGGGCCCATTTATATGGGCCAAAGGGAAAGGGGAAATTTTATAGAAAGGCGGGGGGCACCCATATGGGCCCAGGAAGGGCAGTATATGGGGCCAGGCGGGGGGCATTTATGGGCAGGCGGGGCCCGTTTATAGCTGGGCCCAGGGGCAGTATTTACCCGGGCCCAGGGGCTTTTATTTTCCCAGGAGGGGAAAGTATTTAGCTGGGCAAGGGGCGAAATATAGCTAGGCGGGCAAAAAGTAGTTTTAAAAAAAAATAAAAATATTACTCACCTGGTTTCCCTCCTTTTAAAAGTCGTTCGGGGGCCCCAACTCTCCCCCGGGTAAGGGGGGGGGGGGGCCAAACGTGGAGCCCCGCGGCAATGACTTTCTTTACTTTGGGCGCGCGTGTACGGGGCCCCCGGGTAGCTGAAGGATGGGATCAGTAAAATCCCAAGCTTTTTCCCACCCTTGGGCCCCTTTCTTGCCCCGTGCATTTCAGGGGGGCCGGGGGTGATGGCTGCCTGGTTTGGGGTCGGTGCCCCGGCCCCCATGGGGGTGGGGGGGCCTTTGTCGGCCCCCTGGCACAGGGGTCCTTTCGCATATGCGACCTTTGGCACCCCCTGTGCTTGCGCCGGGCCCTATGGGCAGTAGGGCCTTTCAGTTTTGGTTATAGCTTAGTTAAAAGGGCCAGGGTTTAAATTTTAAAAAATTGATATTCCAATGTTGCTTTTTTGGGGGTTTTGGGTTCAAGTCAAGTTCAGTCAAAATCTGAGCTCCTCAGTTCAAGTCAGCCCCCAAAAAAAAAAATTGCCCCAAAGCGTCACCGGCACCTTTTAAACCCAGCCCTACACGGGTTTTTTGGGTCGGTTTTTTGGGCAGTTTCGGTATTTTTAATCCGCGGGAAAAATTCGATTTTAAAACCTTTGTGGCCCATAGACAGCAAAAAAAAAAAAACTGTGCTGTGGGTTAAACACAGCACGGATTTTTTCCGATGGGTTTTTGGAAATCCGCCGGATTCCAGCGATTTTATGACTTTTTCAGATATTGTGGGGTTTCCCGTTCAAAATTTCCCGTAAATTAAAATGTTGGGCAGATGGAAAACCCTAAAAAACCAAAACCCAAGTTTTTAGCGAAAAACCCAGGGCCAAAAAAACCACAGTACAGCACTGTGAAAATGCCATTGGTTTTTGGACGTCATTTTAACATATGCTGTGTAGACAGAGCCTAAGTTAGGGTTGTTTAATGTGTTTTAGGGGTTGGCTTACTGGTCTGGGGACACGGTGCTTGGGTTGCAGCCTAATTTCCAGTCCCAGCCAACATCACTTACAATTACCATAAAATTGGGTCTTTAGACAGAGGGCGCCATGTCCGAAAAGTGGCCTATCTATGCCAGTTTTAGGTGCATTAAATCAGTGTAAAGTGCGCCTGAAAGTCCGATACTTTCTAAAAATTGGCGTCAGGTATACCTTGCATAGATTACTTAATGCGCATAAAATGGCACATCGTATTAAAAAAGGCCGCATTGCATCAAAAATGGACGCATTGCTCAACACTCGGCACATAGTATATCATTGGTAGTATATGGAATGCGTCTATCGAGGTGCATTGCCCGACGGGCATAACATATGTAAGGCGCCTCAATAGGCGCGTTTCGCAAAGGGGGCGCACAGTGCACCATATTTAGGCACATTACCAAGTGTTGTTCCCGGTGTATAATGCGCCGAGTTTTGGTGTACGACAGTTCATTTACAACAAGAATATGGCATAAAAAGTGAGTTTGCCGCAAAATAGAACAAAAAACTGGTGTTGGCGTCTTGGGACATGTCGCCCAGAATGTCAGGTTGGAAGTAAGGCTAGAACAGGAGAATCGTGTTGCCAGAGCAGCAAGTTATCCTCCTAAACAACCCTGACCCTAACTTAGGGCTAAGGTTACAGCTCCAATAATGATTAGGGATTAGGTTACAGAGAAATTCTGTTTTGAAACAAATTTTTTCACAAGTTCAAATGAACCAGTGTCGAAGCGAACATGCGCCATTCCAGCAACACTGATTTTCATCTGTCCAGTCCTTGGTAGGCTCACAGATAGGAGATGTTATGGGTGCCTGAATGCTGCTTGTCTCTCCATAAAAAAGCTCTTGGCCAAACATTCAGCTATGTTATTAAACTTTACATCAGTGACCTAAAAAGTACTCGCCGCTTTCCTGTCCACCTTCATCACATTTTAAGACTCTCTATCTGATCAAGGTTAAAATGAAATGCTAAAAACAATATTCTCCAGTAAGTTACAATCTTCAAGTATTAAGAGTGTATGAAATGCCTTCCTGCTGGCGCCGCTGATATGCTAATTTATCATCATCACAGAGATAGCTGCACTCAGTTTTACTATAATGATAGATTAGAAAATGATGAGATTTCACAGTAAGAGCCCTTAAGACCAGAACTGTCCAGAAACAGGCTGTTCTGGGAGCTTAGTATAAATACACTGATTTGTTCCTGCAGTTTATTACAGTGTCGCAAGGTTTTTTGCTTTTTAAATTGTGACAAAAGCCCTTAACAACCCAGTGTTTCACAGCGCCTATGAATATTTTAATAGACTACCATTGAGTTTTATTACGGATGGCTTGGATAAAATGTTTTGTGTAGTCTGTTCCACTAGGTGGAAGCACTCCTAAGTTTTCCTTATTTCAAAAAATAAATATTAAAAAAAAGATTATTACTATTATATATTTATCATAAAACACCAAACTATCAATTGTATACAAAGTATCTACACATTATATGCAGAATATGTTTATACTCACATGGATGTGGCTATAAAAGAGCTGGGAATCACAGAATTCTACTGATAGATCAACCAGAGTTTTTACAACAAACCAATCACTGGCAGAAAAAAACTATAAACCCTGAATCAAGATGATAAAACTTAACTTTTAGGCGACATGTCCGAAAAATGGCGTATCTATGCCAGTTTTAGGCACATTAAATCAGTGTAAAGTGCGCCTGAAAGTCCGATACTTTCTAAAAATTGGTGTCAGGTATACCGTGCATAGATTACTTAATGCGCCTAAAATGGTAAATCGTATCAAAAAAGGCGCATTGCCCAAAAAAAAGGGGGCATTGTATCAAAAAAGGGGCATTTATCAAAAAAAGGGGCATCGTATCAAAAAAGGGTGCATCCGTAGTCAAAAAAGACGCATTGTATCAAAAAAGGGGCAATCGCATCAAAAAAGGGGCATTGTATCAAAAAAGGGACGAGCATTGTATCAAAAAAGGGCGCATTGCATCAAAAAAGGGCGCATTGCATCCAAAAAAGGGTCATTGCTCAACACTCGGCCACATAGCATCATCATTGGTAGATGTGTATGCGTCTATCGAGGCTCATTGCCCGACGGGGCTGCTAACATATGTAAGAGGCGTCCTCAATAGGCGCGTTTCGCGACTGGGCGCACAGTGCACCATAATTAGGCGCATTACAAAGTGTCGTTTTCCCGGTGATATAATGTTAAACAACAGACCTATTTTTAGGTGTCCATTAACAAGCAACGAATATGGCCATACAAAAGTGAGATTTTGCCGGCAAATAGAACAAGAAACGGGCGTTGGCTATTTGGGACATTCGCGCCATTTAATGTATTAAAAAAATAAAATAATCATGAGCCAACAAAATCAGTATGTTGACACTAGCGATCAGGTTACGAAAACTATAATTGCAGGTAGTGAATATTGCACATGAGTATAATTTAATATATATAATCACAGGTATACTCCGCGCGTACGATTCGCATGATATTCAATAGTCCACATGAGTTCAGGGTCCAAAACAATAATTGTAGAGGAATCCCAGATGGTAAACTCTGTTTAAAAGAGTATAACAGTAACAAAAATCCAAAAAAAGAGAGAGAGGAATAGTATAAAACTTGCCCAATAAAACCCTAATCTATCCAAGTGGAGAAATAGGGTCATCGCCCCGATAAGGGCGGCGGCAAGCTGGATACGGCAAGTGGTGATTTTTGGAGCATTTAAACACCAATTTTTATTGGATAATATTAGTATAGACGCACCTTTTTAGAACCCGCTCTATCGGTCATAAATAAGGCACACTACAATAAATGTCAATTTTGGCTCGGGTAAACCACTTTGGAGTTTTTATTGTTCCACAGAAAATGCTCCTGAATTCCGTACTGAACATAAATCTATACCCTATACATTCTATTGCCCCGCCCCCCACACCCCATCCCCAAAACACCTTTACTAAGTCCGCGGTCTCTGGCCGATATTTGGGGTACGGGAGGTTTTTTAAACTATTGCGAATGGGGCTGCGTCTGATGTGTCTGAAAAAAACCCAGACTTTTCCCCACCCCTTTATAAAAATTGCCCCATCCCTATCAAAAAGAACTACCAAAGTCCTAATGCAGTGACAAAACAATAAACATATGGGGTATAAGTCTATGAATATACCTCAAAAATACCCCCAAACAAAAGCTTCCCTATCCTTTCCCCGACTATTTTATAAGGCGGGTTCATACGGATAATAATAAAAGCAAAACCCACAATAGGCACAGATAAATCAGCCCAAGGCCCATAAAAATAAGGGTTCAGAAGAACGGTTGTGCCATAGACAAAAAGTTGGTGTGTTTTTTTGTGTGCTTGAACCCAAAGGAATGTATAGTAAACCCCAAAATTATAACATAATAATACCCCACAGTGCAAACAGTGTAAAATAATGCACAACTACACAGCCGAGTCACATTATTATGACTACTTTCTACTTTCATACTTCAATATCGGCAGCTCATAAAGGGAGCACTGTATTAGCTCTTGTGGATATAAAAAGGGGTGGATGGGCGTTTGCACACAAAATCCCTTTTCATCATGGAAAAGGGGGGCGTTTATGAAAGTGCGGAAAAGGGGTATCATTGGTTTTCAGACCAAGGGGCAGTATGTGAAATGTTCCCGTCCTGCTGGAGTGAAAGTATATCTTGAGTGGACAAATTACATAATTGTGGATAAGCAATGTGAAAGCGGCTGCGCACCCTGTGCCATCGATGTGAGTGGTGACCAAAGGTGTGCCAGAATGGACCCACACGCTTCAATGGGGCAGCTAACTGCTGAAATGAACCAGAGGGCTGCCAGATGTGTGTCTAAACATCAGCAAACCCTACTGCGTATGGGGCTCCGAAACAGACGGACAGTAAGTTTTCACCAGCATATTAGAATTAGACATTCTCTGATTGGAAAAGCATTGCCTTCTCTGATGAATCATGTTTTCTACTTCATTGAAAAGATGGATGTTGGCGTGTCAGATGAGAAACCGCATAGATCAAACCCTGCAACCATTGCTGGAAGAACACAAGCTGGTGGTGGCAGCGTTATGGCCTGGGGAATGTTTTTTGGGCTTTCGGGCCTTTATCCATGGAAGTCTCCCTATTTAGGAAAGAACCAAACTTCAAAACAAACTCCAAAAATCCTCGATTTGAACCAATTGAGCATCTTGAGACCCTATGGGCCCTCCAGCACTTTTGGATGCAGTCGCATGGATCCAAACCCGTGACGACCTACCCCCAAAACCTTATTGAGTCACCCCACCGTACTGCCGCTGTCCCCGCCACTGTGGTTTTCTCAGGGGATAGCTGGTTATAATAGTAATATAGCTCAACTGTGTAAATTTAAAATTACTTTTCCCAAAAAATACATTAGTGGGAACCCCCTTTTCAAAGGCCCTTTCCCAAAAAAAAAATTTTGGAAATCGCAGAAGAGGACTTAATTGACATGACAGTTTCTTCACACATTTTCCTCACACAAACGTCATCAAAATACAGGACATAGATCTTGAAAAGTGGCATAGTGCAATCAGATAAATCCCCAGCAGAAAACTTTTGTTGATTTCTGCCATGGATATCTGACATTATTGCAGCAGAAAAATGAAAAATATGTCTACTTCTTTCTAAAAACAGCACCTAATGAAGTTCCAATCAAGGGCTGAAAAATATTGTACACTTTGTATATTAAAGCTATCCAATATATGCACACAAAGAACCATCTTACACTTTGGGTGCTTCAACACTTCTGCAGAATTTGGGCATTTTTCTCTGTTTAATAAAAGGGCAAAGGGACCTCTAAAGCTTTTGAGCGGTAACAGGGGCGGGGGCTCAGCAATGCCATCTACTGGTCAACTGCCCCATAAATGCATATAGAATTTTTAACATTTACTTGCCAGCAGGTTGAATACATCATTATCTGAAAAATGGCTACCGTGCACCACTCACCCAAAAAGCCCCTTTGTTTCCGCTTTTTCCCATGTTTTTTTTTTTCCATGCCTTAGAAGAGTCATAACTTTTTTTTTCCTGCTGACATAGCCATGTAAGGGACGTGTTTTTTTGCAGAACAACGTTTATTTGGCAAAAATTTTGCTTTTAAATTATAAGGGAGGAAGAATGCCTCCATTTTGGTTTTTCTGCACCCCGCCCACTTTCACAACTGTTTATCAGTGCAGAGTTTGCGGGGTTGGGTTTTTTTATTTTCTCAATGGAAAATGGAGGTCTTTTTACCCAGTGAAGGCCTAAATTTTGGCTCTTTTGAGGGTAAACATAGTGGGGACCACCCCCCCTTGAGACACGTTGTAAGTTCAGGGGGGCTTAAGCTTTTTTTTGATCAAAACTTTGGGAACTGAAATCCAAAGTTTTTTTCAGCTTTTTTAATTCGCACAAATCTTTTCAATAACTTTTACTGACATATCTTGTACTGGGAAAAAAAACAAATTTTGTGGTGAATGGAGGCGGTATACCAAAAAAAAAAAACACAATTCGGCGGGATATTTTATTTTTTTGGCATTCATTGTGCAGGTTATATAATATTATTTACAGACGTGGCAATATCAATAATGATATATATTGTGAGCTATTACAGCTCCGGGATTGTAGCAAACTAACTAAACAGAGGTAGTTTCTCTCACTAACACCTTAGCTAAGCAGAGTTGTGTAGGAGACACTGGTTGCTTCTAGTGTGTAGCTTCTAAGGATATGTCCCCACTGCACGGGTTCCCCCCCTGGGGTTTTTTTAAAAACCGCCGCCGCCCGAAAAACATTGAACATGTTCTTTTCTTCTGTCCGGTTTTTTTGACGGAATTTAACAAACAATGGGAAGGGGGGGGGCTTTTCTCCGCTCTTGCGGACAAAGCCTTCCCCGGGCGGGTGGGGGCAGCCAAACCGGACAAATACGGTCGGATAAACCGCCCCGTATTTGCCTTTTTGCCGTGGGAAGGCCCTGAGGCTCAAATATCTTGTCCAGAATAGCAGCCACACGTTCTCAGCTGACTTTATATAGGCCGGCCAAAGTCTGGCCTGGAACATGGAGAGTAGTCACCCAAACTCTTGACTACCCCCTCGAAAGGCCTCCCGGGGGGAAAAATCTTATGTCCAGCCATTTTTCATAAATATTGAATCAACATAGTGATGAACCTGCCACCCAGACAGTACATCTATGTACTTCATATGAGCACCTGAGTGCATAGACCATCAGGAATAGGGGTGTCTGAAGGAGGGGGGATATTAATTAGGGATCTTAGTAGGCCAATAGGGTCTTTAGGCTGCAGCCCTTCCTACTTGTTTAGATTCCATCTAAGGAGTTGAATGGCCAGGATATGAGTTAAGTCTGCTCCCAGCAGCTGACAACAGGTGCTGGTTGTAAATAACCTATTAGTTATGGTGAGGTCTCGGCATGTGAGCCCACTCCATATATGTTTGAAAGCAGACAACTAAAATATTTTAAGTTAATAACATCCCATACTTTAACCAAATCCCCGGATCCATATACAAGGTCCCTCCTTGACCTTTTTCTTCTGTTTCAAAATAGAAACATACGTAAAATTATATCACTTTGTATGAAGTGGCTAAATGTGTTGAGAAACCGCAATAAAATGCAGTGTGTGAATGCAGCACAAATCCAGGGATTCCAGATTTTACCACTTAACCCATAAAAAATAATAATAATCTTTATTTTTTGCCCAACAATTCCGCACACTTACAATTTGGGGGGAAAACGACAGACATTAACTTTAAAAGTATTTACAGATGAACACAAGGTGGAGGCCCCCCGCAAGACTTAAAAACTATTAGGGGTTAGGGAAGACAAAGGGGCAAAATCTAATTACAATGGTCCACCCTTTAAACAAAATAGGGGGTTGTTTTTTACAAAATTCGGAGAACCCCACCCTCAAATACACTAATAAGAATCCCGAAAAAAAGATGGGGCGCTAGGGAGTGGGGGGAAGGGGGTGTTAGCATTGGGATTCTGGTAGGCCAGAGTGAGAAGAGTATTCTCGGGGCCCTTTAAACTATGGATTCCCTAGTGTGCCTGATCGCCCGGGGTAGCAGTTCCGAGAACTTTTCCGCACGGTGAATCTTGGGGAAGGGGCATGGGGGGTTTCGATGATTGATAGTGTAACCTAAAATATCACAGAGCGGAGAAAACGGTGGGTGGTAACAGAGATCAGGGGGGAATGTAGGGGGGACACGTTGTGAACTTTAAAGAGGAGAGTGATGATTTATTTTGTATCCTGTACTGGATGGGCAACCATGCGTGACTGACACAGGGTAAGGGATCAGTATAGGGCTGGAAAAAAGAAACCCGGGCCTGCATTCGGGACAGCGGGGAGAGGGGAGATTTGCACAGAGGGAACCGATAAAAAAGGAGTTACAGTACCCCAAACGAAAATGAAAAAGAGCAACAATGAAGTTTGAGTTGTTTCCAATAAAAAAAGGAGGATTCTGGAGATGTTCTTGAGGTGCGGGTACAGGAGCGGGAAAGGGGATTAAATTTTGGACGAAAACAGATCGAATCTAGTAAAACCCCCCAAGACACGGCCTGCTGCCTAGGATTTTATGGGGGGTTCCCACACACGGAACAGAAACGGGGTAAGGTCTTTTTTAGTAATGGTGGGATGACTAAAGTTCATTTTTAGTGGGGTTTATTTAAGATACAGGGGGGCCAAAATTCAGAGACAGCAGACAGGCAGCCCTGGTTTTGTAGCAGAGCTGAGTGATGTCCGGAGGGTGTAAAATTTGGGGTTGTCAACCGTAGAAAATGTACTGGAACCAAAATCTGCAGGGTTTTTCCCAATGGGGCTTTATAATTGAAAGGGGAGAGGCCCAAAGAACGGACCCCTGGGGAACCCCGACAGCAAGGGGAAGGGGAAAGGGGAGTGAACCTCAAAGAGACACTGGGGGACGGGTAAAAAAGGAAAGAGGGAAAAACCAAGAGGAGCGTGCCTGAGGGGAAAGGTGCTGAGCATGCTGAAGAAAGTTGGTGATCAACATGTCAAAGCTGCAGAGAGATCCAAAGAAGCAACAATGAGTATTACCCGCATTTTTCTGTTTGAGGTCATTGGAGACTTTAGGTTTTGAGCAGTTTCCGTGGAGGTAGGGGCGGAAAAACCCATTGCAGAGGGGCAAAAAGAGAGTTACGGGGGAAGCGGATTAGGGGAAAGTAGACCAAACCCAGGGGTTTGGAGAGAAAGGGGAGGTTAGAGACTGGTCGGTAGTTACACGCGGGGGGGGTCCAAGTGGGGTTTTCAGTAAGGGGTTTAAAAAATGTTTAAAGGAAGATGGGAAATCCCAGTGGAGAGAAAGGGTTACATTTTTTCAGTTTTGGAAGATGATAGCTGGAAAAAGACTGGGCAAGGTGGGAGGGAATGGGGTCACAACAGGTGGTGGGCCGCAACAGCAGAAGCCTGGACACTTCTTCTTTTGTCTCGGGGTCAAGAGCAAGAGGGGTGGGGGATGTGCGGGGGGGCCAGAGGCTGCGCTTGGGGTGAATGAATGTTTTGCCGGATTTTGTCAATTTTTCCTTTTAAGTGAGGGCCAGGTCTTTTAGCACAGAGTCAGAACCGGGGGGCCCGAGCTTTTGGCCTAAGAAGGGAATGGATGGTGTCAAACAGGCTTTAGGGTTGTTGTGTAAGTTGCGAGAGGGGGGTGAAATATTTTTGTTTGGGGGCTGTGAAGGGCAGTTTTAAAGGTCCTGACATAAATTTTATGGAGAAAATCTGCAGGGACTTCGACTTCCCCCACGACGCTCCCACATCGGGAAAAATCGCTTCAGATGCGATCGAGGCGTGTGCCTGGGTGGGTGGGGGGTCTGACTCGGTGGTGGGTGTGTGGCGTGCAATGTTCCAGGGGTGGAAAGAGTTTCATTAATTGTTTGGACGCCAGGTCGGGGGGAGAGGGAGGAGATTTGGGGCAGTGAGGACTGTATGGGTCTGGAATTCCTGAGCGTTCAGGAGCGGATATTTCGAACGGGAGAGGGCAGGGGGTGTCCAAGATGGGTGAAATTATAAAATGAAGGGAAAAAAACTGTGTCAGAAAGTGTAAGGGGAATTTTTAAAGTAAGATTGAGGAACGTTACAGAAAACAAAACCCGAGAGTTTTCCCCTCCTTTTTGGTGGGGAGAGTTTTGTAAACTGCGAGAGGCCAAAAGAAGAGGTTAGTGAAAGGATCTAAGGGAGAGGAGACATGGGGGGCATCAATAGGGGGTTTTAAAAACCCCTGATGAAGTGGTATTTCAGTAGAGAGGAATAAAAGGGGGACAGCAAAATGAAACCCGAAATGGGGGGGTGAGCCGGAGGTTGTACACAACCGGGGGGGTTTTTGGGGAAAAAGGAAAGGGGCTGAGGGTTGGACCTCAAAGGAGGGAAAAGTGAGTGGGGTGCAGGAGGAAGACCTTAAGTGCAGTGTGGAGAGAGAAGTATGCCAACCCTCCACCCGGCCTGTTCCAGGGGCTGAGGGTGTGGGTGAATGTAGGCCCCATATGAGAGCGGCAAGGGGGAAGTTGTTAGATGGGTGGACCATTTTCTGTGAGGGCTAGCAGTTGAGGGGGTTGGGGAAAACATCAGAACAGCAGTAGTTTGTTGCAGACGATCGGGCTTCCACAAGCACATTTTAAAGGGACGAAAAGATGTACACGAATATCAAAAAGGTTAAACGGTTTTTTTATGGGAAAGGGGGGGGGATGACATAATGGAGGGGGCCGGGGTTAGGGAAATGTCACCTGCACAAGAAGCAGGAAAAGAAAAAGATACACAATGGTTCAGTGAGAGTATGACGCGTTTGTGCAGCAAATGTTGGGGAGGGGGTTTTTTTATTTTAAAAGGGAAAGGAGGTATGATAACCATGGGGAGGAAGGGGCGAGGCGCTGATTGGATAAGATTCCCGGGGCAAAACTGGGGGTAAGCCAAGAGGAAGCTGCAAGGCAAAACTGAGCATGGTGAAAATTTTTTTTTTTTTTAAACCTATACTTAAAAAAAGGCTTCCTCCTAGCCCCCCTTCGGCCCACTTTTACTAATTTTCGGTTTTATTTCAGATACCTTTTATTCAGCCCCCTATCAATCACTTTCAATCTGTTCACTTACAGATAGGTTCACTACTCTACTGGGTAACTGACCCAAATGGCAGACTGACCCAAGCACTAATTTTTTACACCTATTGGAGTTCATTGATATAAATCATGGGCCCCGCCAGCAATGGGGGGAGTTACAAATAAGCCAGCAGAGGGGGATGGGGACAGGGGCAGAACCCGTCACTACAAATTTAAAAAAAGGGGTAAACAAGGGGGAAAAATTTTAACACAAAGACACGGGAAAAATTTTGAGAAAAAAAATCCCTATTCCAAAATTTAACATACCAGAACCAGCAGGCAATTTTAACATAACACAGAGAAAATGATGGGAGGTGTAGTCCATACCAATTCAACATACCAAACACACAAGCAATTAAAAAATAACAGCAGAGACACATGTCCTTGGCTTTTTTCCCAGCCCCGCGCGTAGACAACCTAACAAAGAATACTAGCCCAAGCACGTCTCATTTCGGGTGGCACAAATTTGGGGGTCAGCTCTACCCAGGGCATGATTTTAGGGGTTTTTGAGCTTCAGTTTAAGTTAAAGGAAAGAATAACTAGGAATAGAAAAACATAGCGGCTTTCTTCCAAGAAAAGTGCCACCTGGCTTCAGGTTGTGTATTATAATTTTGAACCTCATCCATATTCACATTAAGAAAAGTTTCTAAGAAAATAAAAAATATATTTTTTTGTAATTTAATGTATGGCACTTACTTATATACTACATAATTCGGATCAGCTTTTATTTTCATCATTTGGGCATGTTCTCCCATCTCAGCAGCTCCACTTCCACACTGGTTTTGATATAGTAAGGGAGCTCCCATCTTGTTTGGGTCGGTGACCTGCTGGAGGGGGCTGACTTAAAAGGGTTTTCTCACTACGAAGATCATATCTCTGATGATGGGGACAGTAAAAAAATAAGCACATTTGCAATTGATTTGCATTACCTAAATCACTTAGTATAGCAGATACTGTATGAGCTAATCTGTGCATTTATAGCTATTTTTGCAGCAGGTGGACAGGACATGCCCCCTTTTCTGTGATTGGCTGACTGAAATTTCATTCAGCTTGTTTGGACATGCCCCCTGGATGGGACACTCCTCCTGTGCTGTGATTGGTTGCCTGCACTCTATGCTTACTCCCCTCTGATCTGTTGAAAATGAAAGTGAAATGAACGGCCTGTGAAGGCTGTCTCAGCTCCTCTCCCCCATCTCCCAGTGATAGTTCTATGTGAAGAATCTGGGCAATTACTGGGTCTCTAGCTGTTACTCTCTCCTTATACACTGTTAACCCCCCACCATATAGCACAGCCTTATAAATCCTGCCCTACCTCCTGCCTGTTAACAGAGGGGGCAGGGGCAGCATACATTCCTCACATTTGTTTCATCAGTTCAAGACGTATGTATAATTGTTTACACCAATGCAGGTGTTCTGGTTACAAGGAGCCTGTGAAGCCTTGAGCTGACAGCTCTGTAGACATGAGAACCAGTGCAGAAGGTCTTCAGAGCTGTGACATTCTCTCCCTTCCACTGCTCACACACAATGATGATGTCACAACTGTTCAGTGAGGGAAAACACACCTTCTGGGGGGAGAGACACGCCTGCTGGGAGGAGAGACCTGCCCCTGGATTTGAAGCTGTAACAGATAGAAACAGCTCAAGTCTGCAAAAGCGTGTAATGGTAAAATCCCTTTAGGTACTTCAGTTTTATAGCTAAGCCAGCCACTTTCCATTATAGTGGCTCGCGGTTAGCACTGTTGCCCTGCATTGCTGGGGTTCTGGGTTCAAATTCCACCAAACACAACATCTGCAAGGAGTTTGCATATTTTTCCTGTGTTTGCGAAGGGGTTTCTCAAGTTTCTACTAAAAACATACTGGTTAAACTAGAATATAGACTGTGAGCCCCAAATGGGGACAGGGACCAATGAGAATGATAACAATTTCTGTACAGTGCTGTGGAATATAACAGCTCTATATAAATAGACATAATAAATAAAGGGTATGTTGACAGGACGGATTCCTCAGTAGATCCTCTTATTTGCCACCCATTTGTTTGAATGTCTAGTCTGTGTTGTAGTTCACACTGAGAACTACAGCGCAGATTTTCCACACCATGGATTTGAAAAAAAGAATGAACATGTCCAATCTTTTGAGCAGATCCTCGTCAGATTCTGCTTCCGTAAAAGTGACGCGGGTAACCTCATTGATATGGGACTAACTTGCATCCAAAAAACTCATAGACAAATACCGCCTCTGTAAAGGAGAAATCTTCAGCAGGAATCCTAGCATTTACCTTGGATTTCTGCTGAGGATTGCACTTTGGATTTTCCCGATGTGTGAATTCCCCCGAATAGGGAGGGGCTGTCTGAGCATTGTTCACACTGCTGATTTTGGATGCTGAAATTTTCAGCACTGAATCAGTATGGAATCTATGCTGATTCAGCACTGATTTTTTTCTGTGTATTTGATGCAGAAATTAGAGGAAGATTTTAGCCTCCATGTACTCTGCGAGGATTCAGTGCTCAAACGGACATGTCACTTCTTTTTTCAGTGCAGAGAAAAATCAGCATCATGTTCACTGAAGCTCCAATTGTCTACTGGAACAATGTCAAGTGAATTGCAGTCAGATTTGAATGTCGATTCAGCACTGAATCCACATCAGAATATGGATCCAAATTGGCCGTGTGAACATAGGCTTATGTTTATTTTTCTTGGCTTGTGCATTTAGAATGTCTGCCTCCAATTTAGCCGTGCACTCTTCACGCTAGCTGCATGAAGTTCTTATCATCAGATTAAATGGAGCCCAGCTCTGAACGTATGGCAGCTGCGGCGTTCACATGGCACAGTGCAAATACTGGTCGGAAATCCCGACCAGTATTTGCACTGTTTTGTGCGGGACAGCTTTTCTCCCCGGTTTGCGGAGAAAAGCACACCCTCCTCGCATTGAGATGTTCATATTCCGCCCGAAAACTGGATGTTCATAAACCGCTCAAAAACTGGATGTTCATAAACTGCCCGGCGGAGAACCCATACAGTGGGGACCCAGGCTGCACAGGTTTTCCATTAAGGTCCATTTTAAAAGTTCTTACCCGGTTTACAGACGGTTTTCAAAACCGAAAACCGCCTGAAAAACTGGGTGAAAACATGAGCCGCGGGGACAAGCCCTTAGGGTGCTTTCACACAGCACAGTTTTGGTGCAGTTTTAACCTCGCTCCAATTATGTGCCTTTATTACCAGCAAGCTTCTTTCACTTATCTAAACTGTTTGGAAAGTGAGTAATCAATTAATGTACTGTAATCCACAAGACTTCAAACACATTAGACAGCTGAAGGAAGCTGCTGGTGATAAAAGCAGTTTAATTTGAGCACAGTTAAAATTGCACCAAAACTGCGCTGTGTGAAAGCTCCCTTAGGCCATGTTCACACGGCTTAAAATGGGCTGTATTTCGGTCCGTAATTATACGCCGAAGTGCACAAATTAACGGGCTGAAAACGGCCCATTCATTACGGTAATCCACAGTTCATAGAGAACTATGGATTACGTCTCCTCTCCCTCCCGAGGGGGGAGATAATTGACATGTCACTTTCTAGCGGTGTATACGCGCCGCTAGCAATGATTGTCTATGGGCCGGAAAAGTGCCGGCCCCCCGCTCACTCCCCCGCTCCCGCCCCGCCCCCCCAACGGCGTAACTGCGGGGCATAATTACGTCCCGCAGTTAACCCGTGTGAACATAGCCTTAGAGTAGGAACCCACCTAATGAAGTTAACTTGAAGCGGCAGGTGGGCACATGCAACTTGAAAAAAAGTGTTTTAAAAAGCAGTATCATTTTAAAAATGTTCCAAAACCCAATGTTGTATTTTTTAGTGCGGGCTGGTGCCCCATATGTTTTTTGAAAATATACCTTGCATTTTAAACCCATGCTGTGTACTAGAGAAAGGTCTCAAATAAATTTTCAGGCAGAATGACCTATAAAGAAGCTTAAGTTACTTTAAATAACATTCAAATATATTTTAAGCTGCGTCCCAGATAAACCCAGGGACGGGTTTGGGCGCTATTTTCAAAAGAAAAGAAGTTTTTTTTAAGTAGGCAATCCCCCTTTAAAAGAATTTTTGTTCAAGAGAATTTAAACCTTAATTTAGTTTCAGAAATCTTAGAGGGATTGCCCAGGATTAAAAAAAATAAAATAAAAAAATACATAGCTTATTTTTTTTTTCCAAAACACGCAGCACGCACGTCTACAGGTTGTGCATAGTATATAACAGGACAGGTGTGGTGCCGTTTTCAGAAAAAAAAACAACCATGTCATTACTGATCCTGGACATCCCCTTCAAACTTGAATGAATCAAGATCTGAAAGCTTTCCAGGGCTGGACAGGGGACAAAGATCACCTTGAGATATATAATATATATATTATATTTATAATATATAAATTGGGCCGCGGGGCTCTGGGGGTCGAACAAAAACCGTTTTCAGAGACCAGACAGGGGTTTTAGCCAAATACGGTTTTTCTCCGATTTATTTGGGACATTTAAGCAAGACAATGGGGAAAAAATTGAAAACGAAAAACAAAACAAAGAAACAAACTCCTCTCGTCTGACTCTGGCTAATACACAGGGAATAGTTTTCCCCCATATACCTTTAAACTCAGGTGCTGTATGGGAGATCTTGCCTGTCTCCATCCAAAAACCTCTCGGGCAAAACTTTTTTTGCCTTGGGGAACAGCCACCCTAGCACGACAGCTGCATATGAGGAGCCAACCTGTGGACTGATCCTGGGGAGGGGGGCATCACCCCCCCAACACTTTGACGCCCCGTAAGGCCGTCCCGGGAAGCTGTTTCAAAAACTATGTATGTTAAACAGTGCCAAAACATATCGACTGAAAACAAAAACAAAAGGCCCTACCTCACCAAGGCCAGTACCTTTGGGGACACGTAAAATGCCACCTACCATTGGCGGGGCCCTGCGACTTTCCTTTTCTTTGAAGTGTTTTTCCCATCCATTCATCATGGGGCATGCAGAACCCTGGCGGAAATTTACCCCATTGCAGACTTTTCCCGGGCCTTTTACATATCCCCCCCCTTTTTCTCTTGGGCCCGTGGGGGGGGGGAGCCCCTTGTGCCTTAAAAACAAAAAACCCGTTGAAACCCCCAATCTCTTTGCCTTTTTGTGACCCTGGGGGGATGTTTCCCACATAGAACTTAAAATTTTTGAAAGGGCCCAAAAAAACCATTTGGTCACTTTTGCATTGTTTCCCTTTTTCGGGCTAACCCTTTTTAAAGGGCGGGGTGGTCAGAAAAAACTAACCGAACTCCCCTCCCTAGGGGTAGAATTTCAGTGATTCAATTCCCCTTTTAAAACCCCCAAAACTTTCCCCTTTCTATGATAGCTTTAGTTCTTCTCCGCCGTTTGTCAAATTCCCTGCTTAGTTTAAAAACTAGGGGGTGTTCTTCCCCGTCAACCACCTGGGAAGGATGCCCCCAGCCCCAAACATTAGGGGGCATCGCCTGTACCATAAACTCGGCCCTTTTAAAATTGGGGCCCAATTTAAATTTGGTCTTTAAAATAACCCCTTTTTTTAAATTTAAAGAACGTTTCCCTTTTGCCTTCTCATCCCTTTTTTCCCCTTTAAGGTTTAAAGCCCCTTTTTGGTGGGGTTCTTGAGAGGGAGCGAAATTTTGGTTGGCAAAGTTAGGCAAAAACCCTTCTGTAGTATCGGAAAATCCCTAAAAAACCCCCTGACTTGTTTTTTTTGACATGGGTTTTTAGGCCTTTTTTTTAAATACCCTTTAAATTTTTAAAATTCCCCCTTTTGGGGGTACCCGGGGGCCCCAAAAAAAATTACGTACCCAGGTACCGGGCCCTTTCCTCGAGGCCTATGCCCATTTTTTTGGGGGTTTTTGCCGTAAAACCGGCCTCCCAAAAGGAATCCAGGACCGCCTGGGACCTTCGCCAGATGGGATTCCCATTTCTGGCTGAAGATGCCCCGTCATCTAGATAGGCGGCCGCTTTAATTTCTATGGGGCTGTAAGACGAGACCCAAATTAATTTTGGAACGGGCGGGGAAAACCCCGTGGGGGCCAAAAAGGGGGAGCACGACATTTTGGAAAGGGCCCCCCTCGGGCGGGGAAAAAAGGCTGTTTTCTCCGGGCTGCTTTGGAAAAGTGGGACTCCCAAAATCCCCCAAAGTTAGGTAAAGAGGGGTTAATGTATCTGGGGGGCCCAAATTCTTTCTATAAGCTCCCCCCACTCTTCCCAAAAGGGGAAATTTTTTATTTTTCAAATTTTTTTAAAATTTTAAATTTAATTTCCTGAAGTCATTGCAAAATCTTATGTTGCCCGTGGGGTTTTTTAGTAAGATTTATAGGGGCTGGACCCACCCAACCTTTTTTGTGCCCTTTTTTTCCTTAAAACCCCTTTTAAAGGGGGACTCCCCATTTTTTGGGTCCTCTCCAAAAGTTTGGCCTGGTTTTTTCTGGGGGCCCTTTCCCGGGGGCCACCCCGGGGATGTTTAGGGCCCTTTGGGGCCCCCACCCCTTTTGAAAAAATTTTTTGGGCCCCCCCCCTGTTACTATTTTTTTCCCAATTTTGGGCTTGGAATTAAAAGGGCCCCCTGGGTTCTACCTGGTTTTTTAAATCCCGGAAAAACCAACATCGGGGGGTTATTTTACCCCGGGGAAAAACCTCTTTAAACCCTTCCTTTGTACGGGCTGTGACAACAAAATCGGAAAAGGACTTCTGGTAGCTCCTTACTAGGGGACCTCCCTGGGCTTACTTCCCCCAATGGGGGCTTCCCTGTCCTTCCAAAAATTTGAGAAATTTCACATGTAAATTTGTAGGGTTTCCCCTTTTCCCTGGCTGAAAACCCTTAAAATTTTAAACTTAAACTGATTTTTTTTTCTCTGCCCCTCATAAGGACCTTGCCACTTTGCCAGAAATTTTATCTCCCCCATTGGGAAACCAGCACCAAAAACAGGGGCCACCAGGCTGAAAGGACCTTATCTTTGCCGCCCTATTTTTAAAACTCGGGCTTGCGCTTCCGGTTTGGTTGAAATATTCTCCCTAACAATTGGCATTACGGCCCCCAATTTCCTATTTTTGCATCTCAGCCACTGTCGATGACACTGCGGTGTGCGTGTGCTCCTGCTCCCGGGGCCCCCTTTAAAGCTATATCCAATACCCCCCGGGGGATTTTACTGTTAAACAGTTCGAAGGGGGGAAAACCCTGTAAAAAGCCTGGGGGAACCTCCCTTATAGAAAACTTTAAAGTACGGCAAAAACCCCTCCCATTTTTTTCCCGCCTTGTCGACCAACTTTTTTAGAACCCCCTTTCAATGTCCTTTTAAAAACCTTTCCCCCCACCCCATCGTCTGGGGGTGTAAAAATGAGATTCGCTTTGTTAAATCCCAAAGGGGCCCGCCACAGCCCCTTCATAATCTTGGAAAAGAACGGGGTCCCCCCGGGGAAATCAGTGGGGTTTTCCTTGGGGTCCCGTCCGGGTAAAAACATTGGAAAAAGTTCCCGGGGAAATCCCCCTTAAAAGGGGGTTTTTTCTGAGAGGGATGGCTTCCGGAAAAAACGGGGGGGCAAGTCAAGCACCACCGATGTGTTGGTGGCCTTTTTCCGATTGGGAAAAGGGGGCCCTAAAAGGCCCCATACCCAATGGCCAAAGGGCATTTAAATTTATGGGGGGAGGGGAAAACGGGGGGTTTTAGGGAGGTGGGGCCGCGGGGTTTTAAACCTGGAAACTCGGGCAGGACTGCAAAAAATCCTCTCCCCGTTTTTATATAGGGCCGGGGGCCAAAAAAAAATTTCGTCAATGCGCTCCCCTGGTCTTGTCTCCCCCAAAAATGCCACCCAACCCACATGTGAATGACCCAGCTCCAAAACCATGCTCATGGGGCTGTGGCCAAAAGGGTTGTTTCCCCAAAACCCCGGATGGGGGTTTTCTTTTTCTCTGTAAAGGAATTAATTTTTGTACTGCGAAATGGGGGTACCCCAAATTGGAGTCGGGTTTTTTGCAATACCCCTTTTATAACCCTTTAAAACTCCTCCAGGCATTTTCTAGGGTTTTGGGGCCCTTTAATTTTTTCTGTCCCAAATTTACCTTTTTGGGGACCTGTAAAAGGGGGGAAAAAATTTTAAAACCCCAGGGGGGTTTTCCCCCCAGTCTCCAGCCAGGACCACTAAGGGAAAGCTATCAGGACCCCCTGAAACCCCCGCAAAGGCCTTCAGGTTACATACTTTAGAAAATACGTTTGTTTCCCCACCTTGGGTTGCTTATTTTTCCCCCCTACTTTCCAAAACAAGGGAAAAAACCCGGCCCATTATTACATGGTGCATTAAGTCCTTAAACCCGCCAAATTCGTGGCTCACGGCCCGCAATGGGGTCCCCTATCGTTACGATTGCTGTTGGAACCCTTTGTGTCCCATGTTTGCAAAACCCCCCCTAGGCAAACGGGTTTTGGAGTTTCTTGGGGTCCCCTAATTTTTCCCCGGGGCTAGTGTAACCAGACTTCCAGGTCCTAAGGCCATCACCGAATGGGCCTTTCCCATCCGCCCCCGGGCATTTCTTGCCCCGGGCGCTCATGTTTTCTTGTGAGCCCGCACAAAAAAGGCCTGGGCAAAATAAGACCTGCGTTTTCCCGAAGTCAAACTCCTGGCCCCGGGCTGCCCGGGCAAATTTGGGAGCAAAATGTCCCCAGCCCTGGCAGCGCCAGAAACTACTGGCCCGCGGGGGGAAAGGGTTTCGTCCTTTTGGGACTTTGGCCCCCCCTTTTTCTGGGGCGCTCTGGAACGTGCCCCACTCCTTAGGATTTCATCTATCCCCCCCCACAGCAGGAACAGTCTTACGTTTTTTGCCGGCCCTTTTTGGTTCCCCGGGAACAGGTAAGTCCTGAAGGAAGTCCTCGGTGGCAGGGAAATCTCTCCACGATGGACACTATGTCATCCACACTTTTCGGGTCTGAGTATCCCCAAACCCGCGCCCTTTTTCCCCCCGGGAAGAGCACGGACGAATCAGTCGCATACGACCCGTTTTCCCCGATTTGGGCCCGGGGGGGAGCCCCCTCCGGCTTCAGCCACTTGCCGGGTTTGGTGGTATAGGTCATACTTTTTGGGAACCCCGCTGGTTTCTTTTCATCGTACTCCCCAGGGGAAACTGCCGGTTGCGCGGACCGCCAAGGTTTAAAGCCAAGCCGGGCATTTTTCCCCTTCAGCCGTGTTTTTAAAACCCCCCGGGGGTCCTGGACTCCCCCCAGGTCGAAATAAAGTTTTTGGTGTTCACCAGTCAGGAAGGGTGCCAAAAGTCACCCCCCTGGTCCCTTTAGGCAGCTGTGGGCCCCCTTTTGCGATTTTTTCAAAACCCTGACCAAGTAGGCTTCAATGTCATCCCCCCGCAGTCATTTTTTTCCCGCGCCCCCTGCACCGTTTAAGGGGGGCCGGGTTTCAAAACCCCGAGGCATCCCTTGGGCTCTCTGTTAAAGCTTGCAGAGCCTGGTTCCCTTCTGTGCTGTTCGTGGGCCCCTGGCCTGGGCACCTGCAGGGAGCAGACGAATTTGGGCTCACTTTGGGGGCTTGCCCCCTTTTTCGTTTCACCTTTTTTGATATCCCTGGGGCCTTTCCTTTTTGTGAGTAACGGGTTTTTGGGGGTCTGAGGTTTGATTGAACCAGCTGCCCTTTATCCCCCTCCTCCAAATTTTTGCAGCTCCCCTCCCGTGGCGTATTGCAGCTTTTCCCCCCAGGAAAATGGTTCACCACACCCTCTAAACTGTCCCCTTTTAAAATGCCCCTTTGCATACCTCCACCATATGGAGCCACAGGCGCTCGGGATCCCTAGAAAAAAAATCCAGTTTTACAGAGACTCAGACAGGGGGGAGTCCAAATAAAGGTTTTCTCCGTTTTTTTTGGGGACCCCTTCAAGAAGACATGGCAAAAAAATTGAAAAAAGTAAAAAAAAAAAAAATGAAAAAAAACCCCGCCTTTGTTGAGCGCTGGCTTTAAAACCAGGGTTTAAAAGTTGTCCCACACTATACCTTAAACTCAGCCCTGGCCCGGGATGGGTTTATCTTGCCTTTCCCCCCAGTCCACAACCCCCTCAGGTCAAAACTTCTTTTGCCTTGGGTAAAAGCTAAAACCTAGTAGGCGACTAGCTGACTTAATGAGGAAACCACCCTGGGAAATGGTCCTGGGGGGGGGGGAGAAGTCACCCCCCAACCCCTTTGACTGCCCCGGTAAAGGGGCCGTCCCGGGGTAAGCCCGTTTAAAAATGGCCAAAATAATAGCAGTAAAAACACAAAAACGGCTCCTACCTCAAACCCAAAGGGCCCGTACCCTTTGGGGACACGTAACTCCCCCCTAACCCCGTGGCGGGGGGGCCATGCACTTTCCCTTTTTTTTGAAGTCGCCCTTTTCCTTTCCCTTCATTTATGGGCATGCAGAACCCTGGCGGGAAAATATTTTTCCATTTTCAGACTCCCTTTCCCGGGTGCCATCTTACTATATATAATAAATATATATATATAATTTTAGTATAAAATTAAAATTTATATTTAAAATATTAAAAATTTCCCGCCAGACCCAACCCGACTCTAGGGGAAGTCATTGACCAAATTTTTCTTTTTGGTACAGGTATTTTTGAAGCAGTTTAGGTGGGAAGGAAATTTAATGTGGGACTAAGGCATCAATACCCCCTACTTTAAAACCAAAATGCCCAAAAGCAAAAAATGTTTCAGTATCCCTCCCCTGTATAGATAGGGAATAGGGGAAAATATTTTGACTGATAAAAAACAAAAAAAAATGAATGTAAATATACATGTACTCCAAAGGGGGAAAATTTCATATCCCTTTAAATTTTAATTTTGAGTAGGGAAAGGGCAGAAAAGTGGGCTGCCTTGGGCCCCTGCCAGGGGGCCCGTTAAACGCAAATTTTGGGCCTCTTGGGGGGAACAGGGCAGTGGGGGCCCCGCCTAAATAAATAAAATCACATAAGGCCAACAATGTCTAACAATACCCACACATGACAACAAGGGCCCTTTCCTCTTTAAACCCCCACCAAACACACTAATTTTCATCAGCTGCCTACGTTGGGGGCAAACCCATAAAATATAACCCCCAAAAATTTTTTTTTTCCCCTTTTAAAGGTTTCGGGCCCCGTGCCCGGGTTTTAAAAACTTTTAATAAAACAGCATTCGACAGACCTGCCCTGGCTGCACTTACAGGTACCCCAATTGATTTAAAGCGCTGGCAGGTAAGACAAAGGGGCTTGTCTCCCGTTTGGGAAACCCTTTTGTCCGGGGAAAAAGAAACAAAATTTGGGCTATTAGTGAGTATACCAGAGGGGGGTACTATCGCCCCTAGGGGGCAAAAGTGGCTGCTATGGGGCCCGCCGCCAGAGGTGGCCCGGGCCAGGAAATTTTGAGGCGGGCCCCGGGGGTTTGAGACTTTAAAGCCCTCCCAATTTTCCCGGGACTTTTGCAGTCTTTGCAGAGGCAAAAAGCTATGGCAGTCTGCTCCGATATTCACCTTGGTAAGGATGGGCCTACCTACCTGGGCCCACTTCCACTCACATACCTGGGGCCCACCTACAACCTACCTAGCTGGGTCCTAACAACTGACTACATCCTTGTGGCCTAACTACCTACCTGGAGACCTATCTACTACCTACCTCCCTAGGAACAATCTAACTACCTACCTGGGCCTATCTACTACGGGCCTAACTATTGCCTAACTACCTTTGGCCAATCTACTGCCTTAAACTGGGACCTAGCAACAGGGTGGGACTGGCCCACAGGGGAATAGGGGAAACCCACGGTGGGCCTCTGAACATTGTAGACCTTGAGTTGATTTTTAACTGCATATACATCCTCAGAAGAGGCAAAAAAGCATAGAAAGAGAGGCAAAAAGCAAGTGGCAGGATATAGGAGTCATGTACAGTCATTTACAGTAGCTGTAGGGTGGACCTCTGAAATAAACTCCACCGGTGGGCCCCAAAACAGCTCAACTGGTGGGCTCCTAGAGTCAACTCCACCTGTGGGCCCAAGGCACCCCAGTCCGACACTGCCTAGCAACCTATCTAACAGGGTTCTACCTAACTACCTTGAGCCTATCTACCTAGGGCCTTACCTACCTGAAGCCTCTACCTACCTTGTAATACGAATCTGAGGGGTACGGGCTATAGCACAATCTCCTCTGTTCCTCACCACCTCTCTAGGAGACTGTGCCTCTAAGCTATGATCTGTAACCGTTCTCCCACCCCTGAGAAGTTTGAACAGAGGTGGGAATAGGTAAAGAGCTACTGGAAATGTGAGGATACTGAGATATGTGTGTCCAGATCTGCAGAACCTGTGTCCACGTATCTACCACTATATGGTCACTGTATGGCTGTAATTTTGGTCTTTTTATACTCCTCCTAATTCAGTAATAGTATAGGGATATAATTCAGTCACTATGTGGTGGTAATTTGTGGTTGTGTTCTGGCAGTATATTTAGGTCCTTATGTAGTAGCGCTATTGGTAATGCTGGTCTTATAATGTTTGGTATAGTGGATTTGTTTGGTAGCAGTATGATGGTGATATGTATGGTGAGGTATTTTCTCCTTGTATTGTCTAGTAACTGCATTAATAAGACTATTAATAAGAGGTCCCGGTAAATGTTCGTGTTTGGGAGAAGGGCTGGCAGTAGAAGGGGTGAGGAGGCCCATCAAAAAGTTTGCTATGGGATCCAAAAGTTTGCTATGGGGCCCAGCCTTCTCTAGTTACTCCCTGACTACTATGACTGCATTGTTTCCTATAGTTGCATTATAGGATCTGTCGGATGACTTTTTTCAGGCATCCCATCAAGTAATTGCAATGCAGGATCAAAGTAAAATGTGAACCCAACTTTGTATTTTGTTTGCTCTGTGACACCAGGGAAACGTATAGCCTGCGACAGCAGTCACCATTAAATGGGTACATCCACCTCTGATCACCACTTTTCTGTAGTTTCCATGTAAAAGGCAGAATAATGATGTACAAACATTGCTTATACAGATTCTGAATTACAGCTTGTGTTCTATTTTAGTGCAAACATCCCTATTGTGCTGTTGTCATTAGTAACAGTCATCATGTTGCAGATACACCCGAGTGGTCACAGGTAGCAGATTGATTTCTTATAAATGGAATTGTAAAATTTTACTGTCCAAAATGCAAGACACTAAACAAGTAGCATGCTGGGAGCTGTAACATGGTTATCCCATATGTCTAGAAAGCCTGGCAATAGCTGTGAGTGCCAAAACCAGACACACACTGTTTGCTTCCATGAGTCTCCATTGGTACTGCCATTAATGATAATGAACTCTGTATGAACGGGGCTGCGGCAGTTTTCTGGTGTACTTTGAGCCAAAAAGAAGTATGAACAGGTGCACTCCAAACTTTGTCGCGATAAGTCCTTTTGCAAAGCGCAAAAGACACTTTTTAATGCACCAAATATTAGAGGCGTTCTGGGGGTGTCGCACCACATTCTTAGGCTATGTTCACACGGTGTATTTGCAGGGCGTAATTACGCCGTGTGGACGGGGCGGGGCGGGAGCGGGGGAGTGAGCGGGGGGCCGGCGCCTCGCCGGCCCATAGACATTCATTACCAGTGGCGCATATACGCCGCTGGTAATTCACATGTCACTTATCTCCCCCCGCAGCGTATTGTACGAGCAGGGAGAGGAGACGTAATCCATAGTTCTCAATGAGAACTGTGGATTGCCGTAATGACTGTGACGTATTCCAGCCGTAATTTGCGCACTCTGGAGCGTAATTACGGACTGAAATACGTCCCATTTTAAACCGTGTGAACATAGCCTTAGAAGTAGACACATCTATGATTCTTTGGCGCAGAACAGTTAGAACAGCCAGACCTGGGTAAAGGTGGTGCCTGAGCCTGAGTTGTCATATTGGCTCTACACTGCGCCTGTATGTATGACCTGCAGAAGAACAGCTTCATACATTTTGGTGCATTCTAAACTGCCTTAAAGGAGTTGTCTCACGACAAGCTTTCAGCCTACTTCAATGTCACTGTTAGCATAGGATTTTTTAATTGAGGGGCGTGCTTCTTGTCTGCCTCTTCTCCTCCCTCTTCCCCCCTCCCCTCAGCACACAGATAGCGCTCCTTCTATACAGCAGGGTGAGGGCGAGGGGGTTTGCTGCCAGAGTTAACCCTGTGTGTGCCTGCCTAGGTCTGCTGCAGGCTCTTGCTGCTTCTCTACACAGTCAGGAGACAACAGGGAGAGGGCTGATCTATGAGTGTGGAGAGGTCTGTGAAGCTGTGATTGCGAATAGCAGAGCAGGGGGGATGCATGTGTTCCTATACCCCCTGCTTAGCATACAAATCTCCACATCTCAAGCAACAACAAACCCTGTCAGAACAGACACAGGGCAGCTGTGAAGTGTGTTACTATAATCACGATGTGTCACTAATACAGCAGAGCAGGGAGGGCTATGAACCATTCACATGCCCCCCTGATCTGTTCTATTATTATAGTCAAAGCTCCACAGACACATCATGATTATAGTAACACACAGTGTCACTGCTGTCACATCTATTGATCAGCCTCATCTCTGCTCTCCTCAATCTGTGTAGTGAGCAGGAGGGAGCAGGCACACACAGGGTTAATCCAGGCAGCACAGACACAGAAGCCAGAGCCCTCACTCCCCTTCCCTCCACTACAGAAGCATTCTGTGTGGGAGGGGCTCTCTGCTCTGACCTGTATTCTGAAGGTGATGAGTCATACAGACCTGACAGCCAGTGAGATAAAGATCAACAGGTCATCTGCTATAGGGATTTGAGGAGCTGATGCACTACTACTAACAGGGATAACTCAAAATCAGTAGGACATTTGTAATGAACATATATTGCAAAGCTGCTTGTTTTTTAAAGATCTTTTAATTAAAACCCAATCATTGTAGCGGGACAACCCCTTTAAGGCGATTAAGAACTGGCCTGTCAGCGCCCGGATTCATACATGTCGCCCTTTGTCTTGAAACACCTTTTCTGAGTAATGGGGACAATTATCATACAGGTAGGTCTCTGGTGGGGTCACCCTTTTCAGGGCAGGTGCTCCCCAGTTACGGATTTAGAAGTCCTTAGATTGATCTTAGGACCCATTCCCAAATACTCTGTGGTCCACTGAGGTCATCAACGGTAAGACTGTTCCATTTTTACTCATCCAGTTTATCTGTGGTTTCTTAGTCAACTGGTGAGGGTTTTGGACATGTTAGATGCTATTAGCATATGTTATGCTGTGCAATAGGTATTTATTATATTGATGTTATTTGATATAGAATTTTAGGTGTACATTAAAAGATTTTTCTCCTTTGAGAATTTGTACATCACATAGAGGAAGTGTCTGAGACGGTATTACCAGTACCATGTTCTACGAGGTTTTTTCCTTCTACTTAAGAAGCCGCATAGTTTATGAAAGTAGGGAGCTATTCTTGATTTTTCCCCATACTCTTATTACAGGAAATAGGTGGTTTGGGGCAGTGGGAGGAAATTGTCATCGCTTCCCAACAGAAGACACACTTCAATAATCCTAAGCCAACTTCAAAGATAGATGTTGTGCTGTTAACCACAAGTGTGCTGGCCAGTAACCACTGCATGCTTATACTGGTTACACAGCAAGGAATGCACACACAGTCCATTAGGGATACTAAACCTTGCAGTTACATACAAGTTCATCATGCATAGTGATTCACACAAGGAGGCACAAATCTTAGTAACAAAGGCTGCGGCTGGTGGTTATGATGTGGTTTTGACAGATCAGTTTCAATCTTCAGACCCTTGCACCAAGCTCTCAATTGTACAGTATGCTCTTGCACCAGGTACTCTTTCCACTGACCGTGTGGTTGTCTCTTGTACGTCAGTAGGCACACACCTATAGCATTACCTTGCCCTTTTCACTTACTGGTCAGACTTGCACAACATCTCATGTTACAATGGACCAGTAAAAAATGGCTGAACATGTCCACTGCTTCTCCATTTGAAGTCTACGGGACCAACGACTATAGCAGAGCAGGAGTGTGCTTGTTTGAACACTGCTCAATTAAAAGACTTCCTTACCGAAGAGCACATTCAGGAATAATGGGGACTCTGCATTAGTAACCTATCTTGTGGAGAGATAATGAAGGTCTGTGGCGGCACAACATTGGTTTAACAACTCTCCCTTAAATTAAACATGGATATAAATTTTAAGTACAAGTCCAGATACTTTCGTGATGAAGGTCAAAACGTCAATGAAGTATCTGGATGTTAAATTAATCATTGATAGAAATTTTAAGGCAGCCGTTATACCAAGGTGAACTACTAACTGAATATAATAAAAACCTATACCTTTGGTGGGCCATGGATTCACAATACTAGTTACGAAAGGTCCTTGTTCTACTGAGCACTTTAACATATCCTGGAGGTGTGCGGTACCATTTTTATTACTTGCAGGATAACCTCAAGGCAGCACTCGTTCACAGTAAGGATATACTGTATTTTTCAGACCATAAGACACACCTTGGTTTAAAAAGAGGAAAATTTTTATTGGTATTATTTTGGGATATATGCAACGATTTAATTACTTTTTATTCCAATTTTTGGGGGGTGTGAAATTACAAAAAAACCCATAATTTTGGCATTTGGATTTTTGTTCTTCTATGGTGTTCAACATATGGGTTAATCAGGGGTGTCAAACTGCCGGCCCTCCAGCTGTTGGAAACTACAACTCCCATCATGCCCACTGTTATAGCTTATACAAATGCATGATGGGAGTTGTAGTTTCCCAACAGCTGGAGGGCCGGCAGTTTGACACCTGTGGGTTAAATGATGTTATGTTGTAATATATATTGGACTTTCTCGGCAATAATTATGTGAAACTTTTTTTTATTATTTGAAAAATGGCAAAAGAGGGGTCATTTACACTTTTAATAAACTAGGTTTTAACCGGTCTGATCTCGTTTCCCTAAGGAGATAAGCAGTGGCAGCAGCTGTAATTTATCCACCCCTACTTCAGCAAACTATACGTGAAGCACGTTTGTTTTATGCTGGTGAACCGTTTCATACTCAGCCCTTCAATAGGCAGTCTAAGTTACAGCCAGCCTGTCCACACAAAACTCCTACCCCGAAGGGCTTGTTCACACGACGTATTTGATCCTTTTTACAGATCTGTTTTTGAGAAGTGAAAAGCGCATCCGGAAAGCGGATCCGAAAAATGCAACAGTTGATACTTTATTTGGATCCGTATTGTATGTTTTTACACTTGCGTTTTACGGATACGTTTTGAGAGAATCTTTCTCTCTCAGTAGTTCACCTTCCCCCAGCTATCCATCCATCCCCTGCAGCACCTCACATCCCCATCCATCCATCCCCCTGCAGCACCTCACCTGTCCATCCAACCATCCCCCTGCAGCACCTCACCTTCCCAGCCGCCGATCCCCCGTCCTCCACTGCCCCATCCCCCTCCTCCAGCCCACCCGCCGAGCCTGCCCCGCCGCCGCTCCCCGCCGAGCCCCCCTCCGGCCGCCAAAATGCGCTTTTCCATCCGCTTTTTAGGATGCAAGCGCAGCGATACGTACCCGGGGTGTGGGCGCTTTTGGACGGTGCCAAAAAGCGGACTCCATTACTCCTTTGGGGGTTTCACTTGCGTAAACCGCAATTTTTGAATTGACTTCAATCTTAAAGCGGATCAAAAACGCATGCAGGGCCCAAAAGCGCCGCCGATCTCCCGTGGGAAAACGAGCCTTTCCCTTCAAATCAATTTAATCACACTGAGAATTGTTAGAGCCGTTTTTGCGGGCCGAAAAAGGATCACAAAAACGCATGTAACAAGTCCTAAGGGGCATCACACGCGCAATTTTTTGATCTTTTTTCAAGCGTTTTTGTGCGGGAAGGGACAGCAAGAATGCTAACATTGCTTACATAAAAACGGTAATTACCGCATTTTTTTTCACAATGACAGCATTTAATTTTCTGGCCTTCCTGCACATAAAATGCTTAAAAAATGCACCAAAAATGCACTGGTGAAAACACCCCAAAGTGCTTCAAAAAGGTGCTTTTTTTGGGTGCTTTTTTTTTGCAGGAAGGCACAGCAAATTTAAACTATACATTTTTTGCACAAAAAAAAAAACCCAAAAAAAACCAAGAAAACCAAACCCGGGAAAGCACCATAACAGCACTGCTTCTTTATAACAGTCAGCTGGAGTTTTGAGAGTTGTAGTCCTTCTGTGAGTATCACACTACCCATTGACAGCAGGGATACCCTCCCACATGTGTCAGATCATAATCTCACCTGCTACCTTCATTTTCTTTCCATTGACTTTCCACACGAGGGCACACGTAGATCCCATACCACACGCCCCCAAAAGAAGAGCGATAATTGGGGGCATGTTGCCCACTCAAACACGCTATGGTTTATGGGGCAAGCAAGCAGGCCCTTTTGCAAAAATTTGAATGTACCCGCTGACTTGTGAAGTGCAGGTGTGCTGTGGGCTGACACGACCCCCACAATTTAACGCAAATTCGGGGGGCCCCCCCCCCCCCCCCCCGCTCGTAAACACTTCCACTCATTGCCATATTATGTAAAACTACAAAGAAAGCCTAGAGGTCTCCAGCATGATTTTTCGGCTTTTTTACAGCTAACTCTGGGGGGGGGGGGGGGGGCAGTTTGGGTAGGAGTAACCATATGCACCCACGATAAATTTTTTACGGGCCGGGCACACTCACACCCCATCATTAAAAATGCACACGATGGGCTGGGGTTGCACGATCGTTAACAGCGGGAGGGTCCCCTTTTGCAGCAGTTTTCCACGTAGGACAGGGCCGCGCAGACCAGTTTCCCTACACCCCACTTCCTACATTGGACTATAAATGCCCCCATTTTCCTTTCCCAAAATTTTGGGGGAAAGGGCATCTTTTTAGGCCCCCCCAAAAAACGGTATGCTACTAAAAAAAATATTTAGGGATATTTGGATTTTGGTTGATATTTCAGGATGAACAAAATTTCTTGAAATTTTTTTTTTTTTTTCTAATGGAGTCTTAACTTTGAACAGTTGGAAATTTTACATTCTAATGTTTCAGTACTTTTTCCACAACTTGCTAAACTAACAAGAAGCTTAAAATTCACAACAGATGTTTGATCCCTGAATCGCCCAATAAATTTGGGGATCAATTTCAATTGGGATTTAAAGCCCTCTTCATGTTGTGCAAATTTTAGCATGAGACCAAAACCCCCACCTTATAATTGATTTAAAATACATTGCCCTTTAAAAGGGTGTTTTTCAGACGGAAGGGGGCCCCGAGCTTTGTGCATCACAGTTTACAAGATACAGGGGGAACTGATACCGCAAAAGGCAAAAAAGCAGGTTCTTTGGCTACTCACTCACTGAGACCTGCATTGGAAACAAACCTGTGGAAACCGGGGATTCGCACCCCACGCAGTTTTTAAGGGGGTTTTCTCACTATGAAATAACTTTCTCCATAAGGGGGGCTTTTTTTAAATTGACATTTTCAAACAATGGGTCACAGATTTTACTTTAGTCATGAGCTATAGATCGTTTAGCAGGTCTCTCACTGCACTTGTTTCTATGGTAACCTGCATACTGGTTATCCGATTAGTGGAGAGCAGGAGGGACGTCATTCCGGTGACGACTGATGGGGATGGCCCCATGAACTAAAAAAAAAATAAGATTACGCAGGAAACAAGTTACAAGTGCTATGTGCACTGAGGAGCATGGAGTGATCTGTAATTGTGTTAAACAATTTCCTGCTCTGTGTGGATAAGGGCCTGAGGGGAAAAATTGTCCACCTACCTGTCCCCCATTCGAGGGGAGACAACCAAGGTCCGCAGACCATTCGTTTAAAAACCGGGGGTCTCGTGCTAGACAAGGGAAGGGAAAACCAAACATGCCGGCATCATTGTTTTTTTCCCGGGCCCTGGGCACTTCAAAGAACCCTTGGGCTCAGTGCTTTTTTGATAAAGTTTAATTTACTCGATCAAAATGAACCACCAACGATGCTGGAGCTGTCAAGGGCCGCTAGCCCACCAGGTTGGTGAGGGGGGTCTAGACACAGACCCCCACTGATAAACCGCTACGAAAGGTCAACGTACCTGTTGCCTTTCACCTCCCTTTCACTCCTGGGGTTGTTGGCATGCACATCCCTTCCACAGAGGTTTTAAAAGAGTCAGTGTGTGATGAGCCAAAGGACGCCACTTTTTTGCAACAGAGAAAAGGACGAAAGTCACAAAAGGCTACCTCTAATAACACTTTAAAGGGTTTTTCCACGATTAATGTTTATGTGGGGTCCTCCAAAATGGGATTTTATCACTTTCAAAAAATCGATTTACAAAAAAAGCAGCCTGAAAGCTACAGGGTGCCCTTTCCGCCCTTTTTACTTAAAAGCTTTTATTAATACGACCTGAAAAAGACGCTGGCCGGCTTTCAAACAATTTTTTAAAAAAGGGGGTGAACTTTAGGCTCAAAAAACTTTTTTACAAACCCC